>JAJOZX010005072.1:0-2500 GCA_023014485.1 Bathynomus jamesi | reverse complement strand
GGAACATGATAATGGTGTATCTTCATATTTCTTCTGCATCAGAGTCGCCTTGGATGGTATTGGTATCTGTTTTCGGTGGGCGGCTACGAGTTGTAGGAGGTACTGCTTCTGTCCTCGTTTCGTGTCAAAGTGTCATTGTGCGTTGTGCGAGGCAATACCTCGCTCGGCAGCAGCATTGACGACTTTCATCTTTAAGGCGCGATCTCTAAGTTCCCTGTAGTTCTTGTCATTTGGCCATTCCCGTGATCTTTTTGAAGTAACTGGCGCGCTTCCTCCTTACCTCGAACTTTCAAGGCATCAAGAGGTCAATGTCCTTTTCGTGACGAGGATGCCACATCATTTTCCAACACCAGCTTCCGCCATGTCGATTCGTCGGGGGCAGCCATTCTTTTGGGGATGTTGAGGTGTTGAACCATTCTCCTTTTGGTATCGGATCGATCCTATTATCGAAGAAGGCCAGTCCAATCAGATGCTCCGACAAGTACCACAGGTGGCGTCTTAGAGCTGTCTTCGCCGCTTGTGCACTTCTCCGTGTGGATATTTTTCCAGAAGATGCAGCATTTTGAGATCATTGAGAGAGCCCAATTGGCGCTTCATGCCAGTACTTGACGTAAATCGACTGACAAATAAGCCAGCTGAGTCACGTTTCGTTCTTCCGTGCTGTGAGCTTGAATTGATAGTGAAAGAGTAGATTTTGAGCGCATAAATCGCCTTCGCCATCCATCTCGCCTGGTGGCATGGGACCCGGAGCTCGGATAAAGAGTTGACCACCAGTCTTTCCCCCCAGGAAGAGCAAAGATAGTTCAAGAACTCCTTGTAGTCGTCACGAGGTTGGCTTGCCTGAAGAGCGTTAGGTAAGTAAGTGAGCATCTCTTTTCTCATCTCTTGGAGTTGAGGGTTCTCGAACAGCTGTCCGATGCGAGACAATGCTTCGTGGGAGAGATGGCCATTCCTTTTGAAATCGCTTAAAAGGCCTGTTTCAGGACTTCCTGTTGACCAATATTGAGGCAAAGACATCAGCAAGTACGACTTCAGTATATGATGTCGACAACCGATCCAACTAGCTCGTGACCCAATGCTTCTTCATCCTGACACAGTCCCGCGATGTAAACCTGTTTGACGCAGTGGTATCGAAGACGAGACCTCTCACATGCTGTTCCACGTTCCATAATTTCATAGTTTGAAGGCATGCCTGGCCTGTGCTTCTCCAGTTCTTGTTTTCATCTTTTGGACAACCAGCAGCTTCTCCTGTCCATTGAATGTATAAGGATTGCTATTCGATGCACATTCGTCTTCTCCCTTCAATGCCGGGGAGAAGCTTTCCGTCCCAATGGAGAAGGACAGGTCTTCTAGAGAGAATGATTCTAGGTCTTCTCGAGCTGCCTGTTCTCGCCCACTTTCTCTGTAGCGATGATAGAGCTCCGAGACCACGTTCATCCCAGACAGATCATGCCCCGCGGCCCTGTAATACAGCTCCAGTTACGAAAACAGCATTCCGGTCAGAAAGATTGGTGCGATCCATTGCTCCAATGACTTTCTGGAGATTGGAAAATGTTCGTACCTTGTTCTTGGACGCTTTGGTGCCGGAGCTTCAGACGAAGAAGGAATCGGAACCGATGGTCTATAGTCGTCGTCGTCTTGCAAAAAAGGAAGAAGAAGAGGAAAGATCAATTGATGACACTCCTGCTTCTTCCAAATCTTTCTGTGTTGCTTCATGCTTCCCTTCCTCTTGTCTTCCTTCTCCATTCTGGATCGCTTTCTGTCCTCTTGTGTAGTCGTTTCCTTATCAATGCCAGCCATGCTGCAAGAATTGACGTCCTTGCGCTGCAGGACAGGAAATTTCGGTCCTCACGTTGACGATTGTGCTCATGGCATCACTGGTTGCGATGTCAAACAGTTCCTGGATGTCCGCTTTGAAGATGTCTTCATTCATTCTATCGCTGGCACGTTGCCTGGTCCTGTGCTTCTTGGTGTTTTGTAGCGGTCTAAAAGCTTTGAAAGCTTACGACACAGGAGGTCGATCCGTTGAGTTGGGATCCGCGCTCGGGTCCAGACTTCAATCCCTCTGGCATGCCTGGTTCAGACTGTTGGAGGTGGTTTGCTTTTGATTGATGAGTTGGTTATTGCCCCAAGAGGAGGGCGTCAAGGCATGTAGGGAGCCTGACGTGATAAAGTTCCAGTTGCCATCCCTAGAAGCCATACTTTTGGAATTGATCGAGTTTGAGCCATCGGACCTACGGAAGAAAAGTACATTATATAATATATATATTCAGAGTGGGCGACCTCTAAATATTCACCAATCACGCTGCAATTTTGCACAGACCATGTGACACTAAATGGACAAAATCCACACTTTGTGGAGACATCTAAACAATTTTGAAATTTCCCCCTATGGATTTGGACCACCCTATGTGTATATATAATATATATATATATATATATATATATATATTATATATGATTGGACTATTAATCGAATCGAGAATCGAAGAATCGAGCA
>JAJOZX010005071.1:0-347258 GCA_023014485.1 Bathynomus jamesi | reverse complement strand
TATCGTGTGCGTGCATGGCTTCACAAGCAAATCCGGTGAATCAAACAGTGATATATCTGCAGATAACAATTTAGTGCACCCTCTGTTTGATGGAAAATACGTTAAAATTAAATCTAAAGACGGTAATAAGGTAAAGTGCACCTGCTTGCTGTGTAAACACGAAGTCTCTGCTGCAAGCAATGCTACAACGAATCTGTACACTCATCCTTTATCAAGCATTTTATATTGTTGTTACTCATGAATTAGTGAATGCATATGTTAAATTGTATGTATTAAAATGTATTTACAAATGTATTTAAATACAATTGATGCATTTTGTATTTAGTATCTTAAATACATTCGTAAAATGTATTTAGTATTTAGTATTTAAATACATTTCTCCCATGTATTTAGTATTAGTATTTAAATACATTCAATGTATTTATTGCCCAGCTCTGCCTATTCCAAAGTAAATATAAAACAATGTTAATTTGTCAAGGAATGTATTGTAACAAATTTATTTGGTGTAATGCTACGCAAGAATTTGCAGTGGAATGACCATGTAAATTAAATCTGGAGGGGGTAAAAAAATTCAAGCAGCATTACTATAATGTTCAAATTTAGACATGTAGTCCCTAAATAGGTTTTATTAACTCCGTACCATACTCTTGTACTCCCTTGTATAACATACTGCACCCTTGGCATGGAGAAATTCCACTAACATTACTTTTAAACAATATCTTTGTCATCCAAAAATGAGCAATATACAAGTTATTATCTGGGCTAATTTCAATCATCATTCAAGTGCATTCTTTAAAGAGCTAAAACTACTAAAGCACACACACACACACGCGCACACACATTATATATACAGTATATATATATATATATATATATATACACTGTGTGTGATATATATATATATATGTACAGGGTGGGCGGAAAGTAGCTCCCTATTTTGGATTGGTAAAAAAATACGTATATTATCCATTTATTTCAGAAGAAATAATATGAAAAGGTAGGCATACATGGTAGATTTTCTCTAAAATTCAATGTGGGCTCCAACTCTTTCCACCAGCTTCTGGAGCTGCCCAGGAATGGCGTCCACTGACTTTAGCAGGAACTCCGGCGGGATGGAGGACATGACTTCCCGAATTCGGTCCTCCAGTTCTTCCAATGTCCTCGGTTTGGTGCGGTAGACTTCTTCCTTTACCCACCCCAAAGAAAGAAGTCGCACGGTGTCAAGTCGGGGCTCTTGGCTGGCCATTGATGTGGACCACGACGACCCATCCAACGCCCAGGGAAGTGGGCATCCAGCCACTCACGGACAACAAGAGCGAAGTGCGGAGGGGCGCCATCTTGCATAAATATCAGATCATCGATGTTCTCCCATGTGCTGACAACCGGCCAGACCTCGTTTCGCAACATAGCAAGGTACCGCTCAGCATTCATGGTGTTGCGCAGAAGGAACGGGCACACAACCTGATCTGAGGTCATACCACACCACACCGTTACACTGAACCGATTCTGCCATTTTTCAGCGGTAACCGTGCGACTTCTTTCTTTGGGGGTGGGTAAAGGAAGAAGTCTACCGCACCAAACCGAGGACATTGGAAGAACTGGAGGACCGAATTCGGGAAGTCATGTCCTCCATCCCGCCGGAGTTCCTGCTAAAGTCAGTGGACGCCATTCCTGGGCGGCTCCAGAAGCTGGTGGAAAGAGTTGGAGCCCACATTGAATTTTAGAGAAAACCTACCATGTATGCCTACCTTTTCATATTATTTCTTCTGAAATAAATGGATAATATACGTATTTTTTTACCAATCCAAAATAGGGAGCTACTTTCCGCCCACCCTGTATATATACAGTATATATTTATTTATTTTAAATGAGTAAAATTCACTTGACAATTTTTGCAGTGTAGAGAATATGTAATGTTTTCAACTCTCTTCTGCATTTTTAATAGGAGCAACCACGAACACAAATACACAATCAATACACAAACATCAACCCAAATTGATTCTACCTTGTTGTCTAATTTAACACTATCATTCTGAACTGAAGTTAACTCATTCTTAATGTACAAGACCAAACCATCCCCATGCCTGTCCATTCTCCAATAAATATACATTGTATAGCCATTTAACTCATACTCTGCTCTAGTGTTATTAAGCGCTGTATCACTGATCCATGCCTCACTAACAAATTATACCCAGGTTTTCACTAATCATAACAAATTCATTTTTCATATTTTTAAAATTCTAGGCATTTGTAGAAAAACACTTCAAACATTACATTACATCACATTTCATTGGGAAAACACTTGGGCCAATCAAGGTTATCCAAGTCATAAGGCTGCATTTCATAATAAAATTTCACCAAATATCAATCAGTCAGCTAATTAGCATAAAACTATTTACAGAGCTACCAAAGTAGCCTACATAACTTAAAAATATACACTATTTACACAATTTATAAACCCTCTTTCATTTATGAAAACATTCAACTTTTTCTTAAAATTAACTATGGAGCAACTATTTACCACATCATACATATGACAAGTCATTCCAAAAATTTACAACTCTATGACTAAAAAACTATTTTTGTAGATCCATGTCTACAAGATTTTCCATCAGACTCATAAGAAAAAATTATATCTAAATTATCCAAACCTGAAAACATTTTGAACATCTGTATCATATCTCCCCTCAAACACACTCAAAACTAAACATACTAGTTCCTTTAATCTTTTCTTGTATTACAATCTTAAGTTAGGGGACAGGGGTAAGCTTGGTTACCCTACATTGCACACCTTCAAACATATCGATATCATGTCTAGGGTAAGGGAACCATGCTTGAATGCAATACTGTATTCAGAGTGAGGCCTAACATAATCATTATATAATTTACAGATGACTTTCTTACTCTTCTAATTAACATTCAGGACTCTTACTAATACCTAGCATTTTATATACCTTAATTCTAGCCTCTAAACACTTAGAAAATTTTAGATCATTACTATAAATACCAAGATTTTCTCTGTCTAACATCCTCTAACCAGTTTCCTTGCATCTCAACTAAAGTTTTCATTATTTGTACCAAAATGGACGTGTGAATTTCTTAACAGTGAATCTGCCATTTACCCAGAGATTCATGATTATTTAGAATTAGAATTATTCTCTGTTCTCTGTCATCTAACTATTTTTCTACCCAATTTACAACTGACCCCAATATCCCATGAGCTTTTAATTTATACAGAAGTACCCTGTGTGGAACCTTATCAAATGCCTTATTAAAATCCAAATAAATAACATCTACCTGATCAGTTATAAACTCTAAAAAGTGTAAATGATTAGACCACACCTTCCAAATCTAAATCCATGTTGGGAACTTGAAATAAATTAAAATTCTCCAAATGATCTTGAATACTATTCTTCATAATTCTTCCTCCAATGCTATTAAACTAACAGACCTATAATTTTCTACCTCCTTTTTACTACCCTTTTGGCTCTAGGTACCTATTTTGGCACCCCAATAAGAAGGAATGGCACCCCATGGGCCATGAATGATATTATATTTTCAGAGGTTTGTTAATGCTCAATGCAAACTAGTTTCTTCCAAACTTCAACACTCGATTCAATTGGTAATAAAACTTAAAAATTAAAGCAACATATACTAATGGCAATAACTTTAAACTTTGGGCAAAAATATCTAGCAATTAAAACTGAAAGCAAAGGATCATCACTGTTAGCTATATGTTTTTCAAAATCAACCTGAATAACACATGCCCAATCCGATGTAAAACAATTTTTCTGGCTTAGCACTGGTATTTGTAAAGATATAAGGAGCTTTGGATCCACAACACCCCAAAAATGGTCTGCCATCAACTTTCAGAATTCTGAGATCCACCACTGTTTCTTACCTGCCTATAATTATCCAAACCCATGAGTCTATTACCACTTTTAAATTCCCTGGACCTCCTCCTCTTATTTTTAATTATTTTAGCTATTGGTTAATATCCTGCTGAACTCAAACCAACACCTTAACATGACATAATATTCTGAATCATTATGAAAGATAATGTGAAAAACTGTTTCATATAGTGTGCAAATGATTATAAAAAAATAACTAAAACTTAGGCCTTCCATTGAAAATATTTTGCCTATTATCTATTTCTTTCTCAGCACGATGATCAAAATACAGTACTGCATCACTCTCTTCATGCTATTCAGGGTTTATATCCACCCCAGGTTTAATTTTCAGGTTAGTTATTTTTGTTCATATATACTGTATGCATATTGCCTAGGTGTGGTTAGGTTTAGTTAGGTTGTGTTAATTTGGTTAGATTAGGTTAGGTTAAAGGGTTAGGGTTGGGCTAGAGTGTTATGCTATGTTATGCCCTCACCAGTAAATATTTTCCGTTAAGTTTTATGTATTTTGAAGAAATTTAACCTCTAGGACCTATTTCATTTTTAAATTTGAGATTCTTCAAATACAAAAACTGAAAATATCTCAAAAGCTGCTTATTTGCACAAGAAATGAATGTCATATTCTTTCAAAGCACATCAAAATTGACCAGAAAAATATCTTTTAGTCATTAATTGTGGGTTTGAGTTCAGCAGAATATTTGTCTACCTAGCTATTTTCCTATTCCACCACAAAAGTTTCCTACATTATCATACATTTCATTTGGAAAACATGAAGCCACTGGGGCTTATCAAGGTTATCCGAGTCATCCAAGCTATATTTTATAATAATAATAATAAAATCTTTGGTATTTTTCCATTATATCCCTGCAATTTTAATAAGCCCCCAATGTCAATCACTAATGTTGCAAAATTCTCTGGAATAATCTTTAGGAGAATATTCAAGAATTTTCTTGAGAATATTCTCTGAACTGAGAATTCTTGAGAATTTTCTTTTTTAGAACATCTGAGGGGTTTTTCAACTATTCTGATAGAACTTAACTTCAGTTCCTGTCAAAATGGAGAAATTGTAAATCAGAAGTGAATGATATAGGATGAGTGAAATAAATAAATAAATTAACTAATGCAAAAAATTTATTGAATCATTGTATAAAGACTGTACTTCAATTCAAAGTACTTACAGTATTTACCAGGGATGGCAGTGATTAAATCAAAATGATTTAATCAATTGATTTTCATATGAAAAAATCATTTTTTTTTATTTTTTATTTTTTCAAAATTATATAGAAATTAATAAAATATATCAAACAAAACACTTTAGAAACAAATAAAAATATCCCTTGTAATAATTAAGTATTCAATTTCAGTTTTTCAGTATAATAGCTTTATGAAAAAAAAAATCATGATTTTTTTTTTTTTTATTTGATTTGATTTTTTTCAAAATTATATAGAAATTAATAAAATATATCTCTCAAAACACTTTGGAAATAAAAAAAATACCCCTTGTAATTGTGTGTTCAATTTCGGTATCATAGCTTTTTTATGAAAAAAAAATTTTTTTTTTTTTAATTTTTTGATTTTTTCAAAATTATATATAGAAATTAATAAAATATATCACACAGAACAGTTTAGAAAGAAAAAATATCCCTTGTAATGAAGTATTCGATTTCAGTTTTTCAGTATAATAGCTAATAAATAGCCATCCTTTATATACTATTTTCTCCCAATTCTGGAGTATTCCAGAATGTTCTGGAGTCGTGTGAGAATATTCTCTCACATTCTAGAAAGTTCCATAAGGTTCTGAAATATTCTAGAATTCTCTAAAAAGGTTTTAAAACTAAAAAAAAGAAAATTCTCAAATATTCTCAGCAAATAATATTTTGGAGAATATTCTCAGAAAATGAGAATACTCTCGAGAGAATATTCTCGCCTCACATCACTATCAATCACCCTTGATGAATGGTTTGTTTTCTCATTGTATCAGTTGCTCAGAGACAGGGATGTTTGGTTTAAACCATGGTTTAAATCATTTAAAAAAACAAAAAAGTATATGAAGAAATAAAAGAATACAGGCAACCTTGCATTTATATTTTGTGCATGCATGTATTTCCATTAATCTAAACATAACTCCACTTGCATGATGGAGATTTATCAGAACTGTCTGAAGATGTGCAAAACAATGCATCAGTGTTCATAACTGTCATCTCATGCTGCAGTTGAAAGAATTTTTTCTGCTTTTCAACTGATACAGTCCAAATTAAGAAATAAATTAGGAGTTGAGAAAGCTCTTTGTATTTCAGGGTTGGTAAATAAAACATTTTTTAATAAAAAACCCAAAACTTTTTTTTTTACATGTAGGCTAGGCCTATATGGGCTAAAGAATTATTTTTTAAATATCTGGTTATATGCACATATCATGTTAGATGTTTATTTTCTTAATTTATGGTTAGGCTATTGTTTTCTCTCTCATTTCTTTAACACTTAAATTATATTAGAAATACTAAAAGCTTTCAATTTCCTCAATTTATATATAGGCCTATATAAGCCTACAGGCTGTATATTAAAAACCAATGGTTTTTTTTTTAAGTTTTTTTACCAACCCTGCTCAGAGATACTAGCACCAGTTTAGTCATGATATTTCCATTATTTTGTGTGTGTGTGTGTGTGTGTGTGTGTGTGTGTGTGTGTATTATATATATATATATATATATATATATATAATTGGTTAGGTTGTAATATTTTCATGTTTAAAAATGAAAATATCATGATTAAACCTAACCTAACACCATTTGCAGGGGTAAAATGGATAAGTACCAAACCTTGCAAAAGATCAGTCTCAAGTCAGCTAATTAACCCATTAGCACCCAGAGGTCTTTCCCGGGACTGAATAAAATCATCTGGCGTCAGTAAAGTGACGCTGGGTACTAATGGGTTAACCCTTTAAATGCGCTGTACAATTTCAGTGATATTCCCATGAATGTGCACATTAAGTCACTAAAACATGAGTGTTAAGATTTTTCTATTACTTTTCTCGTATGAAAAGACCATGAGAAATCCATATCTGACAATAAAATGCCTAAAAAATATGATTATCTAGGAGAAATTTATGATTTTATATAAAAAAGTGAAAAAATTTTTTTTTGCTTTCACCATAATTTGCAGATAAACTTGCCTGAATAACTCAAATAGTGTCAAAATGTATCCCAAAAGCATAAATCTTACCTGAAAAACTAGTTACATATCACTACTAATCATTTTTACCTGTAAAATGCAACCCATATTTGAGGTGAATTCTAGTAAAATACACATGCACATCATTTGGATTCATACTGGGTAAAAGAAACAAAACAGTGTATTCATTCAGTTATTATTTTGCTGTATATATATGAAATTTTAATATAAAATAGGTATACAAAAAGTATCTCTTAAAAATAAAAGTTGCAATGCTTCATTCTGGAGGAGAGAAGTACGTATTGGAAAAAAAAAAGCAACACAGTTATAGTAGGTACTGCATGTGCAAATCAGGGTTGGCAAAAACCCAGCAAAAACCCAACTGGTTTTTTGCTGGGTTTTGGGGTTTTTGCCAACCCTGGTTCAAATGCTAAATATACAGTACACAAATCAAGAAGCATTATGAAATCTGAACGCTTTCCTTGTGGAAATCATAATAGTTCGTACTCATATCGGAAACTTGAGACATCAACTTCTATATACAGTCGACCCTCGACTTACGTAATTAATCCATTCTGAGATGAGTTATTTAACTCGAAAATGACCTAAGTCAAACCCCCATAATACATGTAAATCGGGTAATCTGTCCCAGGACCCCAAAAAAGTATTGAAAATAATAAAATTATATTTTTTGATAAAAACAATTTATTAAATCACAGAAAAAAATTATAGCATGTTATTTACAATACCTACAATTTACAATACCTACAATTTACAATACCTACAATTTACAATACCTACAATTTACAATACCTACAATTTACAATACCTACAATTTACAATACCTACAATTTACAATACCTACAATTTACAATACCTACAATTTACAATACCTACAATTTACAATACCTACAATTTACAATACCTACAATTTACAATACCTACAATTTACAATACCTACAATTTACAATACCTACAATTTACAATACCTACAATTTACAATACCTACAATTTACAATACCTACAATTTACAATACCTACAATTTACAATACCTACAATTTACAATACCTACAATTTACAATACCTACAATTTACAATACCTACAATTTACAATACCTACAATTTACAATACCTACAATTTACATACCTACAATTTACAATACCTACAATTTACAATACCTACAATTTACAATACCTACAATTTACAATACCTACAATTTACAATACCTACAATTTACAATACCTACAATTTACAATACCTACAATTTACAATACCTACAATTTACAATACCTACAATTTACAATACCTACAATTTACAATACCTACAATATCTTGCAGTTTATATTTTATACCTGAACACACTTATCTCATCTATTCTTACATGAAAGAAATTGAAATATCACTGTACTGCATTATTTATGAAGTAAAATAAATATAACACAATGCATAAACCTAAGCCTTCTGGCAACATTCAAACAATACAGTTCACAAGACATTGTGATATAACTGTGATTCCATTAATGTAAATAACATGATACTGGCCAGGAACAAAATAAAAGTTTAAAGTCTGCTTTGGCCTCCTACGCAGACTTTAAACTTTTATTTTGTTCCTGGCCAGTATCGCGTTCTTTACATTAATGGAATCACAGTTATATGGGATATTTTTCTCTCCTATATTAAACATTTAGATCAATCCAAGCAAATGGATAACACAAAGGAACTCTGAAGATTTAAGAATAGCTTTTCGTAGGTTTATAAGTAGAGCAAAGATTGTTAGAACCGTAATATTATGGACATCAGAGTCAGTACTTGACCAGTTTTAATTTTTTTAATATTATGTTTTGGGTCCAACGTAAACTTGCGCGCTGCTTTTGAAATGGGTAAAGATTAAATGTATTTCTGCTTTTGAAACAGGTAAAGATTAAATGTATTTATTATTGTATAAATGATAAACATTTTTAAATAAAGGTAAAGGTAATTAGTAGTTGTTCTCATTTATCACTGATGCCAAAAAGAGCACAGCACACTTCAATCAGTCACCACCAGGTGCATGCGTCTGCCTCCCTTGTTGATTGCTGTTCCTGCCATCAGATGACAGCAGCACCTGGGACTGGTGGTATACTCAAATCCGAGGACATGCAGTCACCAAATGTGGTTGAGACACTTTTTTTATGGCCATAGACTAGTCACTTCATGCAGTTAAGGACAAAAAATGTTGGTGAATAACATTGCCAAATGCAGTTAAAGAGTTAATATACAACTATTTAAAGAGCTACCAAAGTAGCCTGAACATAATTTCAGCTAACATACTGGGGCTGATGGATTCGTAGTCAGCGATGCTAACCACTAACTACACTACCGAGGCGCACGCGCGCGCACACACACACACACACATATATATATATATATATATATATATATATATATATATATATGAAGGTGTGAGGTGGAGAGCGCAAGAATCCAACTCACTACTTCACCAGGCCAACTCGAGAGGAGGGGCGACACGCTTGACCTTCGCAAAATGAGAAATCATCACGTGGAACCTTTGTAAGGTTGTAAGGTAAGGTATATATATATATATATTAGGGTGGTCCACAGAATGGGGTAAAATATCGAAGTTCAATTTTCTTTCCTCCCAGGCTATAATCTGGTTCCTTTTAGCTAAAAAATATTTCATGTAAAATTTAAGGCAAATCGAATAACTTTTAGGGGTGGCTCAAAGCTGTTTTTTGTATACCATTATGCCCTTTATTAATATAGTGAATAATTAAAAGAAACATTATTTACAGATACATTAACTAATGATTATTTTTCTTTCAGATAGATTTATTAAATTTACAGGTTTTGCAATGTCAAATAAATGTACATTTTACTTAATGAAAAAGTCAGAGGAAACAATCACTGGAGCCAAGCTGCCTTCCCGTGGCCAGGTCCTCCACATGTTCCTCCACCATCATCAAGTCTTGAAGAAGGAGATCAAACCTAGTTCAGAAGCTGTTTTTGAAGAATTGCGTCTCTTCTGGGAGAGAGCCCGAATCCCTACTCAAAGGAAAGACCACATTCCTCACAAAATTCAGGCTCTACACTTGGAGTGGAAAGCGATTAAGAAGAATGCTGGGAGGAAAAGCAACTCTCAGTTAGAAAAAGAGAAAACCTTTCAGGAAGAAATGGAGAACCTATTTGATGTCGCCCATGCTGATGCCTTTACCTTAATCAAAAATGAAGACCGGCAGTTCTTGATCCAACAAAGGAAAGTGGGACAAGTGGGATCAATGGTCTCTGCAGATATGGTGACTGACAAGGCAGAAAAGAGAGCTGCTGAGAAGCAAATGAAATTGGTAAATAGGAAGCGGAAAGCTGAAGAAGAAAAATATGCTGCTTCACAGGAAGTTATGCTAGATCAGGGAAGTTCTTCTTCCGAGTCTTTATGCGAGTCAGAAAGAGAAGATGAAGATTACCTTATTAATCCCCCATCTACCAGCGGACCAACTCCACCAAAGAAAAAGGCAGCAAAGAATATCATATCTCCTGAATTGGCTGCTGCTCTGGACAGGACTGGCATCAGTGACAGGAGGGCCACCTTTGTATTAGCTGAAACTGCATCTAGCCTTGGTCAAGATCTTTCAGAGGTGAACATCTCTCGTTCTTCAATCAAAAGGCACCGAGAGAGGCATCGAAGGCAAATAACCCATGCCATTAAAGCTAGCTTTAGTCCAAGTATTTTGATTGTCCACTGGGATGGGAAGTTGATCCCTAATCTACTTGCCAAGAATGAAAAGTAGAGTTGCACCGATGTATCGGTATCGGCCGTATCGGCCACTTTTCACAAAGTATCGGTATCGGCCGATACTGTTCTGAAAACCGATACCGATACTTTGAATTACTGTTTTTTGAAGAAATTATCTTATTTTATATATTATTAAAATTTTTTATTATTATACAGTAATATCTTATTTAGTTGTTTAATATATATTTTATCAAAATTAGCAATGTTTACATTTACTAACAAAACAAAAAATCATAAAATGTAACTATAGGCCCCTATACAAGATTACAAATATTCAATACAGTAATACAGTATCATATAAATATACAATTTCAAATTACAGTAATAGTTTTCAGTAAAAATGAAAGTTTTGTAAAGTTGTTCATAGATGGCACCACGCGGCATGCATAATCATAATAAACCATTCAGTTGCTTGAATCTCGTGTGTAAAGTTATTGATAATACACTACCATTATATGCATTCGTTTAGAACTTTATATAATAAGATATATATATATATATTTTCTTTTTCTTAATTTAATTTAAACATAATTAAATTACAGGCTCTAGCTATATATTATAATATATTATATTATTATGAAATTAAATGGAACTAAAGTTGGGATTGGGAAAGGCATTTTAAGTTAATTGAGATATTATATCATTTACTTGAACTTTTATTAATAATCAATTTTAAAACAAATTAATTAAAAAGTATCGGTATTGGTACTTTTTGTAGTATCGGTATCGGTATCGGCCAAAATATTGGTATCGGTGCAACTCTAATGAAAAGGTAGACAGACTCCCAGTCCTTGTCTCTTCAGTTGAATCAGGTGATTCAAAACTGCTTGGTGTTCCCAAACTACCAAGTGGAACAGGGGAAGCTCAATCAGCTGCAGTGTATAATCTTCTTTCCGAATGGAACATAGATAAGTCAATAATCGGAATGTTATCAGATACTACAGCATCAAATACAGGAACAAACAGGGGAGCATGCGTTCTTCTGGAACAGAAACTTGGTCGACCACTCTTCTATTTTGCCTGTAGGCATCATTGCATGGAAGTCATGTATGGAGGAGTGTTTGAAGCAGTCCATGGTTCATCTTCTGCCCCTGAGCCACTTTTGTTCAAAAGGTTCCAATCTATGTGGGACTACATTGATTTAAAAACCTTCTCTACATCACAGGATGATGATGAGATGAAGGAGCAAGTTGATCCTTTCAGAAATGAAATAATTGCCTTTGCCAAAGAACATCTGGCCACTGGAAATTTTCGAGATGACTATAAAGAGTTTTTGGAACTTTCTTTGATCTTTCTTGGTGAAAAAATTGAAAGTTACACATTCAAACGTCCTGCTGGCACGCACTATGCAAGGTGGATGGCTAAAGTTATCTATGCCATCAAAATGTGGCTTTTTCAAAATCAAATCACCCTGACTCCTCGAGAGAAGGAGGACCTGAAAACCTTTACCCTTTTTGGAGTCCTAATCTACTTAAAAAGCTGGATCACTGCTCCTATTCCATCACAAGCTCCGAAGAATGATCTGGATCTTATCCAAAAGTTAAAGGACTATCATGACCAGAAAGTGGCCAAAGCAGCTCTCAAGAAATTTGAAAACCACCTATGGTACTTATCAGAAGAGATGGTGGCCCTTGCTCTCTTCAATCAAACTGTTGCACCAGACACCAAGGGAATCATGGTCCAGTGTATGAGGGAAAAGGAGGGGTCATTAGACTTCTCAAAGAGAAGAAGACTCAAGGAATGTAAAGCAACACTGAAATTAGAAACTCTTGCCACAAAGAACTCATTAAAGCTTCTTAAGGCCCTACCGATCAATATTAGTTTTCTTGATGATGACCCCAGCACCTGGGAGGAGAATGAAAACTTCCAAGAAGCTAAAAGAATCATAGGAAACATCAAAGTAGTTAATGATCATGCTGAAAGGGCAGTAGCTCTCATTCAGACCTTCAGCGGAACTCTGACGAAAGGAGAAGATCAACTCCAGTTTCTCTTAAGTGTGGTGGATGAGCACCGAAAGAGGTTTCCTGATTCTAACAAGTCCACAATCTTAGCTGGGCAACAATGAGTGGCCTGGTCAGCCATGATACCCCCACCAACAAGCGGATAATACCCATATATATGGGGGGGACCCAGAAGCCATGAATGTGGACTTCTGGGGGTAGTTGAGCCACCTCTAAATATTAACCGATTGAACCCAAATTTTGCTCAGAGAAGTTTTTTGGGAAAAGGAACCTAATGAAACCCTGGGAGGAAGAATTTAAAATACTTTCATTTTGTGGACCACCCTAATATATATATATATATATATATATATATATATATATATATATATATGATGAATTTCTCAAACACGTGAAATGAATGAATGATGCAAACCCACAAGGAAAAAGAAAAATGATTCCAAGGCCTTTCGTGTATTCAGAAGTACACCTTGTCAGGGAATGAAGGGAAAAGGCAAGATGACAAAAATATATACCACAGGACAGAAAAACAACAAAATTAGGACATGACTAACAAGAGTTGATTAGAGGCAAAAGGTATTTTAACAGGATATTGTCATTTTATACATTCCCATACTGTTATTGAAATTATTTTTAAAATGGATAAATGAACATTCTAGAATATTCCTTTCAATTACGGTATATATCTGTTTTTAACGAGTGCTTTAGAACTGTCCCACTTGATAAGGTACTATGATTACATCTATACATATGGTTAAACAATGCATTAGAATTATTTGCTGTTCTACACGCATATTTATGCTGTTTTATCATACTTTTGTTCTTCTTTATATAACATAGTGCACCCTTGTTTGGGGAAACTCCGCTAACAACGCATTAAATGGTATCTTTGTCATCCAAAAATGAGAATAAGGTTATTATCTGATGCTGATTTCCTTGATCACTCTAGTGCATTATTTAAAGAGCTAAACCTACTAAAGCTCAACAATATAACCAAACTGGCACATTTTATTTTTATTTACAAGTGTAAGAACAAAATCATTAATTTGAAATGGGTAAATAAATATTTTGTAACATCAAGAAATCCACTCATATCAGACCAGAAATAGATCAAAGCTTGTTATACCTCAATTTAGATTGTCTTCATCTCAAAAACTACCCATTTTCATTGGATTGAAACTATGGAATGACTTGCATGCCGATATAAAAAATATTGTGAATGTAAATTTGTTTAAAACCAAGTTGAAATCCCGATTAATAATGGCATACTAACAAAAATCTAGGATTAATGTCCACTAATATTGTAATACATGTTTTAACTATTAATAATACTTATTTATTTATTATTATTAATTTATAACAACTAGCTGCTTAATTTTAATAAGAGCCCAGTAAAGCCTAAAGCTTAAGGGCCAAATTAAATAAAATAAATGGTTGAGCTTCACATTTATTCATGTCATTGTAAATTGAAAAAAATTTACTTATTTTATTAATATTAATAAAGATTATTCTATCTATCTATCTATCTACAGTATTTATAATCTACAAACTCATTCTTTCATTCATGAAAATGCCCAAATTTTTCTTGAACTTAACTAACAAGCTACAGTACTGTTTACAGATCTTTTCAGTAAAAGATGGTGAATAAGATACATTTTTATTGTTTATATTAAAAGTGCAATGGTGGAACTTCATTTTGTGTAAAGAAATGTTTCCCCAAAATGTGTGAACTTCAAGGTCAAAGGGTCAATTCGTTCCTTGAAAAAGGGTGAACATTTTTATTTGTTCTCCTATTGCTGTTTTCGTTGCATTTTTGGATTCTACAGCTCATTCTGAGTCCAAAAACATATAGTTTCATATGGTTACGATAATTAGTGAATGTGTGAGGTGCATCCAAAGATGCTGACCGTGAGCTATTTTGACCTTAACCTTGATTTTTCTGACCTTCATAACTCGTGAAGTAATGGTCATAGAAAGCTGAAACTTTCACAGCTGGCTTTCTTGCACAAACTTACCTTATACACCAAAAATAAGCAAGATCTGAGATGGTCGGGTGTTAAGCACTGATTCACCTGTGCTGGAACCCCTCCATACCTAGTTCCCTTAATCTTTCCCTGTATTCCAATCTTCTGAAGTTAAGAATAAGCTTGGTTACCCTATATTGCACACCTTCAAATATATCAATATCATGTCTAGAGTGAGGGAACCAAGCTTCAATGCAGTATTCTAAGTGAGGCCTACCATAAGAATTATATAATTTATAGATCATTTCCTTACTCTTCTGACTAACATTCCTTTTAATAATACTTAACATTTTATTTGCTTTACTTCTAGCCTTTAAGCATGTTCTCATTAAAAAGGTGGTGGTTAAGGGGTGATATGATAGAGGTGTATAAAATGATAAAAGGGTTGGATAAGATAGATTTTGAGTCTCTTTTCATTAAAGATCACAATAACCAGACTAGAGGTCATAGTATGAAATTATTTAAGCCAAGATGTAGAACAAATTTAAGAAAACAGTTTTACAAACAGAGTAATTAAGTTTTGGAACAGTCTGACAGAAGAAGTGGTGACTTCAGATACACTTGATTCTTTCAAAAGAAGGTTGGATAGTTTGATGTCTGCAAGGGACATCTGGTGGTGGTGTTTAAGCCCATTTTTATTGCATGAATGGTACTAGTTTATTTCATATATATTATGTGCATTTGGGTGATAGATCCCACAGCTCAACACAGGTGTTGTAGGATATAGGGAGGTAGCATCTTGGGTTAGTGGATACTCTCTGTCCTTACACACCCTATTTAAAGAGATTCCTCTGCCAAGCAGTGGGCCCATAGTACTGTGAGGTATTGAAAAACTCATGATCTTCACTTGCCCCACAAACACCTTTAAATGGGAGACCCAAAATGGGTGCACACACATTTCTACATTACTGTACAGTCTTTACAGCCACACCTACACTTTTCCTCCTAAGTATATATAGGGTGAACCAAATGTAGGTGGACAGTAAATGATAACGTTTATTTTGAGAATACATATTTAATTTTTTTGTATACTATAATACAAAATAAAATTTAAATAAATTTAGTTATAATATTTAATATAATATAACACAAACACCATAGTTATAATATAATATAACACAAACCGTATTCAACCTACTGTCCACCTACTTTTGGTTCACCGTGTATATTGTAATGTACGGTATATGGATGTAAATTGTGACTTGGTCCGCAATTGATATGGACTGTGACTTATTTTTTGTTGGCACGGTACTGGTATTGATGGGTACCATAATGAAATTGACTGGATTCTTTGGATCTGATATATTTGCATGTCAGTTATAAATAGATATAGTGTGTAACATATTTGTGGATAGTAGCCTATTATGACTTTGATCCTCTGGATCCAGAGATTCTATCTTTAGTTTTAAATTGATAATTAATTAGTTTTAAATTGATAATTAATTAGTTTTAAATTGATAATTAATTAGTTTTAAATTGATAATTAATTAGTTTTAAATTGATAATTAATTAGTTTTAAATTGATAATTAATTAGTTTTAAATTGATAATTAATTAGTTTTAAATTGATAATTAATTAGTTTTAAATTGATAATTAATTAGTTTTAAATTGATAATTAATTAGTTTTGTAAAAATTAGTTGTTGCCAATGTACAGGCAGTTTTTACATAGTGGAGCCACCTCGATAGGCTGAAGTGGCCCCTAGTGTGCCCACTATAAAAATTTCTTATGTTCTTATCACTACCAACTATAATCAGGGTTGGCAAAAACCCAAGATCTTTTGGTAAATTTTTACAAGTGTACATTACAGGCTTTGTAAATCAAAACCATGTTTTTCTGATGGATTTTGATGCAGTTTGAATGAAGGTTAATTTTATTCAAACAACATCAAAAACAATCGGGAAAAACATATTTTGGTTCTTTTGCATTATCCTCCCAACACTAATTTTTTTATATAATGTTGGTTTGGTTTTGGTTATGATACTTTATTTTCCTTCCATTATAAAAAAAATTAGTGTTGGTATTAGGTTAGGTTAGGTTACGGTAAAAATAGCCCGCCACAGGCATTAGCTGTTATAAAAAAAAATTAATGTTGGGAGGATAATGCAAAAGTACCCATATTTTTAATATATAACCTAACCTAAAATTCCAAAATTCCTCAAAAGCCTATAATGTACTCCTGTAAAAAAAACTGATCTTTTTTCTATTTAACATCCTCTAACCAGTTTCTTCGCATCTCATAACTAAAGTTTTGGTTAAGATTTAGTAGAACATATCTACCCAACTGTATATCGATATACAGTGAGATAGTGAAAAAAAAAAAAAACAAGAATAGGTTAGGTTAGGGTACTTTTGCTGTGAATATTACTGATGAAAAACTAACAAAAGATTAGGTTAGGTTACTTTTACCATGAATATTACTGACAAAAATAGGGGTAATTATTCATTTTAGTGCTTTTTCTCCTTTCTGAACCAAAACACATTTTTCTGGTGTTTTGTTCAAATTTGAACTTTGTTTCTTTGGGAAATAAGCCATTTTTGAGAAATTTTAAAATTGAAAATTTCTCAAAAACGGCTCATTTCCCAAAGAAACGAAGTTCAGATTTGAGCAGATCACACCAAAAAACACCAGAAAAACGTGTTTTGGTTCAGACCTAACCTAACCTAACCCGCGTTTTTTTGCAATTTCTTACCTTAACCACTTAACGAATTTGCCCGAATATACTCAGGCATCAAAGACTCACTCTAAAATAATTTACCCGAATTTACTCGGGCGCATGAAAAATTTGAAGTATGTTTAAAATTTGAACGAGATATCTTGTGCATTTACTCTAATTGGCTGTACTTCTCGAAAGCCACGCCTCTGGGTGTGGTTTGAAGCCTGGCTTTTGACATATAACACATATAATTATGTTTATATACAGTACTTTCTCAGTGCGCAACAGTCATCCGAGGGGCGTTGTATGTCTGTCCAAATCATTTTTTACATATGGTAATTTTAGTCATATAAAGATGGATTCTGATAGTGAAGAAGAAAGTTTGTTAGGAAATGTTGAAGATATACATCTGAGCTCTTCTGAAGATGATAACAGTGATTCCTCTTGCTCAGAAGACTTTTCGGAGGATGAATCAGATGAAACATTTGAGCAATTTCGTCAATCGTGGTTTGAAGAGACTCAGCCTACGGTAGCTCCTCCAAGATTTGACTTCACAAAGAGTAATGCAAATACGAATGTTCCCATTGAAGGTAATCCATTAGATTTTTTCAATTTATATTTTACTGATGAACTCATCGATATTATTGTAACTGAAACGAATCGGTATGCAACGGAACAAGGGAACAGTGCTTGGAGAGCTACAGACAGTAATGAGATAAGTGTGTTTTTAGCAATAACAATGCCGCAAGGCCTAATTCCAAAGCCTAACTATTGGCTTTATTGGACAAAAAAGCCTATCATGGATACACCATTTTTTAGATAGTGCATGACTCTCAAAAGATTTCAGCTTTTGAAAAGTAATTTACATTTTGCAAATAATGAAGATTATGACCCAAATACCCACCCATACCAGAAACTGAACAAAATTTATCCAGTTTACAAATACCTTAGTGACAAATTCAATTCTCTATACAACCTAGATTGTGATGTGACAATTGATGAGAGCCTTATGATGTATAAAGGATGTCTCGGGTGGGTGCAGTATATGCCTCTGAAGAGAGCTCGCTTTGGCATAAAATTATACATGCTTTGCGAATCAAAGTCAGGCTATGTTTGGTCAACAATCATATACACTGGAAAAGGTACTCAAGTGAGTCAGGTTTATAAAGATCTTCCAGTATCTATCCAAATTGTGATGTCATTGATGGAGCCATTATTGGGGAAAGGTCATTGCCTGACTACAGACAACTTTTATACTTCACTGGAGCTGGCTAACTTATTGGTTGAACATCGTACAGACACTTACGGGACTATAAAACAAACAAGGAAAGGGATACCTGCGCAAATAAAAAACAAAAAACTGAAAAAGGGGGAAAGTATTGCATTTCGGCGTCGAAAAGTTTTGGCTATGAAATGGAAAGACAAAAGGGATGTCACTCTTCTATCAACTGTTCATTCTTCAGAAATGACAGAATGTGTAAGAAGGCGAGATGTTGTCCGTGTGCCTCAGATTGTGAAGGATTACAACACCACCATGGGAGGAGTTGATCGGGTTGATCAAACACTTTCAAGCTACCCAATCATGAGGAAATGGGGAAAAGTATTACCGGAAGTTGTTTTTTCATCTTTTAGAATTAGCTGTATGGAATTCTTTCATTCTTTTCAAACAAACGGGACAAAACAAGAAACGATTAGACTACAGAATGGAGCTGATCGACATGATGGTTGCAAAATACAGAGTATCTTTCGTAGCTTCAAGGGGTCAACCAAGCACCAATGCCACACCACTTCGAATGTCAGGGCGCCACTTTCCAGATATTATTCCAGCAACTGAGAAAAAAACGAACCCAACAAGGATATGTGCAGTTTGTACACGAAAGAAAACCAAAAGGGGAAAAAAAATTCGCCATGAGTCAAGATATTACTGCAGAGATTGCGATGTAGGCCTACGCGTTTCTCCATGCTTATCACTCGAAGTATGATTTCTCTTAAAAGTAATATGCCAATTTTCTTTTACATAGTTTTTATTTAGTTCAGAGTTGTTTTGAAAGGAATTTGCTTAACATTTATTATTATTTTTATTCAAAAAACATGTATTTTTCATTTTAAAAAATGAACGTATAAACTCAGGTAAATTTTTCAAAGGACATGTAATTTTTTATAACTTCTTAAAAATAAAAAAAATAAAATGTCTATTATTTTCCTCTTTAGCACAATATAAAGAATAAAATATTTTATTAAAAAAAATAGATATATATTGTCCACTTTCTTGGAAATAAATAAGTTTAAGTGGTTAAATAGCACCATTGGTGTGTTTATACAAATCCGCGGCAACCAACATGAATTTGTGGAGACGTTGTTGAGAGAGATATTCACAGTTAAACAAGTACCATGCAAGATACTTTGAATAGGATTGGGTTTTGTTGCCAGACCATAATATCAGGCTCTTCTCGTCTTTCCAACAACGCTCAATATTTTGAATGTGAACGGTGTCTTCCACGAACCGCTGCAAATGGTTGACTGTCCGGTGAATGTAGCCTAGATTTCCAAGTTGAGAATATGCACGCCACTCGTCGGAATAGATTGTAGTCCCAGGCCTAATATGTTGCTGGATCAGGCGAACAAGAGTTGTTGCGTCTCTCTGAGGAACCACAAACAACAGTAGTTTTTTGGAACTGCATTCCAAGGTACCAAAAACCCAGGTACCACCAATATTTCTTCCCCGTCCATATTTAGACCTGCCGAATTTCGACTCGTCGATCTCGATGATTTTGCCAGGCCCACCAATTTGACCTTGTTGGCCTAGCCAATGTTCACAGACTTCGAAGCAAAAACTCCTCCAATTAACCACTCTCTCAAAAGCTAACGCTAAATACAGCTGTGCATCTAGCTGTGTCGAACGCTTTGTCAAGAATAACCCAATGTACAATAAGTTTTGCCACAGTTTGAGGTGGGATTTTTCAACCAACGTGCCTTTTCGACGGGAAACAGAGAAGGAACACTTTTTTTTCTGCCGCGCTCATCCCTAGTCAATCTTGTGCAATAATATTGATCAGCAACTTCTCTATAATTACACTCATGACCACACTGCGGACAAATAACATGACTAGGTAAAACACAGTGACTCGTAAAGAAAG
Source organism: Bathynomus jamesi (assembly GCA_023014485.1). NCBI lineage: Eukaryota > Metazoa > Arthropoda > Malacostraca > Isopoda > Cirolanidae > Bathynomus > Bathynomus jamesi. Next base: position 326,612 of record JAJOZX010005071.1, on the reverse strand, counting down.
CTTCAGTACCAGCTTCTTTCTTATAAATATCTTGTATTAATTGATAGTAATCCAAATCACAACCTCCGCAAACCATAATGAAAACCAGACTGAAAAAGCATTCTTGAATGAGTATGCATTATGAGAGATTCAAAATGTACGTCTCTGATTGGTCAGATAAGGTCACGTGAAACAAAAACCAGATTTAATTGGCTGATTTGACCTATGTTTCCTAATTTTGCCACGAGATGTCTCCCCATAAAACTGGAGAGGGCGAGGTCCGTTAAAATTTTAACAGCGTTAAGAGCTAAATACTCGGTCAATGGCCTATAATGGCTACTTTTTACGTCTAAATTTTTTTTTTTTCCATAAAAAATAATTATTATATTTCCTTGATTTTTATCAGTTTCCCTGAGGTTTCAAGGTGTCCTGAATACGAATTTATATGTTAAATTGTCATAGAATGTCTCCTTCTATCGAAAATGAACAAAGCATTAAAACAAATATTAACCAAAATAGGTTTCTCTGGTGTATTTAATGCTGTTTCAATTGATTCTGGCCTTTTTAGCCCACAATTTCCCCTCTTCTTCAAAGCCCTACCCACTTATGAGAATCCAAATTATTGGTAGTTGGGGGTGGGGTTATCTCCATGATGGTACATTTGCACCAAAAATGAATGTCAGATTCAATTGAAACAGCATGAAACATACCAGAAAAACCTATTTTTGTCACTAGTTTAGGTGGATATATTCTACTAAATCTTTACCAACGTTTTCATTATTTCTACCAAAATGCATGACTTTGCATTTTTTAACATTGAATTCTATCTGCCATTTACTACCTCAGGCAACTAAATATTATTGGTTAATGAGTTTTATCGCACTCAGAATATCAAAAGCAAATATAATTATAAAATATTAAAGCATAATTTTCTCATCATTTTCATATAAGTCACTATGCTCGCGATGCGTACTTAACAAATTATATACATTTGAATATTATGACATTTTTGCATTTTTTTTCCCGCCCTTCCAATATTTTGATTGGTGACATCATGAGAACATGATATATGAGCTAGATTTTTTAAGTTCTTAGGCCTTTTAAGTTGCTAGTCTACTTCTGTTAGTTTTTGATAGATGTTTGTGGCGATGACATGTGAATAGTGCGAATATTATTTTGAGGATTTAATATACTCTAGGCTAGGTTAGCCAGGGTTAGGCTAGGTTAGCCAGGGTTAGGCTAGGTTAATTAATACCAAAATACATTTTCCTAGTAATATTTGATGTGTTTTGCTTAGATTTTGACTTCCATTTCCCTTGAAAATGAGCCAAACTTCAAAGTACTATAACTTTGTTGGATCTCATTTCCGACGGAAATGGAGGTCATATTTGAACAAATCACATCAAATACTACTAGAAAAATGTATTTTGGTGTGTAAAATGACTGAGTTACTTAAAACACATAATTACCATATTATTGACTAGATTCCGATTTAATTCTTTCTTCAAACATATGATAAAATGGTCACTATTCCCTAATGACTCCGCAACTACAAGTTCCCCAATAACCTCATAATCATCGGATAGAACCAAATCTAAGATCGCTGATCCCTAGTTGGTCTGTCTAAAAATTGTAGTATTAAAAAGCTATCATTATAGCACTCAATGAAGTTACCTTCCCTATTATTTCTTCTAAAAGGCTTCAACAGTATAACGCAGTTACCTTTCTACTATCCTCTAAAATTTCTTTGAATCTGACTATCTCAATAACATTTAGTTTCGTTGAATATCATCCCCTATTACACAAAATCTTGCAAGGCCGTTAGAGCCGTGAGCCTTGCCTAAAAATAAACCCTTTACCGTACACCACTTTCCTAGGCCTAATTAAATAAGTTGAGGCGATCTCACGAATGAAACAAATGGGTTGTAAATTATGTAAATAAGACCGAATACATATTTCAGCTTATAACTTCAATATACGTTAGGCTACTACTGTAGTTTTAGACCTACAAATAAAGGCCTAGTTTAATGACAATGAATTTAGCTGATTTGGAATGACATTTCGCAAAACATTCCATTATAAAATACAGCTTTACACCATTCATTCGACTTCAATAACAACGATAGAGCCAATCATACTCTCTACATGTAATGTAAAAAAGCATAACTTAAACTTAGGCTACTAGGCCTAATCTAATCTAACCAATAGAAAAAAATTCAAGCCAAGTCGTTGCTATGAAATTGGTAACCATGGGGCATTCATGATGTTACACTTGTTTTCCGTACAAAGAAGGGTCAAATTTTATTCAGGCATTATTATCATTATCATTGTTATTATTATCAACAGCATTAACTGACTGTATTTCATTTAATTAAGGTTAATGTTTGTTTACTATAACACCACCTGCACCCCAAGTAAAATGAAATATTTCCAGTACATCATAATTTACTTAGAAAAATGGTGCATGTCTTTATTTGGGGGAATTCGTATTTACGAAGATATTTGCTTCTGAAATTTTAATTAACGATATCGATTTGACGTGACGTCACGTCAAATGCGCGTTTATATAACGACATTCATTTGTTTTGATTTTCATCTAGTCTAGTGATTGACGCCATTTTCTTTTAAATAAATTTAGATGAAGAAGTTTTATATGGAGGAGCTCAGCCAATAAGGCTATTTACATAAATTTAGATATGGCATGTGAAGACTATAATGTACTTTTTTCCTAAAATATTTTTCCTGATTGGGCTAATTTTTCGCTATTCTGCGACTTAATTAGTTGGTTGGGTTTTGTTCTGGCTATTTTTTTTTTCAAATTGGATTCAGTTTAGTGGTGTTTGTGATAGAATTATGACGTGCCATTCGTGTGATTTTGACTTTGAGAACTTGATTCGTCATGTGCCCTAGATGAAGACAAAGGATTGGATGATTTATCAATTACGGCGTTATTCTCTCATTTTAACGCCCATTCAAACTTAATATTTTTAGTCAGATATACCTGTAAAGCAGTTCAAATGCTTTACAATGACGGTATTTTTATGTTCGGGAACTTAATAATAATCATTTGTATAATTTAGGTCTCGGGAGTACGGGGGCGGAGCCCCCGTAAAGATTACGCATCACAAATTGATCGGTCCTAATGTTTTCCGGTAAGGTTAGGTTGGGTTTTTTGCAAAATATATTTTTTAGTAGTTTTTCGTGTGTTTTGTTCTGATTTGATATTTGTTGTGGAAATGACCCATGCTTATGCCCAAAATTCCCTATATTTACTTAGTAAACTTTAATGTCTCGTAACTTTTAATTGGGTCATTTCCACAACAAATGAATGGCAGATCTGAACAGAACACACCAAACACTACTAAAAAATGTATTTTGCAAAAAAATTGGAGGAGGTGGTGTTATAGTAAACATTTACCTTTAATTAATTAAAGACATTTTCATTCTCCCTCTACAGTGAACACGGAAAAATCTGTTAAATAATAAAGTTCTACCGGGTTAGGGATTTTAGCAAAGCCTACTAAGGAGCCTCATCATAAAGTTTCACTTCATTGATAAACGTCGTACATAAAATGATTCTCAGCTCCCTCTGAAATGATGTATATAAAATGAAAATACCATTGACGGTCTGACCTGGGCTAGTAATTGGCAGATGGAATTCAATGTTCAAAAATGCAGACATGCATTTTGGTAGAAATAATGAAAACTTTAGTTATGAGATGTAAGGAAACCAGTTGGAGGATGTTAGTAAGGAAAGGGATCTTAGCATTATAGTTTGTAGTGATCTAAAATTTTCTAAGCAGTGCATAGAGGCTAGAAATAAAGCTAATAAAATGTTAGGTATTATTAAGAGGAATGTTAGTTACAAGAGTAAGGAAGTCATCTGTAAATTATATAATTCTTATGTTAAGCTTCACTTAGAATACTGCATTCGAACTTGGTCCCCTCACCTTAGACATGATATTGATATGCTTGAAGGTGAGCAACGTAGGGCAACCAAGTTTATCCCTAACCTAAGAAGACTGGAGTACAGGGATAGATTAAAGGGATTAGGTATGTTTAGTTTTGAGAGGGACAGAGGCGGATTAAGATACCTCGGGGGCCCGGAGCAATGAAAAATATGGGGGGCCTTTTCTATAACTTTATTAACAATACATGTACAGTACATAGTACATTTACACGAATTATATGTACGGTGCTCACGTTGAGAAACAAACTTAAAAGAACCTTAACACAGTGTATTTTGCCGTTTGCCAAAACCAAACAGTATTAAACAAACTTTACTTTAGGGCCTATAAAACATAAAATAAAACAGGGAAATTGTCAGTGTGTGTACTCTGTCATATTTAATCAAAGTAGTTTGCGAAATCTTTAATTATATCATCGAAACCCAATTGAGTGGGGGCCCCCTCAAGCATGGGAGCCTCGGTGATAATTCGCCACTGGGTTTGGACACTAGAATTCAGTGCTTCTCAACCGGGTGAATGAGATCAAAATCAGGGTACATGTACACTTTATTTTGTTGAAGCAATTGTTGAATATTAGTTATTAAAAGCATTAAATATTGAATAGTAATGAACGCTGAAAATTAAAAAGATTACTTTTCCCACTGTATTCAAAGTGGGGTGAGTGAATTTTTGAAAAAAAAATGTTTAGGGTGAATGATGTCGGAAAAGGTTGAGAAGCACTGCAAGTTGAAGTTTAGATGTACATAACTTTTCCTCACTAGATACTGATGGGGATAACTCATGAGCATAATAATAAATTAGAAAACAGACCAGTCTCCGTCATGTACGTAAGGAAGGTGGATATCGGTCTGAAATGGCTGCTAATTTTGACTTCATATTTTCCAAATGAAATGTAAGTAACTTCCACATAAAAGGAAATCCAGACAATATAACTTTCCATTGCTTCTCACAAGATAAATCTTTGGTACGCAGTAAATAGTATGAGTAAGTTGTAGATTCCATTTTGTATGGCAGTTCATGAATGGCATGAAAAACTCTGGGGGCCAGTTCCGTATTGCCCCCCACGCAAAATATGATTTTATTGAACACTAGGATTATAAATTATTTTGATACAAAATATTAAAAATTCAAAAGGGTCCAAATTGTTGATTGTAGCATGACGGCGTCACATAAATTCACAAATATGCATATCGATGTTGGTTTTTCGAATACCAGGTGATAACTTGCGCTTAAGCAATTGTCAAAGTGATTCTATAGTCTGTGTGTTGGCACCAGTCTCACTATTAATGAATTCTTGGGTATGGTTCACTGTAAAATGTTCGAAACCAAAGTCAGTGAGACGATAATGAGCACGTCATTGATCAGAACATATTATTGTACCAACTTCAATATGTTTTTGGATAATTGGTGATAAAGTATCAGCATCTTGTCTATTATCTGGACATATTTCGACTCTAAATTCGCCACCACGCCTTTCTATTTCGCCGACTGTGATTTCTACCATTTCGAAAATCCATGTTCCATCAACACGGCGCCCTTTACTATATTTTCTTTTTCCAATTTTGGCTTCGTCGATTTCGACAACTACACCAGGTCCACCAATTTTTCGAATTGATTGATGATTAATGCACCACTCCATTGTTACTTCACGGGAATAACTCAGCCAATCCGCAACTGTTTCTCTAGATGTTGCAACATCAGTAGATGTTTCACGAATAATACGATCATAATTTGTATCACCAACGGCGAACATGTACATAATTATCAGAATACGATCCATGGAGATATTACAATTATAAAACCAAGAGTTCTTTGAGAGAGTAGCGTTCACATCATGAGGATTTGAACCACGTTTTCGGCATCTATATTCTAATGAGCCGCGATATTTTCTATCTAGTTGTCATCTCCTTTCCACATACTCTACATGATGGTGTATTTCTTAATAATCCTTTCTCGATCAAATAATTCACCATTCTTTCTCTATCTTCAATTATGCCAAAAAAGTCTTCTGAAATTCATCCTAAAAAATATAAAAATTTAATAAAGCACCCAATTAAACAAAAAGCACCAATTTTTTAATAAAATATATATACGAAACTATTTTTTAATAAAATGTTGGGGGGCAATACGGAACTGTAGCCAAACTCTGTAGTAGGCTTTGATTTTACTTTTTCTGCCTTTTGGTACCATAATATAGAGTATAGTGAATAAAGGCCAGCTAACACAAACAAGGATTCGCCCAAACTGATCATGACTGGCCTGGGAAGACCTAATTTCAGTGAGTTGATATATTGGTCCGAGTGAGTCTTTTGGATTCCTACTGAAATTCTTTTCCCCAGCCCAGCAGCATATTGGGGAAAAAAAAAAAAAAAAAAATTATTTCACGAAAGAAACACGTGAAAAATATTTATGATGAATAAAACCACGAAGGAAAGGAAACACAGAATGGTTCTCAAGCGCTTTCGTCTAATGACATCCTCAGGAACACTAAAGTAAATAAAGAGTTCAAGACTATAAAAAATTATACAGGTTACAAAAAAATATATATATATATATATATATATATATATATTAAATATAGAAATAAAAATTGTAGGAGGAGCATACAAACTTGTAAGGAAAACTACCAATTTTAGCACTTTCCCCGAATTCAACACAAGATCAAATTTTATAGTTAATGCCTGAATGATATATAGGTCACAAAAATATTTAAAAAAATATATATATAAAAATAAATTGAAAAATAAAAATTGTAAGAGCATACATATTTATAAGGGAAAACTACCCACGTTTTAGCACTCTGCCCTTCTTGTCCAAATCCTTTCTGAACGAATTCAACACAAGATCAAATGGATTGCTTACAACCAATTTTATAGATAAGGCCTGAATGATATATATGTCACAAAAAAAAAAAAAATAAAAAAATAAAAATTGAAAAATAAAAATTGTACAAGCATACAAATTTATAAGGAAACACTACCAAAGTTTTAGCACTCTACCCTTCTTGTCTAAATCTGTTCTGAACGAATTCAAAACAACAGGATCGAGTTGAAAAAGACCTTTGCTCATGTTAAAGTTATTTGTAAGTTGGATAATAGCAGACTCAAGAATATTTCTATTAACAATGTTGCTAGAGTGAAACAAAACTGAAGCATTATTCCAATCAATACAGTGGGATAACTCTGACAAATGGACAACAAGGGGACTGGATGACTGTCCCATTCTAACGGAAAATTGTTGTTGTTTTACACGCGTGTGCAAATCCTTTCCCGTCTGACCAATGTAAAAGGAATCACATTGTTTACAACCAATTTTATAGATAATGCCTAAATTATTGGTGGGGCTATTTTTTACTATGATATTTTTCACAATATTGTTATATGAAAATACTCAGTGGTGGGCACGCGCAACGATTTTTGTAGCGCCGCAACCGCAACCGCAACCGCAACTCTGCTGAAATAGTTGCGCCGCACGCGCAAGCGCAACCCTTTTCAAAAAGTTGCGCCGCAAGCGCAAGCGCAACCAAAAATGTTGCGCCGGAAGTTGCGCCGCAACTGCCCACCTTTGCATTTAACGTATATCCCAGTGGTGGGCACGCGCAACGATTTTTGTAGCGCCGCAGCCGCAACCGCAACTCTGCTGAAATAGTTGCGCCGCACGCGCAAGCGCAACCCTTTTCAAAAAGTTGCGCCGCAAGCGCAAGCGCAACCAAAAATGTTGCGCCGCAAGTTGCGCCGCAACTGCCCACCTTTGAAAATACTACATTAATATCCAAAAGTTTAAGTACATTAGCAATGCCTAAAACGCCTGGGAAAAATGGAAGTACTAAAATATTCTTTGGACATGGGCAGAGTGCTAAAACGTGGGTAGTTTTCCCTTATAAATATGTATGCTCCTCTTACAATTTTTATTTTTCAATTTATTTTTATATATATATTTTTTTTATATTTTTTGTGACCGATATATCATTCAGGCATTAACTATAAAATTTGATCTTATGTTGAATTTGGGAAAATTGGTAGTTTTCCTTACAAATTTGTATGCTCCTCCCACAATTTTTATTATTTTATATATATATATATATATATATATTTTTTTGTAACCTGTATATAGTCTTGAACTCTTTATTTACGTCAGTGTTCCTGAGGATTTCATTAGATGAAAGTGCTTGAGCACCATTCTGTTTTTCCTTTCCTTTGTGGTTTTATTCATTATATATATATATAATGAATACTTTGAATCTCCCTTTGTATGGACTTCTAGTAGCTAAGTGGTTTAATATCGGGACACCCCCTCCAGAAAATATACATGCTATTTCCTGTCCTATCGCTCGAGCTTGGCCTTTGGCATTTTGGTGCCGCTAATTGGAAGGCCTAAGGCGCATAATACGTGCGGATGACAGCCATTATTTTTTCTCGTAAATTTTAAGGATAAATAAAATCCCTCGATTATTTGTATTGTATTAAATATTTCTTTTTTAACAACGTTTATGAGGTGGTTACAAAATTTCTATAGTATTTATGAATGTTATATTTTGTACAAAGCCCTCTCTTCTTCAGTCGTAAAACAAACGAAACCCATAGATAGTGGCTCGGCATTTAGCAGCACCATTATTAACATCACTCCCAATGGAGAGTAAAATAAAGATATGAAAAAAAAATCATAAATAAAACTAGAATAGTCTTGACATGAAGCAATTTTTGATACATCTCTCTCAAGTGCTCCGCATTACCAAGGAATAACTTCTCCATCATACTGTATAAAACTTCCATTATGTTCTTCTGACAGTGAGTAAAGCATTTTAATGATGTTGAAGATGCTGTGTTGTGGTGTGAGAGGGGCACTCTTTCCTCCAATGTCAGTTTGAACCCAACCGGGATGAAGGCTCGTTACCAAAATATTGCGAGGTCTCAATTCTATACTTAACGATTTTGTTATCATGTTCAGGGCACACTGAAACAACAAGAATAATAAAGTGACTAATACGAGACGGAGTCATTATGCTAGAATTTTTGTTTCAAATTGGCAGTTCCCCAAAATCGACACTTACAAGTTACTACCATTTATAATAATGAAGAGAATAGAGGCTAATAATGGTCAAATTGCATTCGCTTCTGAAACGAGGCATCCTCCCAAAAAATTAAGTTTATTGGAATAATGCAGGGATTCCTTTTCACACACAGATTTTGGTGTGTGCAGATTCAAGCCAAAGCTCCACATCAAATTTTTTTTTCTTTCATGCTCTCCCCATACGACTTGTAGCATTAATTTCAGTTTTATACAAAGAACGGTTTTTACTGTAGTCAGAGATGGGAACAAAATACTTTAAATGTAATTAAATACTAAATACATTACTTCCTTAAAAAAGTATTTAAATACCAAATACATTACATATTTTCAAAATGTATTTAAATACTAAATACATTACTTCGAAAATGTATTTAAATACATTTCAAATACATTTTTAAATACTTATCCAACTATATCATGCCAGAACGCAAAAAATGCATGCAAATTATCGCTAAGATTGTAGCATGCTACCAAAAGCAGGCCCTAAATTTGCACCTCATCTTTCAGCTACATGTATTTACTTTGAAAATAATTTTTAATTATAATTATAACTTGTATTTTGTGTGTTTCAAAGTATGTACAAATTTTCCAATGTTTTCCCAGGTTTGTCAATCAAAAAATGGACTAAAAATTAAAAACTGACCTAAAATTAAAAAAAATTACCAAAAATTAAAAAAAAATAACTGTATATAGCTTTATTGATTTTTTATTGACCTTATAACTTTTTTAATATTGCACGTATCACAGTAAAACCTCGTTTTTAGACGTTTCTCGTTATTTGTATTTGCTGAAAAAAAATTGACTTTATTGACAAAAAATTGCCCTACTCATAAGTCCTAAATTAAAGAAGTAATAAAACCATGAAGTAGCTATCGTCCAATACAGTTTATTCAAAAACAAATATAGTGTATTGTTACAAAAATCAAAACGTATTACAAAAATCAGATCAAAAAATCAAAACGTTCTTGAAAACTCCAAAATAACAAGCTAAATCAAAACTTATACTATAAACTCAAATGAATGATGCATTTTGAAATGACATTATATGATCAACTTAAATTTTCTGTTTGTTTGCTCTCAGTAACACTATTTTTTCGAAAGCAGTGTCTGATAATTTACTTCTGTAGGGAGAAAGGGTGATGCCTGCAAATGAAAAAAGCCTTTCTACAGGAGCTGAAGAAGGGAGAGATGTATTTTAAAAACATGCTTTTTATACTAGGATGTCTATTTAGGCTAGTGATATCATTGTCAGTGTCTTTCAAATAAGAAAGCACCTCCATCTCTACTGTTTCAACTCGTGATGAAGCTGGAAATTTTTTTCAAAACCAAAATATTCATCTTGATCACAAGCACTTCTCAAGGAGTCCTCTCCCTCAGTCGACAGGTCTAGAGCTGCCACCATCAGAGCATTTCTCATAGATGAACACTTCGCTTGAGTATTCCATGATTTGCTTAGTCCTATCCACCTTAGTTTAAAATACGGATGGGATGCAGAAGCTAGAATAGCGTCGTGAACATCAGAGTCTAAGCTCAAGTGTTTATTATATCTTTTTTGGAAGCCCTGTGTGATTGCCAAGAGTAGGGGATTGCAATGTTGCAAGTTTCTTGCCTTCATTTGTAAGAGTTTGTTCTCAACTGTAAGAAGCATTGGGAGCAATTCCCCATAATAGATTGATTGCTCACGCTGAAGGCGATCAATGGCAGTTGGGATAGGTGCCAGTGTTGCGACATATTCTTCCAAGAAATCAAGTTCATGTATTTTGAATGTTGGCTGTTGAAGGGCAGTCATGATGTAATTTAGTTTACCTTTGTTCTTCGATAAGAGTTGGATGCAATCATACAGCGAGTTCCAACGTGTCACACAGGGCACATACAAACTAGAGCCTATTACATCATGAATTATCTCCGCGGATTTTGGCCGACCTGCTTTGTTCCAAAGTACAGAACATTTCCCCATGACACTGTGAGACAGAGAAGCAAACTTACTGTTCTTCAAAGCAGCTTTCGCATCGGTAGTTGCTACTAAGCTTAGCGTATGAGAAGCTCACCTTATGTGACCAGAAAGCGCCACATGATACTCATCTGGGTCACAAGTAGGACTGCTATCTTCTGGGGTAATGTTTTGAAACTCATCTTCAGAGACAGGGTCCTCTTGCTCTGATGGATCGACATCGAGCATGCTTTCGTCTTCGTTAAGTTGCGTATTAGTCGGCACTGTGGCTTTATTCCGAATTCTTTGAAGGCTTTAACAAAGTTGGATCCATTATCAGTTACTGTACATTAAGTTGATCATATAATGTCATTTCAAAATGCATCATTCATTTGAGTTTATAGTATAAGTTTTGATTTAGCTTGTTATTTTGGAGTTTTCAAGAACATTTTGATTTTTGTTGATATATGTTTTGATTTTTTATCTGATTTTTGTAATACATTTTGATTTTTGTAACAATACACTATATTTGTTTTTGAATAAACTGTATCGGACGATAGCGACTTCATGGTTTTATTTACTTCCTTAATTTAGGACTTATGAGTAGGGCAATTTTTTGTCAATAAAGTCAATTTTTTTTCAGCAAATACAAATAATGAGAAACGTCTAAAAACGAGGTTTTACTGTGCTACGTACAATATTAAAAAAGTTATAGGGTCAATAAAAAGTCAATAAAGCTATATATGGTCATTTTTTAAAATTTTGGGTCAATTTTTAATTCATTTTTTGATTGACAAACCTGGGAAAACATTGGAAAATTTGTACATACTTTGAAATGCACAAAATACAAGTTCTAATTTTAATTAAAAATTATTTTTAAAGTAAATACATGTAGCTGAAAGATGAGGTGCAAATTTAGGGCCTGCTTTTGGTGTCACCATAGCATGCTACAATCTTAGCAATAATTTGCATGCATTTTTTGCATTCTAGCATGATGTAGTTGAATAAGTATTTAAAACTGTATTTGAAATGTATTTAAATACATTTTTTATATAATGTATTTAGTATTTAAATATATTTGCTATTTAAATATTTTTTTAAGGAAGTTATGTATTTAGTATTTAATTACATTTAAAGTATTTTGTGTATGTAAATGTCGCAAATGACATGGCCTGAAGTTGAAATAAAAAATATATTTTTCTAGTGTATTTTGATGTGCTCTGTTCAAATACAACCTTCATTTCTTGTGCAAATGAACAGAAATATATGTTTGGGCCATGCAATGATAACTGTATATTTCTCTTCATTTGCACAAATGAAGGTCCTATTCAAACAAAATACACTTGAAAAATGTATTTTTGACTACATTTTATACAATAAAGCATAACCTAACATGTTCATGTTACGAGATCTCGTAAATGACACATTACCACAGGAAATGTGCAAAACACCTCAAAATTAACCAGAAAAATTTGCTCTCGTCATTTTCATCTAAATTAACAAAAATATCATGACTTAAACTAACCAATCATCAAGGGCATACAGTTGACCTAATCGGGCATTCAATTAACCTAATTGGGCATTCAATTAACCTAACAGGTTAATATTGGTTATTTCACCTAAATATCTTCTGATCTTTTCGTATTAGGCACTCACTGTCACATTTCGGGCAAGTTAAGGATGAAAGAATAACGCTGTAATTGATAAAAACATTCAATCCTTTGTCTTCATCTAGGGCACATGACAAATCAAGTTCTCAAAGTCAAAACCACATGAATGGCACGTCATAATTCTACCACAAACACTACCAAACTGAATCCAATTAGAAAAAAAATAGCCAAAACAGAAACCAACAAACTAATTACGTCGCAGAGTAGTGAAAAAATAGCCCAAAATTATACTTGTCAAACCAAAAATGAGTGTATTTATATATATATTATTAGTATCAATTTTCACCATTAATATGCATTTGCACAAAAAATGAATGACAAATTTGAATAAAGCAACTAAAACTACCTCATAAAAAGTTATTTTGATTTACAGGTCCAGCCCATGTCATTTAAAACATATTAACGGTATTTTGTGCCCATCTCCATTATCACCTAGGTCTTTACCACTAATACCTGGTTCTTCAGACATGTTCATTAGGGTTATAACTTTTAGACTTTTTTTCAAATAAAATCTCCTGTATCATAAATCGATGAACTTTTGCTTAAAAACAATGAAAAAGACCCTAATTCCTCTCAGTTTTTAAAAAAGGTCACCCCCAAATCAAAAGTTTGAATCACCATAACCATATATTTACGTTACTACTCATAAGTATATAAATGTATTATTATTAGAGGGCGGACTTTTAGGTTTTAACCTAAAAAATATTTTCGAATTTTTCAGTACGCTAATATATCGTGAGATCGCCCGAAAAATCACTTCCGGTGCTCACATTCGATGACTAATATCAATCCACCCATACAAGAAAATTCTAGAACACACGACATTGTTCTTCATGCACTCGCAAATTGTATAAAAGCACGAAATGAAATCAACCGAATCACTTGTGTCCAGTATTGCGCAATAGTTACTCAACTGTTCAGTTCAACTCAACTTCAGGTAAGCTTTTATTATTTGTAATATGTTCGCTTAATTAAAAAACGTAGCGAAATGTGGAATTCGCTTCTGCACTCTTGAACATTCCAGAACATTTTTAAAATTTATTAACCATAAATTTGTTGAATTTTTCTTCCATTTTAACACGTAAACAAAAGCGTATCCAGAATGTTTTGTAGAGGGAAGTCAAACTCAAAAAATATATAGAGCCCAAAATATTTGGTGATAAATATTTTCGTGAGACGTTCTATGGATGTTCTAAAAATATTTTCCAAAATTTTATCTCCTAAAAAATAAATATTTGGTCATATTTTTTCACCTAAAAATCCGCCCTCTAATTATTATATTATTTCTATATATTATATTAATATTATATATATTAATATATATAAACAAACAAACAAATCAACTTAATACCTTTTTATATCTGTTTCAGAAGCAATATAATGTCACACAAGAAAAGTGATACTACCATACAGAAGAACAAGGATATCTGGACCAATAATCTGGTGAGATTCCAGCAGTCACATAGAAGAAGAGGAAGTGTGCCTTTAGAAGAATCTTCACTAGAAGAAAAATGCAGAATGCCACTCCAAATCCAAATCATTGGACGGTACCAGTTCTTGGAACAGAAATCAAAGGAAGAAAGGAGCGAATAGTGGAAATTTCCAAAGAAGTTACAAAATTATGGAAGAATAAATTGAATTTTCCGCATGTGTCAGATCAAGTAATACGAGCAAAGCTTGACAAGGTGATGAAGACTTATGATGAATGTGTCAGGAGGGGAAAATATGATGCCCTGAATGAACTTTTGATATCACTAAAGTAAATGGCTAATGGTTATCCTCGGAAGACAAACGACTGTACCACCTTCAAGTGGAAAGCAAAGGAGAAGTGGGGTACTCTACAGGTCAAGTTGCAAGTGAAGAAACGATTCACCCTTCAAAGAGACGAAAATTGCCTGCTGAATCAGCATCAACAACTTACAACATGTATCTGTGGTAGTGGTACTGAATCTGAAGAGAGCGAGCATGAAGATGAAGATGAGAGTATTACTCCACCAACCAGAAGACATAACAAAAGTAAAGTTGCAACCAACTTGGTGACATCCACAGGAGTATCAACAAGTAAAGCCGCTAAAATATGCAAACAGTTGTCACTTGATGGTATTGACATTCCAACACCAAGTCAAGCAGCAATTTACAAGTCAGCATACAAAGAGGCTGCTAAATTGAAGGAGGAAATGATTGAAAATTTACAGATGGAAGAGTGGTCTTTACATTTTGATGGAAAGCGCATTGAGGAAAATGAGTATCAAGTAGTGGTACTTAAAAATGAAAGAACCGAAGTAAAATTGGATGCATTGCGTCTGAAAGATGGCAGGGCTGAAACTATTGCTGAAGGAATTGCAAAAGTTATTGATGAATACACCTTATGGAATGCAATAAAGATGATCGTTGCTGATACAACAAGTGTTAACACTGGGAAAAAGAGTGGAGTTGTTGTCAAATTGCAACGAATGTTCTCAGAGAAGGGTATCTGCAAACCACAATTTATCAGTTGTCAGCATCACATTCTGGACAGGATTCTCCGTTTGGTAATGGACGAAGATCTTGGTGCTAACACCAGTTCTCCAAACATCGAATATCCATTTGTATCCCAACTGGTGAAGAATTATGAGGAACTAAAGGCACAGTTTGTTAATGGAACAGAAGAGGTCCTCGAGAAATCAGGATGGAGAGATGATATTAAGTTTTTGTACCATCTAACACGGGTGTTTAGATTCTTTGAAGAAAAAGGGAATTTTCCTTTGATTAACTTCAGAAAATTCCAAACATCAGCAATGCGAGGTGACATTCAAGAGCCATTCTAGCTATCCTTGCATTTATTCTTATACCTACAATAAGGAAGACTTTGGAGAAGGTATGCAGATTCATTTCATACAACTGGGCAGAATATTGGTTTACTAATCAGATGTACAATGAAAATGACTTCAAGAACTTGTCAGAAATATTGAAACCTTACAAAAAAGCATTGAACTCATTGGAAAATCACTGGAAGCAGGAGCCATCCCCACTCTAGATACCAAGAAGTAATCAGTGTGCAGAACGTGCAATCAAAGTTATGCAGGAACTGTATGCTGCCTGCAGAAACAAAAACAAACTGCAACTTCGGTTTATTCTAAGCAATAAGCAGTAATATATGTACAAGTATTATAACGATTATGTTGTGAGTTCTTTTATTATATTACATGGAATATGCAATAAAGTTACGTTTGCAATAATCGATTTTTTGATTTCGGGGTGACCTTTTCTAAAAAGATATTAAAATGAAAGTTCATTTCTTTGTTTTTAGGCAAAAGTTCATCGAATTAAAGTACAGGAATATTAGGTTGTAAAAAAGTTATAACCCTAATGTTCATATCTTCCTTATGGAACAATGAGTGCTGTGAACACAACATACACACACACACACACACACAACCACTTGTAATGGTCATTTAAAACATATTAACGGTATTTTGTGCCCATCTCCATTATCACCTAGGTCTTTACCACTAATACCTGGTTCTTCAGACATGTTCATATCTTCCTTATGGAACAATGAGTGCTGTGAACACAACATACACACACACACACAACCACTTGTAATGGTATCTCATACACTACTGCTGTCTGATGATAAGGCTATAAGCCTAAGGAATAGAGTTGCCAGATGATTAGAAAGATTTTGTATTTTGTTTCAGGGTACAAATTGTTATCTGACAGTTGAGGCTAAGAAATGTATTTGCGAAATATATTTAAAAATATGTATTTTCAAATAACAAATACTCTTTCAAAGTATTTAAATACACACCAAAAAAAGTATTTATAAATACAAGTATTACAATACAAACGTATTTAAATACTGCCCATCTCTGACTGTAGTGTTACATAAAGTCAAGTCATACAAGGACTGCCAAACAGCATTTAGGAAGGAATCTGGTGTAAGTAAATTTCAAAACAGATGTCAGTTTGGTATATGATGGAGAAACAAGAACTGTCAGAACAACATTACTGCCCCCCCACCTATATTCGTAACCTTGACCTTTGATGTAGGGGCACAATTCTTGCTCATGACATTGTCTTGTGATGGGCCATGTGTAAATGAAGTTTCATCAATTTAAGTTAAGCAGTTCAGAAGTTATGGAGTGGACAATGAAGTGTGATGAACGGACAAGTGCAATCTCATATGGCCCTTCCAAATTTAACTGGGGTATAATGAGAAACTAGACACAATTGCTAATCAGTATGGACAGGGACATAATCCTGCCCTCATTTAGATTTCATATAAAAGTGAAATACTGCACATTGTTTTGTCATTTCAACAGAGCAAAAGGAATGTTTCACTATGCTAATTGTGTTTGACTTTATGGTATGTTTAATGAGTTGTGCTATTGAAAAGCCCCAATATTTTAATATTAATCAGAGAGAAACAATGAATTCAATTATCAATTTTCTTCCAAGTAATTTGGTACAAACTCTTCAAACAAGATCATGTACTAGCTGCTAACCTTGCTTGCTCTGTAAGGATAAAGACCCCCACTTTTATTTTCTGAGAGAGATCCTAAAATGGATGATACATTAATAACTGCAGCTCTCTGTATGTTCAGCACTTCCCCTTGGCACTTGCTTGCTGCCATTTCCAATAGGGGCAACATGACCTGTTAAGAAACAAATTATTAGTAAATACCCTCACCTCATAGAGAGAGAACAAATGTCAAATAGTCTAGTTCCATATTACAAAAATTTTTAGTCTTAAAAATACAGTGGGACCTTTAATCTCTACTACACTTATCTTTCAATGAACTTCAGCTTCATATCTTCAATGACATTCTAAAATAATATCTCAACCACAAAGAAAACCCCAAAAGTCCAAATCTCATTCACTAATTATTTGAAGGTACGAAACTGGCTGCCAAACAAATGAAATTGTTAGCACTTACCACCAGTTATCAAATAAAAATGGAGCACAAGGTACTCCAAGCAGAACTTCATATCCATTTAAGTGACTACAGAAACATTCTACAGATTTCTTATAAGAGAACATTATCACACTTCAAACTTTCCCCCCTTTCAAAACAACTGATCACTTTACTACAAACCAACTGACCAGCCATCTTATCCTAGAACCTTTATACATTCTTAAAAACCAAACCATTAAATCACAGACATGCATCACATGCCACAGCAGAGTAGTGGGTGATGCTGGGCTGTAAAACCTGAAAGTTTGTAGTTCGCATTCCTATATCACTGATTAACCCTTTCGCTGCGCGTGATTGACGTTGTCAATCATTAAAAATTAATAGCCAGAACGTGTGAGTGACAGCGTCAATCATGCACCATTTTTCGTTTTGAATTATCGTTCCCTGGTTACATAGTTATGCATCCTCAGTATTAATATTCCCTTAGTTTCTGGTGATATTTGGCATCTTTTTTATCCCAGTTACTCGCTCATAAATGCCATATGCAGCCATATAACTGCAGTACCCTACACAGGAGAATCATGGCATGTTCTTCTGCGTTGAATCGCGACAATATTAGTGATTTATTGAGTGAAAGTGAAGAATTTACTGACAGTGATACAGAAAATGAAAATGATTTAGAGCCTGCTGAACGTGATTTTCCAAGTGATAATGATTCTAGTGACGGAACTTCGTGTGAAAATGAGAATATATCCCAACCGCAAAGAAAGCGCCAATGCAGACAAACGGATGTGCCTACTTTTGTGTGGAGGAATTTAGGGGAAAATGTAGGCTCCCAGCGTGATATAGATTCATTTACGGGAACAAGTAGAGTAAATATAACAAATTATTCAGTTTCAATGTATGGCGTATTTTCAGAAATTTCCCCTGAAAAATTTTTTCAGCTCATGGTTGATGAGACTAATAAATATGCAGAACATTATTTTCAATCACACCCAAATCTGAAACCAAGCTGCTCTCGCTACAAAAAATGGGAGCCTACTAGCATTGAGGAAATGAAAAAATTCATTGGAGTCTTGTTGCTAATGGGTATATTGCATAAACCCAAAATAAATATGTATTGGGGAAAAGATGAACTTATCTACACTCCCGCATTTCCATCAATAATGAAACGAGATTGTTTCTGCAATTTGCTTTCGTTTTGGCACTTTTCTGATAATTCTGCAGAGTAGATCCTAATTCTAATTTTAGACTTCGCAAAATAGAAAATCTTTTGAACATTATGAATGAATCCTTGCGAGAAAAGTATTACCCAACAAAAAATCTGAGTCTTGACGAATCTTTGCTGCTGTGGAAAGGTTGTTTGGGATTTAGACAGTATATAAAGTCTAAGAGATCCAGGTTTGGAATAAAAATTTTCAAAGTTGTAGATTACAATGAGGTAACAATTGCTAGCAAAGTTTATACAGGGGCAATGGACACTCGAGGGAACTTTTCAAAAACTGAAAGTGTAGTAGTAGATTTGCTGGGAGATTTTCTAGGGAAAAATCATCATGTGTATACGGACAATTATTACACATCTCCTAAATTATATAAGTATTTGAAAGATAATAAAACTGGCACAACAGGAACAGTAAGAAATAATAGGGCAGGTTTACCCAGAGAACTATGTAGCATGAAAGTAGATAAAGGGAAGAAACACGCTTTTGAGACAGATGATCTTCTTTGTCTTGTATATTCCGATAAGAGAAATGTTTATATGCTATCCAATGCACATTCAAATGTAGACCAATCTGCAAATAGAAGATCAAGACGAGGGATTGTTCAACAACAAATTCCAGCATGCATCACAGATTATAATAAAAATATGGGATTCGTAGATCGAACTGACCAAGTGCTTCATTATTATACAATGACAAGGAAAACCATAAAATGGTACAAGAAATTAGCAATACATATGCTGCAAGTCCGTGTTCTTGATGCCCTCAGAATCTATAATTTCTTGAAAAAAATGAAAGTACCTTTTATGGATTTCACACTAAGCCTAGTAAAAGAACTAACATCTACCAATAATCCAAATTTTGAAAAAGTAGCTATCCCAAGGCTTGTTGGTAGACATTTTCCAGAAAAACTTGTGTCAGAAAAAAATTGCAACCCCACAAAGAGGTGTAGGGTGTGCTACCTCCATGGAATAACAAGAACTACAAGATACCAATGCAAAACCTGCCCTGATAATCCAGGATTGTGTGTCACACCTTGTTTTGAAATTTACCACACAGAAAAAAAGTACTAAAGAAAACCAAGGTAAGTACACCTATATTTTACTAAATTTTGCTTGCTTTTGTTTAGTTACCGTAGCCTTTTAAAATATTAAGAAAAATTAATGAAAACGTAATTGTGAGGGTAAACTAAATAGAAAGGCTAAAATTGAAAATGCCTGCGAACTTTGAATTTATGCCCATTTTTTACTTTCGGCGTTCGTTCGTCACATTACAAAAAACGTCAATCACGCGCAGCGAAAGGGTTAAGGTACTTCCTCTTTTGTGATAAGGTCGTGATTTTGGTTCCACGTTAAACCGTAGATTCTCTTTGTTGCTGAAATGAAGTAATAAAATCACCACACATCAGATTTCCAACTCATTATCACAAAATAATGAAAATACTTATCAATTCATCACAATATAATATTAATTAACTAACTCTTTTAAGGCTGGCTGCATGCAATCATCTTGCGACACGACTGACAACCCAAGTCATGAGTCGTGAGACAATCCTACACGCTGCTGGCCTAAGTTTTATTCAACATTTTCTTTGCATTTAACCTGCTTAATTTTTTATTTATTTACTTTTTCCAAACTAATTATAAATTTTAAACATCAACACTAATGTACAATAATTAGGGCGGGTCAAAACAAGTTTTTTTGGCTTTTTTTTTTTTTTTAAAACGACACTACAGTATGTGAGGGTTTTCATTTGGGTTAACAAATAACAAAAAGTTGAGCTATGTGCAACCCCCTATACCCCTTGTGCAGAGGCCCCCCTTTTTCTCCACTCTTCTAGCCGAGATTTCACAATAAGCTTTGAACTTATTCTGAACATCAATTTAAGATATGTTAAAAATAAGTTAGAAAGACCTTATTTGCCCTTATCTAAATCAAATGGGTATCTTTATTTATGGATATTCTTTTTGTTTTATGCAGGGTTGTCATGCAAAAAAGTCTGGCAACCCTAATTTTTTGAGTACTTTTTGCAAAAAATTATATTATTTTATTCTTGTTTCAGATTATTGATTAAGTGAAATTATTATTGATTATTGGTTATTGATTCAAACTATTGCTTTTTAAGTTAAATTACTGGTTATTAAGTCAAATTAATCATTACAACAAGAAAAAAGTTGTCAAATGCAGCCTTTGGACATCCTTCCAAGTTTCCAGCAGCTAATGACACCAACAAAAGCGGATGTTGTGAGGCACTACAACTTTTTTGCGATGATGAGAAGAGGCTGAATCAAATAAGTCGATTATTTTTAATGAATGTTGAAACATAGTTGCAATAGACATTAAAACCATATGGAGAAGGTTCTCTTTCCCTACAATAAGTACTTGTGGGATCTTTCAGAAAGTTGTTAGAATGATAGAAGCAGCTTCAAAGTTGAACAAGGTTCCTAATAAACCGAAGAGATGAGAGATTTGAACAAAATGTTTCTGAGTATGATGCTATGTTTGATGTATGTACCTGTGATTGCTACAATAAAGGGATTGATAGAAATGCCTGCCAGTGCAAGGATAAAATAACAATTGCTGAGTGGGATTCTTTTGTAGGACAAAAGCAAAGATTAAATCAACTGGGGCCAATTGATAGAAGAGCTGCTTTGATGAGGAAAAGGTCTATTGCTAGATCTCAAAAAGAACACGAATGCCAAATGAGATCGCAAGCAGAATTGACTGAAGCTATCAGAGCCCAGAGCACAGTAAAGCCTAAAGCTTTAGGGCCAAATTAAATAAAATAAATAGTTGAGCTTCACAATTATTCATGTCATTGTAAATTGAAAAAATGTATTTATTTTATTATTATTATTAATAAAAGTTATTCTATCTATCTATCAAAGTTGTCCCTTCAACATCACAGGATGCAGCTGGTGCTGAGATCATGAAGGTAGAGACCAACCAAGAGGATGAAGACTTCGTGCCTGATATAGAGTTAATAGAGAATGAGCAGAACAGATATACCTATGAAGAGTTGGCAGTGACCGCAGATCGTTACAGAGTGAGTTGCAGGGCAGCAGCAGCAATTGTTAATGCTGCTTTAAAAGATATGGGAATCCTGGATCAGGGCAACATGATCGATAAAAAGAAGCTGGAGAGGGGAAAGAGCATGAGTAGGTAAAAAATTGAGTATCAGGGTTAAATTGGAGAATATAGGAATAGAACAGATTGGCTCTGATGGGAAAAGAGATGACACATTAACCAGGGCAGGCAAGATCAAAGAAGAGCACTATGTCATTGTTAAAGAGCCTGGAAATATCTATATAGATCATGTAACACCTGATCATGAAAATGCTCATTGTGTAGCAGAAGAGCTGATTACTGTAATAGTGGACTCAAAGTTCAGACACTAAAAGCTTTACTATGTGATGGCACTACTGTGAACACTGGAAGAATCGGTGGAGTAATAAAGCTTGTTGAAATTTATCTGAATAGGTCTGTTCAGTGGCTGGTATGCCTTCTTCATATGAATGAACTACCATTCAGGCATGTCTACAAGGGAATATATGGAAAAACAACAGGCCCAAGTACTTTCAAGGGTTCAATTGGAAATAAATTGAAAACTGATCTAACAAAACTGCTAGTGGTTGCTTTTTCTCCTGTTAAAGGAAACATTCATGAAATTCCATCTGATGTTGTTAATACTTTAAGCAATGATGAAAAGTATCTCTACAATATGTGCCTAGCTGTTCAATCTGGAAATGTCTCCAAAGATCTCGCAGAAAGATCTCCTGGTACAATTCATCATGCTCGTTGACTAACTAGAGCAAATAGAATTCTTAGACTATGTGTCAACACCAAATCCAACCCAAGATCTCAAAGATCTAGTAGAAATTATTATGCTATCTTATGCTCCATGATGGTTTTGGGTTAAGTCACATCCACTGGCATCTGACAGATCATCTAACTTTTGGTACTTAGGGGATCTGCTGCGCAACTTAGAGAAATACAGATTGATCATGAAACTGGTGTTTCAGAATAACTCATACTTTGCGAACCCCGAAAATATTCTACTATCAATGATAACAGACTTAGGAAGAGAAGTTAGAGAGGTTGCAATCCAGAGAATCAGTCACTCAAAAACTATATTTTCTGGATCAATAAACTTTGACCTACCTCAAACTCTTAATTTTGATTCTTCAGACTACACTGAAATGATTGAGACAAGAACAAAGACAAGAACCACTCAAAATACCAGCCTTTCCTTGTCACAACCAAGTAGTAGAAAGCGCTGTGAATCTAGTCACGAATGTATCTAATGTATGAATTGGCTACGAAAATCGCCAAAAATATATTCTTAACCTACTGGAATCATGGAAAAGATTGCCTAAATTTGAATGGAAAGGACAGTGGAATAAATAAACATGCTGAGTTACTTTCAAAATAGCTTAAGTTTATGCATTGTGCAAAAGAGCACTTCATTAGGTAATCTTTTTTCTTTTACTTGTAGACAAGTTCTGTTGTTTAATTTCTCAAAAATGTTATGCAATTCATTAATTCTTTCCTTATTTTTTATCTTAATATATAGTATATACTCAAAAACACAAAAATGTAATTTTCTTTGAGTATGAATGAAAAAAATAAGAAACAAGTTTAACACAGCTGAAACAATTTTTATCCGAGTTTTTACTGAAGAATGTACATTTTGGCAAATTGAAACTAAAAACCAAAAATTTGTGCTGGGGATAGGAGACTTAGGAAGTTAGGATACACAAAATATTTTACTGGGTGACTACTGTGACCCATACGAAATTTAAATTCTGTACCGATTCATCAATTTTTGTACCTGGTATTCCATACATTAAAACCAAGCTCACCCTCTTGTCTATTGTTAATTTCACAGCATCCCCTACCTATAAGAAAAAAAATATAGTCAAAACTGAAAATTCCTATGATGCGCAACTTTTGCGCCACCTTGTGTATATATATATATATATATATATATATATATATATATATGATCAGTTGGTCTTCCCCTTCTATATTATGTGCATTAGTTTTCTTTATTCCTCTATAGGGGTTTGGGAAGATAATACCTTTTATGAACTATATATGATATGAAGGATATCCAACACTGGCACAAGGTCAGGCAGATTTTTCGATACCATTTATCCAGATAGCTTTGCCTTAAATTAATAGGCTTAAATCTAAAATAAATTTCATATTGGCAACATATTTTCCTTTTCAGCACTCTTGAAGTTACTTTCTGAGTTTTCAACCCTCTCTCTGAAAATTTCATATTATCAGAGAAGCTATGTAGTGAACCCTAAATTCAATGCATATAAATGTGATTTGAAATAATTTTAATTTTTTTTCTAAAAATGCTGCAAAGTTCTGTATGTACAATCTTAACTGTGACAGACTTAAATCAATATTTACACTATTCTGACAAATAATTGAGATTGGTAGGGGGGCGGTTAAAAGGTATTCCTCCAGCTGTTTGCTGATCCTGTTGAAGCGCCTGGAAAAGAAATGGCAGACCATACACTAAGTAAACCAATCAGTTAAACAACACCTTGTATCCATTCCATTCTAACAATGACTATTTTAATTAGATGAAAGCTCCTAAAACTGTCTATTAGTGACAACTTGGTTGACCAATCAACTTCTTAGACTATGAAAAAAACCAGAAATAAAGTATTGGTGAAGGGGTCATTATACTGTCAACAGAGCTGACATAGTTATAACTAGATTATACTTAGGACACATAGGGTGCAAACACCTAACCTCTACAGGATGAGCCTCTTAGTTCTGCTAACTGTGGTCATTGCTACATTCCACAAATGACCCCCATGCATTATTTTTTTGCCTCCTTCCCTTAATTGAGAAGTGCATTTTTTATATTGGAAACAAAACAATCTAGCAATGCTATTAGGTGGTGGCTTTGGACATCACATTTTGATGAGATGAAATCTACTTTGAGAGGACTTAGTGTGAGCACAACTTAACTATAAAGAATCCAGTGTGTCAATGTGGTCCTTGGACCTTTAATAACTATAATCTGTTGGTTAGTAATAATAAACCTTAATTTTGTGGGGACTATTAGATTAGTAGTATACTAATTATTACACCTGCTATTGTAAAATATGTGCACAAACTCTAATCCTTTTTGGGGACTTTTGTTGAGATGAATCTGCCTTCTTGGAATTTGTGTATAAAATAGGCCCTCCTCCTTTTCAAAGTGTTATGGAAAAAGACATGATGGCTTAAAAAAAAAAATGGTCATCCCTTCCTTATAGCTTTTTTGTTTTGTTTTTAACCTCATTTTTTCATCTTACAACACAGATGAAACAAGTTTAGGACCAATTATTAAACCAAGCATTTTCACACTAAAAAATATACTCTGGACAATCCCTTCTACAAAAACTTTTCCAAGAAAATAAACTAAGCTATCATATTTTTGCATTACAGTAGGTTGCATAGTCAAATTATATGGCTTTTAGACCTGTGTTGATGTGTATAGTACTGTAACATTACATCTACATCAATATAGTATGCTGGCAAAATTCTATACATCATTTACCATATTTACCTTGGTTAGAAGAAGGGGACTGATTGTATTAATGAGAAAGGTTTCTTCCATCTGAGCCCTAGTGACCACATTGATCTGAGTTGACTTGGGAGACACTCCAGCATTGTTTATTAATAGATTCAAGCCATGCGATCCCACAATCTTCTCAACTTCACTTTGGAAGTTTTCATATTGGCTTTCATCCCTCAGGTCTTGGAAAAGATGTATTTAATGAGCTTATTTTTGTAAAATAGATAATTTTTTAATACTGAGACACAACTTCAAATGGGAAGTAAACTATCCTTTACATAGTTTACAATCTCTTTCAAATCAGAAAAAGTATCGCAAGATGTAATGTTAATCATCAGCTCAAAATGTTATGACAAGAAATTTGAGAAACTAATTCAATAGAATAATTGAAACAAAGCAAACCAACAATAAATTAAAGACAAATTATATTATTAAAACAATAACCTTACCTAATTTTAAAACTTTTAGAGTTTGTGAATTATGATTTTGCAGCTCCTTCAGTGACTGGTAAAAAAAACAATGATAATAATAATCACAATTGGGTTGAATATAAAGGGTATAAAAATTTATGTACTGAAAAAGCTACGACAGACATTAAAAGTAGTCACCATTTAAGTTCATCAGTATATCAGTCCCATTGCCCAGTCAGGAACCAAAGAACACACTAAACTAATTTACTTTTTTTTATAGTGAAAAATTAAGCAAAATACCTTTAAGGATGAAAAGATAAGAATTACATTTCATATGTGGTATGAGGTTGCAATGGCAAGTTGCTGAACAGTGTGAAACAGACTTAACCTATAATTCAAGATTGTTTTTTCTTACGAATCAAAATCTAACTAAAATTCTTATTATTTCATCTTTGTTTATAGGCATGTCGACGAGTTTTCACACAATGAAACAAAATCCTTCAAGATTGGCAAGTCTAACTGACAGAATTTTTAACTGAAATTTGACTTTGAATTTTAACTAAGTTCGGACTGAGTTTAAATTTTCAATTTATTTCTAACAGTGAATTTTTAATTATGATCTTGACTTCAAATTTCAATATACAGTACAATATACTCTCTACTATTGGCACATGTCTGTTCCTACAGTCATTTTCTGGCCCCCTAGTATTTTTATAGATTTATACTCTAATATTATACTTTATTTTATTGCAGTAGGTTATAGAATAAAGATAAATAAAAGTTCAATATTGTATTTTGCTGTACTTGTAGAATATAGAGAAATAAAAGTTTGAATATAAACAAATATACAAAGGAATACAAAGTACATCAAACAGCAACAGACCAACCAGGTGGTCCCTACGAGGCTGTCTGTTTAAGAAGGAAGGTTAAAAGAAGAAAATTTAAAGACAAGTGAAAATTTTAAAGCAAAGCAGCGGAAAGAGGTTGAGAGGGAGGGAAGAAATTTAAAGCTAAAGTGAAAATTTTAAAATACAGACGAGTGAATCCAAATGGAAATTTCCAATACAGATACTCCCCGAGTTACGACCACCTGACTTACGTCCATCCAGACTTATGACGACGACTGTCGTATTAAATAAATTAAATTAAATAATAGACGATGAAAAATTTGAATTCTGATCAGTTTATTTACTACTATTATTTACTATTATTTGTGTGTTTTGTTATTTTACTTTGATTGAACTACGTATATGTTAACACACATCACTACCATTGTGGTTATTTTCGACTTACGACAGGTTTGTCGGAACGTAACCCTGTCGTAAGTCGGGGAGTACCCGTATTTCTATGCACTAACAAATGCTTCCAACTCAGGGTTTAAGGCAAGATAAGCATCTAGTTTCTTTTTAAAAGATTCAATTGAATTACTTTGAACTACACTGGCTGGCAATCCATTCCACAAATTAATTATATATATGATTGAAGAAAAAATGTTTAGCTTCATTAGATTAAAATGTTTACCAACTAATTTTAGACCATCAGCACGAGTTCTATCTGCATTCCAGAATGTGAAATATTTTTTCACATCAACATTATCAAAACTTTTAATCATTTTAAAAACCTGGATTAAATCTCCTTGAATTTGCCTTTCTACAAGCGAGAATAAATTTAACATTTCTAAACAGGCAGCATATGATTTGTTTCTTAGTCTAGGAATCATCTTAGTAGCCCATCACTGCACTCTCTCCATTCTGTCTATTTCCCATCGTAAATATGGGGACCAGAATTGAATGCATATTCCAGGTGGGGGCATACTAATTAATTATATAATGTTAGCATTTTCTCTGACTTAAAATCAAATGACCTACCAATAAATCTTTGTTTCTACCAATATGCAATATTTTAATTTATCTATATTAAAGTTCATTTGCCAAATTTCCACATACTCGTATAATTTATTAATACAGTGATCCCCTGACCTGCACAAATTCAGATAGGACAAGGACATTTGACTACCCTTTTTTTGATCTGCATAAGCTACAATTCAAAAATAGATCAGCATAAATTTTTTTAATTTGTGCTAAATACTAAAAAATTACTAACATTTTTTACATACACAGTATGATATTAAAGATACTTACACATACAATACTTATGCGTATAATACTGTACTATACTTATGCATACAATATTATAGTGTTTTTTAAATTTAATTTCATTAATTAACTAATTAATTAATTAATTAGTTTTTTACAAGATTTTATTATTTATACTTGTTATATATTGTTTTACATGCATTATTATTATACATTTATTTAAAAGCTTTTATTCAGGTAAAAATTAATATACATGACTCTTTAAACTTTTGTCCCCCTAACCCCATTTATATTATGGGGAGATATTTCCAACCTGCATGGGCTTTTTCAGGAATGGAACCCTTGTGCAGGTTGTGGGGTCACTGTATCTTCTTGAATCTGCAAATGTTTTGCTGCTGATTTTGTTCATCCCACTAGTTTGGTATCATCTGCAGATTTTGAAATTATACTCTTAATTCCCAAGTTGATGTCAATGGCTTTTCAGGCAAAAAATGGCATAACTCCTATAAAATGTAATAGCCTAACAGAAATTTTCCTTACAGTGAACGATTGCCTCCTCAAAGAACCTCAAGATTCAACTATGGTACTCAAAATTTTATAAATATATTTTATATTAATGCTCGAAGTTTAAGACTTAAATTTGATGAGCTATTAACTATTGCCCTTGATAAAAAATTTGGTTATAGCAATTACTGAATCCTGATTAAATAGAGAGTAGATATTTCCTCAGAGAATATCATAACCAGATTATGAAATGTTTAATAATAGAAAGAACGAGTGGTGGTACAGTACTATACAGTACATTCATCACACTTAAAACCTGTAATTAAAAACATTACAGAATTTTATAATAGAAATGTGGCATTTATTGAAATCAAAGACAAGTCACCAAAGAAATTAATTATAGTTTTAGTATACAGGCCTCCCTCTCAGACTATTG
Source organism: Bathynomus jamesi (assembly GCA_023014485.1). Lineage (NCBI taxonomy): Eukaryota > Metazoa > Arthropoda > Malacostraca > Isopoda > Cirolanidae > Bathynomus > Bathynomus jamesi. Next base: position 297,845 of record JAJOZX010005071.1, on the reverse strand, counting down.
ATAATGATTATTTGCTTCAGGAACTAATTTTTTATGTAAGTAGTGCACATGATGCAATAATTATGGGAGATCTTAATTTATGTTGCAGGGATTGGTGTGGTCCTTTGCAGTCTAATTCCAGTCACCAACTGTATGAGGGTTTGCTCTAGGGATGTACCGATATATTGGTATTGGTGATATCAGTAAGTTTTTATCCACATTGGTATCGGCCAATATTTCAAAAGTATGATTTTTCTAAAATTATATGAGACTATTTAGAGGATGAAATTTCCGATATTTTATTGTTTTATCCAGTGCTCAAAGTGAGGCAGGATGGGGTGGGATGCCATCCCACAACTTTTAATTAAATGTAAAATCATCCCACTACTTCATATTTACCTTAAAATCATCCTGGAACTTTACAATCTAAATATGATTTTCCAGAAATAGAACAGGCTTTTTGTTAGCTTATTTGTTTCGCTAAATAAGATTACATGAAATGATGAAAATATAGTTTTTGCTGCAATAAACACTTTGATAATATCAACAGCAGAATGTGAGAGATCATTTAGCAACATGAATCTTATCATCTCTTCTGAACGAAATTCTTTGCGCATGAAGACTGCATCTAGTCTAATGTTTATTTCAATGACTGGCCCACCAGTGAGCAGTTTTGATCCCGTAGACTATGTTAAATCTTGGCTAGAAAAAGGTCGCCGAGATGCAGATAACACAAATTGCCAAGCTCCAATAAACAAGTTTGCGCACAGCCATAACATCTGGAAACTATTTTAAAGGTACATATGATGATAAAATGAATTTCACATAAATTAAAGGAATGATTATTTACAGATACTTTATTTTTGTAACAAGAGTTTTTTAATGGCAGTGTAACAAATATTTTTTTCTCAATTTTGTATATAAAGGGTGATCCAGAGAAATGGGACCCAAAAGAAACCCCTGTAACTCTTAAAGTATAAGTCCTTTTATAAAATCATACGCATCATTCGAAAGAGGATAGTTACAAGTTTGTACAGGATTGTATAGGTTTTGACAATACAAGACAAGATAAGATACAAAACAAAATAAAAGTGTTAGTTAAAACTAACCCTTCAAGATGACTGCATGGACTGTGGAACAGCTGCGTTTCATAACTGAGCAATATTATGAGCATGGAAGAAGTGTAGTTTCAGCTCAAAGATCTTTCAAGACAAATTTTCAGATGTCAAAATCACCTTCTAAGAAAGTAATCCGTCAGTGTGTCAGAAATTTTTCCCTAACTGGCAGCATTGGAAAAAGAAAACCAACTGGAAGAGTGCACACAGCAAGGATAGACGAGATCATTAACAGAACTCATGAAATTGTACAGGATAATCCTAACATAAGCATCAGACATGCTTCTCAGCTGTTAGGAGTTGGATATGGAACAACACACCATATATTCAAGCAAAATTTAATGCTCTTTCCATATAAAATTCAAACAGTGCAACAACTAAACGATGGAGATTTCGCACGAAGATGACAATTCTGTCAATGGATCCAACAGAAGGTAAATGACACCACCAATTTTCTAGCAACTTTGATTATGTCAGACGAAGCCCATTTTCACTTGAATGGAACTGTAAGCAAACAAAATTGTCGTTTCTAGGCAACAGAAAATCCATTGAATATTACCGAAGTCCCGTTGCATAGTCAGCGTGTAACTGTTTGGTGTGGTCTTACTGCATCTCAGATCATAGGGCCGTACTTTTTCGAGGATTCCACCGGAAACACGGTCACTGTAAATGGTGATCGCTACGAAAAAACGTTGACCAATTTCCTTATTCCTAAATTAAGAGATCTTTGTCTAGAAAACCACTGGTTCCAACAAGATGGAGCTACCTGCCATACCACGAGAAACTGCATGGCAGTTTTGCGTCAAACGTTCCAGGCGAGTTAATCTCAAGATTTGGAGACGTTGAATGGCCCGCAAGGTTCCGGATTTTCTCCCTTAGATTATTATCTTGGGGATATTTAAAGAGTAGGGTCTACAGAAATAACCAACGACCTTGCAAGAATTGAAGGCCGCCATCACAAATGAGATACAGGCCATACCACCGCACACTCTCGCAAAAGTGATGCAGAACTTACAAGCGAGAACACTGGAATGCTTGGCAACTAATGGAGCACATTTGAAAGGAGTAATTTTAAAAAAATAAATATTTCATAATAAACTCGTAACTCTACTCTTTCGAATGATATATAGTTTTTATGAAAGGAATTAAATATTAAGAATATTTGGCTTTTTTTTATGGGTCCCATTTATCTGGATCACCCTATATATATATATATACAAAAAAAATTTCTAGTTACATAAAAATCTCCCATTTCTGGAGGCTGAGGCTTTGCACATTAGGAAAATTTTGAGTTTATATATACAGGGTGGGCGGAAAGTAGCTCCCTATTTTGGATTGGTAAAAAAATACGTATATTATCCATTTATTTCAGAAGAAATAATATGAAAAGGTAGGCATACATGGTAGGTTTTCTCTAAAATTCAATGTGGGCTCCAACTCTTTCCACCAGCTTCTGGAGCCGCCCAGGAATGGCGTCCACTGACTTTAGCAGGAACTCCGGCGGGATGGAGGACATGACTTCCCGAATTCGGTCCTCCAGTTCTTCCAATGTCCTCGGTTTGGTGCGGTAGACTTCTTCCTTTACCCACCACCAAAGAAAGAAGTCGCACGGTTGTCAAGTCGGGGCTCCTGGCTGGCCATTGATGTGGACACGACGACCCATCCAACGCCCAGGGAAGTGGGCATCCAGCCACTCACGGACAACAAGAGCGAAGTGTGGAGGGGCGCCATCTTGCATAAATATCAGATCGTCGATGTTCTCCCATGTGCTGACAACCGGCCAGACCTCGTTTCGCAACATAGCAAGGTACCGCTCAGCATTCATGGTGTTGCGCAGAAGGAACGGGCCCACAACCTGATCTGAGGTCATACCACACCACACCGTTACACTGAACCGATTCTGCCGTTTTTCAGCGGTAACCATGGGATCCTCTCCTGCCCAGTAGTGGCAATTGTGGCGGTTGACAAAGCCTCCGACGTGGAACACCGCCTCGTCGCTCCAGAGGATGTTGCGGAAGAGATGGGGCCAGTCTTCATGCCAAGCCAGCATGATTTCCACCGAACTCCATGCGAATCGCAGTCCTCGTCCGAGAGAGATTGGCAGTAATGCGGCTTCCACGCACGCCAGTTCAGCTCCTTCTTCAGCACAGTTCGCACTGAGTAGCGGGAGAGTCCACTTTCCCGAGCTGCCTGGCGAGTTGACTTCGTGGACTCCGTGCGAACATTTCCTGAACTGCCTGCACCGTCTCCTGGGCCCTGGATGTCGAAGGGCGACCACATCTTCGAACATCTGCCACAGACCCCATGGTCATGAGCTTCGCAGTGGCAGTTCTGATTGTTTTCGGGTCCACTTTGGCAGTGGTCCGTGAATGGCCCGCCACCATCTTTGAACTCGAACGACAGATTGCCAAACTTCGTACCGTGCCGCCAACTGGGCAACGCTCCTGCAGTGTTAAACGCTCAGCCATGTTACCCTTCAATCTGAAATGAAAAAAAAAAATGAACGTTACAATTGTACCACTTTAGAGAACACAAAGAGAACACTTTAGAGAAAAAAAGATTACCGTTACAATTGTACCACTTTAGAGAACACACCATAACAATATAACAATACAATCACAATTTATACATAATTTATATGTAATTTAAATTAGGGAGCTACTTTCCGCCCACCCTGTATATATATTATGATTCGAGTTTACCATCTCGCTACCTTTTTTTTCCCACTTTTGAGCACTGGTTTTATCACTTCACGTAACTTGTTATTTTTTCACAAGGGTTAAGTTCTCATGTAAAAATAGCAGCTGCTCTGTATGTTCAGGAGAGAGCCAATTTCTAGCAGCACTGGCAATGTTTACAATCCTTTGAGAAATAGGTATACAGCCTAGAAAACCAAAAAACTATTTTGTAGTCATAGCTCACAATATTAACCCAGCTAGCTGGTTAAAAACACATTTACTAAGCCCAACATAGGCCCGCAGTCCAATTGTATAACAAACAAAATTATGACATCTAATGCAGTGTTGCCATCTTTAATGAAAAGGATTATTGCTTTGTTGCCAAATTTTCAACACAAAATAAATTATGAATCTGTTACAAAAATATGACAAACTAATAAACCCTAGCTGGATATCAGTATCAGTTATCGGCCGATACTGTTTTTAATTATCAGTATCGGTTATCAGGTAAAAAGCGATATCGGTACATCCCTAGTTTGCTCGAAAGAAAGATAGCGAGTAAACTGAATGTGTCTCAATCAAGTGTCTGAAGAATCTCGTCAGTCTGGCCAGTCTCATCAGTGAATCTAATAATTTGTCCAGAGTCTAATAATATGTATATGCTGATAATATAGGGTGAACCAAAAGTAGGTGGACAGTAAATGATAACGTTTATTTTGAGAATACATATTTAATTTTTTTGTATACTATAATACAAAATAAAATTTAAATAAATTTAGTTATAATATTTAATATAATATAACACAAACACCATAGTTATAATGAACACCATAGTTATAATATAATATAACACAAACCGTATTCAACCTACTGTCCACCTACTTTTGGTTCACCGTGTATATTACTGAGTCCCTCTGTTAAAGGTCTGTATTTGTCTTCTAAAAACCTTCAAATTGTGTTCTCACAACCAAGTTTTTTTTTAATGTTACAAAAATTAAGGTTATGCAATTCCATCTCAAAAATTGTAATCAGCTAGCTAATATTGGTTTCAAAATGAGCATAAACTGATAGAGGAAGTACAAGAATTTAAGTATTTGGGTCAAATTATCACCAGCTCCTTGAGTGATGAGTCAGATATTAGAAAACAATATTGAAGCTTCTATCCTAAGCCAAACATGACTACGAAATTTCAGATTCTGTACACAAGTGAAACTAAAGACACTCTCATTCCTACCTTCTGCACTAATATGCAGTATCTAGGGAGCAACTTTGGGTTAACTATAAAAAAGGTTCTGGCAGAACCTTTAATTCATTTTATAACATCTTTTAGACTGTTACATGAGTTACCTCCAAGATGCTCAGATTTGCAAATGTTTAACAACCACAGTGTCTCATGACTTCAAGAGGGAACAAGATGTGTTCAATACAATCTTATGCACAGAAGTGACATATCAGCCAACACAATTAGGCTACCCAAGATATTCACCAGTCCTGGTGTGTGTTTTCTAAACTTAGGTCTTTGTGTTCTAGGTATGAAAATATTTGTCTAACTTCACTTAACACTGACTGCTATTTTTCATTCTTAGTACTTGTATGTTTTATTATTTTTACTATTTGTTATATGGATGATTGGTCTGCCAATAAGTTTTCATTTTCATATACTTACTGTAGCAGAATCTGGAGATCTGCATGTAGCAATAATATGTTTTGGGGGAGATGGACATTCTGTTAATTGTTTTACTAGTTCTAAGCCTAATCCACGGTTACAACCAGTTATAACAACATTCCTGCACAGCATTTTCTCCTAATTTTTTTTACAAAGTCCTTTAGCTTACAAGAATACTGAAAAGAAGACATAGTACACATTATTAAGAAGATCTGTCCAATGATTATTTATTATTCAATTATTATTATGGTAACTTAATTACAAACTAAAGCATTTCTCACTAATAGGTTATTTGCAACCAAAACAATTAAACCTACTAAAATGTGTGGCTGATTATACAATTTCACCTTAGGCCCAATTCATGAGGAGACTATCAGTGTGTAATGTACAGGCCACACAAAGTTCAGTAATTTACTTTTATAATGAGCCAGCTCACTGAAAATGTCCTTAGGAATGCTGGGGAAGGACTCAAAACACATTACATTTCATTTGGAAAACATGAAGCCACTCAAGCCTATCAAGGTTATCCAAGTCATGAGCTATATAGTCCAGCATGTAAGCTCCAAATTTTGGTGAAGTCATTCACTTTTTGATAAAAGTACCAAATTTGGCACATATATACTTTGATGTATAATTTTTCACATAAGTATGGATGCCAAGAAAAATCTCAAGGTTTAGGGGTGGTAACTCTTAATATGAAGAGGACAACCAATTTACACAAAATGAAAAATCAGGTGAGAATTGGGAATTTAATATTAACCTCATTGCAGTTCCATGCATTGGTCTCTCTTCACACAAAGGTCAAGCTAGTGGCCCTGCCTCTAGGTCTGGCTTGGAGGAGGAGTGAATTACTCTGTTGCGCTCTCCAACACACAGAGCCAGGTACACCCAGCTCATCTGGTACTGTCCTAAGCCACACATCTAGTCTTCTTTTGATGACTTCAACTTTGGAAGCTGGTTAAAAAGTTTTGGCCCCCTGACAACTAAGCTATTTTCCTTCAGTGTTGAAGAGGTCCCTTGTCAGGCCTTTAATTTGGGAACACTACACATTCTGCCTTTCCTATTTTCCAGCATTGTTTGGATGGTAATTGGGTTTAGAGTTTGAGGTTTGGTACCAGTTTCTTGATCATTTTCCATATGTAGATTATGGTGTACCTCTCTCTTCTTTCCTGGGAGTACAGATTTAGTTTACATAGTCTTTCACAATAGTTCAGTTCTTTGCAGCCATCAATCATAGCTGTGAAATGTTCAAAGTTTATTTATAACTGGTACCAAATCACCCTATAGTCTATTTGACATTAAAAGTACACATAGTAAATCATCTAACCACTTAGGAGGGCACACTATCCCTTCTTCTTCATTGAGTGCACAAACATTGTTTGCAAGGTCTGTGGATATGCAGGAATAGGATATGGAAAGCCCAAGACTGCATTCTGTCAACCAAATCTCTCTTTCTGGTTGCAGCATGGACCATCAGGGCAAGATATATGGTCACTGTCAGAGGGGTTTTCTTTTGGATATTGTATCATGATGCACTTGCAGGTGTGCTAGTGTTTTTCAGACTGTTGAAGATCAACAATTGAGATATAAGCTACACTGTCATAGCTCTCCTCTTGTTCTGATTGATCCTTTATATTTGGTCCTTCACAGATCATTCTAACAAGAGTCAGAAGTGTATAAGGCACAGCTTCTTTCTGACAGTTTACAGAGGATACTTAAAAAGCATCTTTATTTTGGAGCAAGTCCTTTCTAATATTACTTGGGCTGCTTTTGCTAGCACCATTGCCTCAGAGTCACATTTGCTTTCACTGGCAAATTTGAGTGCAGCACCTATGTCTTTATTATATGCAAGTAGCACATCTCTGCCATGAGCCTGGGTCCTGAAATCGGGTAGCTATAATATCTAACAGACATTCTTTTAGTTTTGTCAAGTTAACCTTGTGTTGCAAATCTGCTCCTGGTTGTTGTATTGTTGTAGTCAGTTAGAATACAACTTAGAGATAAGAGAATGTTGATTCCTCAATGTAGGTTGCTAACTCAGCTAATGCAATAGCTTCAGCAGGTAGAAAGTATCCACTTTTAGTATCCCCCTCTTTGTTCAAGTCCCAGCCAAACTATTATAAAGAGCTATTAGACATTTTCTATGATACTGCGCATCTAAGACTGTATGCTTGACACCAAGTTTAGCCAGTAGTTTAGTGTCATGGAACTTTGTGGCACACTCTGTGACACAAGTGTCAATGTCCTTAGTGCATGCCTGATGCATTGGGCCCTCAGACTTGTCACAGAAGAAACACTTTGGCATACCATGTGTGTGACTTAAAGTTCTAGGGCAGTGGTGGCAAACCTTTTTACAGTCGCATGCCAAAAAAATCATGTAAACCATAAAAAAAAAAAAATTCATATGCCCACCAAAGTTTATATATATTACACCAAATTATACACATTAAGTATTATTTTATACTCATTTTTGGATAACAATTTCTATGCTTAGGCATACTAGGCAAATTTGATAGCATGCCCAAATGGGTATGCGTGCCATAGGGTCACCACCACAGTTTTGGGGCCTTGCAGGCTAGAATAAGTTTTCTTGGGATTTGGCTAGGAAGCTGTCCTAGAGCCTTTTCTTGGCTCTCTCCAACCTCTTGCAAAAAATTCAGGTAGCATGATTTGTGACACAAAGCTTTGTGTGCCACTAATGTTTCTGCAATGCCACTACCATCATCTAGCCATGCCAAATTGATGCTCATTGGAATGCTCCCTATTTCCTTGAACTCCTGCAAGTTGTTAGCAATTGAGTAATAGCCACATGACTTGCCTTTGGCATTTGTAGGACACAACAGTCTTGCATCTTTAAGGTCATTCTAACAAAGAAACAAAGTGTCCAGCCTGTTTGTTGTAAGGTAGTGTGTGGTTAATGAAATTCACTCTGTTGAAATGCCATGTTTGCTATAAAAAAAATCCAACATAACTATTTAGCAGATTAGTCTGATTACAGGCTGATTCTTCTGTGTGTGAATTAGTTCATCTAAGTCCTGTTGTGCAGCTGTAGAGAGGGACTGCACACAATCTGAAACAGAAATACATACCTTATTGCACTTTTATTTGATAATATTTTTTTATTCAATTACTGACCTTTTATTTCATGACTGATAATTGTAAAACTGTACATGTTGACTCGTAATTTAGCAACTTGTGCTGTATATACAAAACACCACTTTGCAAAGCATACTTTTTACCAAAATGGATCACAATGCATTGTAAGTTAGCTTATATGTAGTGAATATGTAGGCTATTGAATTGTATTGCAACAGAACAATCAATTGCTGATATTTTGGCCTTAGAAGAAGAAATAAAGACCTAAAAGTTTTAAATATTAATAAGGAAGTGGTCCCCTTCATAAACCTGAAAATTATACTGCTGTGCATTCTCTGAAATATTTGTTCATTTGTATGGAAAATGTGTACAGCAGACTATCATTATTTCACAGTATCCTAAATTACTCCCATTTTTTTTATATACTGTAGTACAGTCAAAACACTATTTCACAAAAGTTTCCCCCCAAGTGGGGCAGTCACTCAGCAAGTCAGATGTACAAGCCATGTTGTAACAGGAGTTTGTTATACACTACCTATATGTACATTGTAGAGTAAATACTCAATCCATATCTAGTCTTAGTATATTTTTGTATTTTCATATTATGATGATAAAAACCCACTCTAATAGACAGAGTTTATTTCCACAACAGTTTCAATGCCCACTGGCATCCTCTTCGGGTGGATACAGAAAAACGAATGATCCAAAAACAAGAGGGAAAACAGTCCAGGGACCATTAAGAAATTCGTACCTAGGTTAGATCCTGTTCTCCCGACATCTGAAGGGCATTTTTATTAAAGGGACCCACTTATTTAGTACATTCACACAAATTTAAAACTATCTTCTTCTTCTATACATACAGATTCTATTATTTTTTTTTTACATAATTATTACATTTATTATTAAATATTACATTATTATTTATTACAGAAATTATAAATTTATTATTACATAGATTATTACATTGTTGTTTATTACACAGAAATTATAAACTGAAAAACGAATGAAAAAGGCAAGAAGGAAACAATCCAGAGACCATTAAGAAATTCGCACCTAGGTAAGATCCCATTCCCCCGACACCAGAAGGACATTTTATTAAAGGGTCCCGCTTATAAGTACAGTCGCACAAATTAAAACTTTCTTGTTCTATACATACAGATTCTATTATTTTGACATAATTACTGCATTTACATTTTTCAACATTTATTATTATTACCTTTACACTTATTATTACATTTATTTTATTACCTTTATTATTACATTTACATTTATTTCCACATTTATTACTTCCATTATTACATTAACATTTATGTTTATTATTCCATTTACATTTTACCAAAAAATGAGTAAGGAAACAATGCAGAGACCTTTAAGAAATTCACACTAAGGTTACAACATAAATGTTAATGTAATAATGGAAGTAATAAATATGGAAATAAATGTAAATGCAATAAGTGTAATAATAAGTGCAAAGGTAATAATAATAAATGTTAAAAAATGTAAATGCAATAATAAATGCAGTAATTATGTCAAAATAATAGAATCTGTATGTATAGAACAAGAAGATAGTTTTAATTTGTGTGAATGTACTTATAAGCGGGACCCTTTAATAAAAATGCCCTTCCGATGTCGGGAGAATGGGATCTAACCTAGGTGCAAATTTCTTATGGTCCCTGGACTGTTTTCCCTCTTGTTTTTGGATCATTCATTTCTCTGTATCCACCCGAAGAGGATACCAGTGGGCATCGAAACTGTTGTGGAAATAAACTCTGTCTATTAGAGTGGGTTTTTATTATCACATTTTGACCTTCACATAGAAAAGTGAAGTTTTTTGCATTTTCATATTATTTTTTCAATCTTCTCTATCAATGTTTAGTGAAATAAACATCTTAGTCATTTTTTGGTGAAGTTTTTGGAGGTTCTAGTCCCATACCCCATTGTAATATATAGAATGATATATTGCGATAATTTCTTGGTCTCAATCTCACAAAATAATGAGGGTCTACTGTATTATACCATACAATGTACTGGTAGCCTTTATGCATACTTAATTTCTACAGAAGGGGTAGTTGATTATATGACAATTCCTTTTTTGCTCTAAAAATAGGGAAATTGAAGTAAATAGCATAGAAAATGATAGCAAGCAATGCAATACCTACCATATAACTTGAAAGCACCTCTGTTGATGGACATCAATTAAAGCATCATAATAAAATTACATTATTTTTTAATGGTGTTTGTTATATGGAGAAAAATCTTCCAAATGAATTCCTAATGTACTTGAAGTGACCTAGACATGACATATAAATAAGTTAAATGGGTTTTGGAGATTATATAAAATATACTAAGTTCTGGAAGAAAACATTCTAGGATGAACTTTTTAATTTTTCTTACTTCAAGGGTTCTACCACTTTAACCTTAAGATTTTTCTTGGCAACTATCCTTATATGAAATAATGTGTGTCAATCAACATCTGTGCCAAGTTTGGTGCTTTTATCAAACTGTGAACAATTTTGCAACTTACTGACTGCACTATAGTTTTTTATAAAATTGTGCAAAATATTAATCTCATGTCAGCTAATTAACATACAACCATTTACATAGCTATCAAAGTAGCCTAAATAACTTAAACCAAGAATATACACTACTTACAATTTAAAAACTGTCGCTTTCATTCATGAAGGCATCCAGATTTTTCTTGAAACGAACTAAGGAGCTACTATTTACCACATCATATGGCAAGTCATTCCAAAAATCTACGACTCTTAGTACTCTTAAAAAAAGAGTATTTTCATAGATCTAGTCTACAAGTCTGTTCCTAATTTTTTTATTATGCCCTCAAGTTTTTCCATCAGACTTGAATAAGAAAAAGTTATTGGCAACCCTTCAGAATCCAGCTGTAAATTAGTTTAAGAAATATATTGTTATTTGACAAATGGTTATTGCTTTTAATGCACTAAATTAGTTATTTTTTGAATAATTGTAAATTAAACATGGTGGGCAGACCTATAATTGAATACCTGGTTAGGTCAACTGTACGCCCATGATGATTGGTTAGGTACAGTATATCAAAGTTAGTTCTATATGTATATATTATGTGGTAGGCTATAACTAACACATTTTTGGTAAAAGTTGCTTAAAATTAATCAAAACCTACATGGAAATTATCAACTGCCCAGTTAGGTCAACTGTACACCCTTGATGAGTGGTTAGGTTAAGTCATGATATTGTCGTTAGTTTAAATAAAAATATCGTTTAATATTCGTTTTTTGACCCAGTCACACCCAACTATAACAGCAATAGCTATATATTGAATAACCAATCAAAGCTGAATAAGAAAATATGGTTAATATTCGTTTTTTGACCCAGTCACACCCAGCTATAATAGCAATATATATTGAATAACCAATCGAAGCTGAATAAGAAAATATACATATTATCTTGTGCAAATTTGTATAAAATATACTTTTTTTTAAAAAAATATCTTCTACTTTCTAATATGTATGTATATAAATTTTGGTTGGTTTGTTTATTTGGGCTACCTTTTTTGGACTTTTTTGGAGATTTTTCTTGCCTTTTTTTGGCTACTTGGCTTTTTTGGCTACTTTTTCTTGCTTTGGCTACTTCTTTCTGTTTCTGGTTAGTGTGGTAATTTTCGTTCTACTGGTATGACGTGTCAATCTTGTGAACTTGATTTCGAAGACCTAATCCGCCTTGTTGGCCTCGATGAAGATAAAAGTTTAGATTTTTTTTCCAATCACGGCATAATTCCGACATCCGTGATTTGCCCTAAATGTAATACTGCCTGTATTTTAAGACAAGACTCGAAGGTGTTTAGGTGCCGTAAAAAAAATGGAAGGATGTGAAATCGTGGGTTTTACGTGCTGGGAATAGACGTCCTCATTACCGGAAATATTTTGCACGATACTTGTTCCTGGCAGAACATCCTGACGATTCTACAGTTCTGCATCACTTCCTTACTGCAATTGCAGAACTATATCCTCCAAAATAAGGTGACTGGTTAGGTTAGGTGGTTAGGCTAAGTTAGGTTAGGTTAGGTTAAGTTGTTAGGTTGTGTTTAGCACGAATGCAAACTTTTCTGGTCGATTTTGAGGTGTTTTGCATGAATCTGCCATCCGTTTCCTGTGTAAATGCATAGTTTTCGAGATGACAATATCTCAAAAACTACGCATTTGCACAGGAAACGGATGGCAGATTCGTGCAGAGCACCTCCAAATTGACCAGAAACATTTGCTCTCATTATAAAAAGAGACTGGGTCAAAAAACGAATAATTACCAAAATATCATGACTTAACCTAACCAATCATTCAATTATGGGCCTGCCTGCCATGTTTAATTTACAATTATAACTAATTTAGTGCATTAAAAGCAATAACAATTCATCAAATAACAATATATTTTTTAAACTAATTTATGGCCAGATTCTGAAGGATTGCCAAGTTACTTGCACCTAAATTGTCCAAACCTGAAAACATTTTGAACATCTGCATTGTATCTCCCCTCAAACATCATCTCTCAAAACTAAAACACCCATGTTCCTTTAACCTTTCCCTGCATTCCAATCTTTTAAGGTTAGGGATAAGCTTGGTTGGCCTATGTTACATTACATTTCATTTGGAAAACATGAAGCCACTGTGGCCTATTGAGATAATCCAAGTCATGAGCTACATTTTTTTAATAATAATAAAATCTTGAAAAATGTCACTCTCAAGTTAGCTAATTAATATACAATGACCAAAGTAGCCTACATAACTGAAGCTAAGCATATACACTATATACAACCTACAATCTCTCTCTCACTAATGAAAGTGTGTAAATTTTTCTTAAAATTAACTAAGGAACTACTGCTTACCACATCATATGGCAAGTCATTCCAAAAATCTACTACTCTATGACTGAAAAAGTATTTTTGTAGATAAAGTCTACAAGTCTATTGGGTCATTCTCTGTCAGATCAACCAAAAAAAATTGAAATTAACACCCTCATCTCATATTTTGCTGAAATTTGGTTTATAGGGAGTTTGTGAGCCCTGAATCCATTTCTGAAATTATAAGGTCAATCCGACCAACGGTTCAAGAGATATGACCTCGGGCAATTTGAAGTCACTCGCGAGGTTACTAACATTTGGCGAGCCATAACTTGGGTAATAATTGTCATAATATAAAAGTATATATATTATAATCAGAAAACGACAAGGAATCCAAATATGCAAGTTTTAGAACTCTAGGTTGAAAAAAAGTTACACTGTAACCAAAATTTGAGGTCACGATTTGACCTCTGGGGTATCAAATGAGAATTTTTTTTTTAAATGTAAAAAATGAAGGCATAGGCATTGGCTATTAGAATCAGCAAAAAAAAGTTTGTTTATGTTAGTATTTTTCATGTAACTAACATATAAGTGAACACCATATTCATAAGTGCGTCAATTCTACCTATTTTTTCATACTTAAGCTCATAATTTGACCTATAGAAATTAAAATTACATTTTTTATAGATATAAAAAACAAAGTCAGAGTTCTTGACTAATAGAAACAATCATAAAAAGTTTGTTTATGTTGGTACTTTTCATGTAACTAACTTATAAGTGAACACCATATTTATAAATTGCTTGTCATTTCAAGGAATTTTTATATCTTAGCTATCAATTTGACCTCAAGCTCCAAGAATTTAATAAAAATTGTATTTCACTGGCAATAATAGTTATAATAGTGAAAGGGGAAGACTAAGCTCACATGTAGCCTAAACAAACCTGTTGAAACATGTTGCTACTTGTCTAAGTGCAGAATCAACACAGATAGTTGCAAAATTCCTTGTCTACAGGTTAGTACAGTTCCAGCCAGCACTGTGGGTGGCTGGTGGGTATGGTGTTTTAATGAGCCTCAGAGACTATCAAGGCCTAAAATATTAAGTGTGTATAGCTATATATTTTCTAAAAAATATATATTACCTAATTGTAAATCCTATATCTTTACAGATCAAAATACAATGGTTCGGCACTTGAAATACTGCTAGGACCCTATTCAAAAACACAAGAAACACATAACAATCAATCTTAGAAAAGTGACTGATGTACTTGTTGAAAAATGTGCTGGAAGAGTGAAAAAAGACTCATTGTTGTGTGTGAACTGCTGGACACTGATAATGAAAAACCCCACTATACTTAGTACCACTGAAAACAACGAGTCTGAGCAGGATTCAAATGAATCATCTACTATCAGTGGCTTGAGTAACATCTCTTCAATTCAAGATCTGGACAATGACAGTGATTGCTTGATAAAGGAAAATCCTTCAACTTCAGTTGAACCAGTTCTAGCATTTCTGGACCAAACACCAGTTAAAAAAAGTAAGTAATAAATTAATATAATAACTTATACTTTACTACAAGGTCTGTTTGATCTACTATATAGCCAATTATATAGCATTTAAGGTACTATAATTAATATTTAATTACTAATATTCAGGTGTGTGAAACCTTTTTTTCTGTTCTTTTCAGAAGGGCTGTCATTAAGCCAGAAAAAGCGCAAGGCTCGTGGTAAGCTATCATCTGCTCAGAAACACCTGAAGGAGAGGCTAGAACTCAGTTATGGTGTTCAAATTACCGAGGAGGTAAGTGATACTTCAAAACCTGAAACTAAATCTGAAAAACATCTAGACAAATTAATGAATGAATTGAAACAGTCATTCCTGGAGAGCAAATGTCACCATCACAAACTACAAATATTGACACTCTCACCATACACAATTGAAAAAACAGCGTTTCTTTCAAACTACAACATACATGGTGAAAAGAAGCCATTCACTTAAATCAGAACATGGAATCCTTCCGAAGATTCCACTAATGAGCAAAGGAAAAGTGATATCTGAAGAACACAAAGATATAGTTAGAAGATTCTATGAGTCAGAAGAGGTTAGTCGTATGTGTCCTGGCCAAAAGGATTGCGTGAAAGTTATCAGTGCTGAAGGTGCAATGAAGGTGCAAAAATGATTGGTCCTCGGGAATTTAAGAGAGATGTTTGAACTATATAAAAATGATGAAAAGAATCCCAAAATAGGATTTTCCACATTTGCAAAATTACAGCCATCATATTGTGTGCTTGCCGGTAGTGGTGGGACTCATTCTGTCTGTGTCTGCACATACCATCAAAATCCAAAATTGCAGCTGGCTGCATTGGGAGAAAGAGGTCTTTCATACAAGGATCTTATGGATTACAGTGTCTGCAGTACAGAAAGAGAGACTTGCATGATGCAACTTTGCAATGATTGCCCAAGAGAAGAGGGTGTCCTGGATTTTCTTGAGTTACTTGACAGTGTGAAATCAGCTCCAAATGAAATATCTTACAAGCAATGGGTGACTGTTGACCGTTGTACAATGGTTGATAAGGTGGAGCCACTTCATGAATACTTATCATCCCTAAGCATGAAAATATCCCGCATGGTTCGTCATCACTTTGTTGCTCAGCAACAATCACAGTACTTCAAGCAGTTGAAAGAAACACTACCACCTCAGAGCGAGGTAGTTATAGTAGGTGATTTCTCTGAGAATTATTCTTTCATTGTCCAGGATGCTGCCCAAGGGTTTCACTGGGACAATTCACAGTGTACAGTTCACCCTTTTGTCATCTATTATAGATCATCTGCAGACCAGGAACTTAGCCATTTTAGTGTCTGTTTCTTATCTGCATCACTAAAACACAACACTATAATGGTTTACTCATTCATATTGAAGCTTATGACATATGTTAAATTCAGATGCCCACAATTGAAGAAGGTGCACTATTTCTCAGATGGATGTGCTGGCCAATATAAGAACAGATACAACTTCACAAATCTCTGTTACCATGAAGAGGATTTTGGTCTGTCTTGTGAATGGCACTTCTTTGCTACATCCCATGGCAAAAATGCATGTGATGGGATTGGAGGAACAGTGAAAAGAGCTACTGCTCGTGCCAGTTTGCAGAGAACTACAGAGAGGCAAATTCTAACACCCTCATCTCTCAGATTTTGCTGAAATTTGGTTTATAGGGAGTTTGTGGGCCCTGAATCCATTTCTGAAATTATAAGGTCAATCCGACCAACGGTTCAAGAGATATGACCTCGGGAAATTTGAGGTCACTTGCGAGGTCACTAACATTTGGCGACCCATAACTTGGGTAATAATGGTCACAATTATATAAAAGTATATATATTTAGAATCAGAAAACGACAAGGAATCCAAATATGCAAGTTTTAGAACTCTAGGTTGAAAAATAAAAAAGTTACACTGTAACCAAAATTTGAGGTCACGATTTGACCTCTGGGGTATCAAATGAGAATTTTTTTTTAAATGTAAAAAATGAAGGCATAGGCATTGGCTATTAGAATCAGCAAAAAAAAGTTTGTTTATGTTAGTATTTTTCATGTAACTAACATATAAGTGAACACCATATTCATAAGTTGTGCGTCAATTCTACCTATTTTTTCACACTTAAGCTCATAATTTGACCTATAGAAATTAAAATTACATTTTTTATAGATATAAAAACAAAGGCAAAAAATGTAAAATTGTATTTCACTGCTAATCTACACTGGCAATAATAGTTATAATAGTGAAAGGGGAAGACCTACTTAGAGGATTCATGTGCTAGCCTAATACAATTTTTGCATGCTCGATGCTCTCATCAACTTTTTGTGGAAAAATGTATTGAATTCTGCTGCCTCCTCTTAGGGTAGGACAACTCATTACAGTTAATATATGATGTCCTGGCACTGCACATGAATCCTTGTTTGATGGATAATAATATGCACTTGATCCTGATGACCCAGAGGGATGTAGAAAGTTCACAGTGAAATCATCAAACTCTTCACAATATTCCTCCACAATTCCATACCAAACTTGCATGTCATAAATGCAGCCAACATACTCTCCTGGTTTGACACATTTTAGGTTACCAAGCATTGCAGGTTCATTAGTAAAATGACTTTTCCTTATTCTTTTCTTTTCTCCAATGCCACTTGAAATGGGATACACCATCAGTTCTTCCTTGTTTAGGGGAACAAATCTATGATATTTCTGAGTTCCAGGAAAGCCCTACTATCCTTGAATCGATGTTCCAACCGTTCTTCTGCATCTTTCAAATCAGCTGTAGTTACAAAGAAAAAATTTATCTTCTTGCTCAAGTTTTCTTCACAAAACTGAAACATGTGTTCTGGTGTAAGAATTTGCCTCTCTGTAGTTCTCTGCAAACTGGCACGAGCAGTAGCTCTTTTCACTGTTCCTCCAATCCCATCACATGCATTTTTGCCATGGGATGTAGCAAAGAAGTGCCATTCACAAGACAGACCAAAATCCTCTTCATGGTAACAGAGATTTGTGAAGTTGTATCTGTTCTTATATTGGCCAGCACATCCATCTGAGAAATAGTGCACCTTCTTCAATTGTGGGCATCTGAATTTAACATATGTCATAAGCTTCAATATGAATGAGTAAACCATTATAGTGTTGTGTTTTAGTGATGCAGATAAGAAACAGACACTAAAATGGCTAAGTTCCTGGTCTGCAGATGATCTATAATAGATGACAAAAGGGTGCTATACACTGTGAATTGTCCCAGTGAAACCCTTGGGCAGCATCCTGGACAATGAAAGAATAATTCTCAGAGAAATCACCTACTATAACTACCTCTCTGAGGTGGTAGTGTTTCTTTCAACTGCTTGAAGTACTGTGATTGTTGCTGAGCAACAAAGTGATGACGAACCATGCAGGATATTTTCATGCTTAGGGATGATAAGTATTCATGAAGTGGCTCCACCTTATCAACCATTGTACAACGGTCAACAGTCACCCATTGCTTGTAAGATATTTCATTTGGAGCTGATTTCACACTGTCAAGTAACTCAAGAAAATCCAGGACACCCTCTTCTCTTGGGCAATCATTGCAAAGTTGCATCATGCAAGTCTCTCTTTCTGTACTGCAGACACTGTAATCCATAAGATCCTTGTATGAAAGACCTCTTTCTCCCAATGCAGCCAGCTGCAATTTTGGATTTTGATGGTATGTGCAGACACAGACAGAATGAGTCCCACCACTACGGCAAGCACACAATATGATGGCCTAATTTTGCAAATGTGGAAAATCCTATTTTGGGATTCTTTTCATCATTTTTATATAGTTCAAACATCTCTCTTAAATTCCCGAGGACCAATCGTTTTTGCACCTTCATTGCACCTTCAGCACTGATAACTTTCACGCAATCCTTTTGGCCAGGACACATACGACTAACCTCTTCTGACTCATAGAATCTTCTAACTATATCTTTGTGTTCTTCAGATATCACTTTTCCTTTGCTCATTAGTGGAATCTTCGGAAGGATTCCATGTTCTGATTTAAGTGAATGGCTTCTTTTCACCATGTATGTTGTAGTTTGAAAGAAACTAGCTGTTTTTTCAATTGTGTATGGTGAGTGTGTCAATATTTGTAGTTTGTGATGGTGACATTTGCTCTCCAGGAATGACTGTTTCAATTCATTCATTAATTTGTCTAGATGTTTTTCAGATTTAGTTTCAGGTTTTGAAGTATCACTTACCTCCTCGGTAATTTGAACACCATAACTGAGTTCTAGCCTCTCCTTCAGGTGTTTCTGAGCAGATGATAGCTTACCACGAGCCTTGCGCTTTTTCTGGCTTAATGACAGCCTCTTCTGAAAAGAACAGAAAAAAAGGTTTCACACACCTGAATATTAGTAATTAAATATTAATTATAGTACCTTAAATGCTATATAATTGGCTATATAGTAGATCAAACAGACCTTGTAGTAAAGTATAAGTTATTATATTAATTTATTACTTACTTTTTTTAACTGGTGTTTGGTCCAGAAATGCTAGAACTGGTTCAACTGAAGTTGAAGGATTTTCCTTTATCAAGCAATCACTGTCATTGTCCAGATCTTGAATTGAAGAGATGTTACTCAAGCCACTGATAGTAGATGATTCATTTGAATCCTGCTCAGACTCGTTGTTTTCAGTGGTACTAAGTATAGTGGGGTTTTTCATTATCAGTGTCCAGCAGTTCACACACAACAATGAGTCTTTTTTCACTCTTCCAGCACATTTTTCAACAAGTACATCAGTCACTTTTCTAAGATTGATTGTTATGCGTTTCTTGTGTTTTGAATAGGGTCCTGGCAGTATTTCAAGTGCCGAACCATTGTATTTTGATCTGTAAAGATATAGGATTTACAATTAGGTAAATATATTTTTTAGAAAATATATAGCTATACACACTTAATATTTTAGGCCTTGATAGTCTCTGAGGCTCATTAAAACACCATACCCACCAGCCACCCACAGTGCTGGCTGGAACTGTACTAACCTGTAGACAAGGAATTTTGCAACTATCTGTGTTGATTCTGCACTTAGACAAGTAGCAACATGTTTCAACAGGTTTGTTTAGGCTACATGTGAGCTTAGTCTTCCCCTTTCACTATTATAACTATTATTGCCAGTGTAGATTAGCAGTGAAATACAATTTTTATTAAATTCTTGGAGCTTGAGGTCAAATTGATAGCTAAGATATAAAAATTCCTTGAAATGACAAGCAATTTATAAATATGGTGTTCACTTATAAGTTAGTTACATGAAAAGTACCAACATAAACAAACTTTTTATGATTGTTTCTATTAGTCAAGAACTCTGACTTTGTTTTTTATATCTATAAAAAATGTAATTTTAATTTCTATAGGTCAAATTATGAGCTTAAGTGTGAAAAAATAGGTAGAATTGACGCACAACTTATGAATATGGTGTTCACTTATATGTTAGTTACATGAAAAATACTAACATAAACAAACTTTTTTTGCTGATTCTAATAGCCAATGCCTATGCCTTCATTTTTTACATTTAAAAAAAAAATTCTCATTTGATACCCCAGAGGTCAAATCGTGACCTCAAATTTTGGTTACAGTGTAACTTTTTATTTTTCAACCTAGAGTTCTAAAACTTGCATATTTGGATTCCTTGTCGTTTTCTGATTATAATATATATACTTTTATATAATTATGACAATTATTACCCAAGTTATGGCTCGCCAAATGTTAGTAACCTCGCGAGTGACCTCAAATTGCCCGAGGTCATATCTCTTGAACGTTGGTCGGATTGACCTTATAATTTCAGAAATGGATTCAGGGCTCACAAACTCCCTATAAACCAAATTTCAGCAAAATATGAGAGATGAGGGTGTTAATTTCAATTTTTTTTGGTTGATCTGACAGAGAATGACCCAAGAAGATAAATTTTTTCTTTGTAACTACAGCTGATTTGAAAGATGCAGAAGAACGGTTGGAACATCGATTCAAGGATAGTAGGGCTATTCCTGGAACTCAGAAATATCATAGATTTGTTCCCCTAAACAAGGAAGAACTGATGGTGTATCCCATTTCAAGTGGCATTGGAGAAAAGAAAAGAATAAGGAAAAGTCATTTTACTAATGAACCTGCAATGCTTGGTAACCTAAAATGTGTCAAACCAGGAGAGTATGTTGGCTGCATTTATGACATGCAAGTTTGGTATGGAATTGTGGAGGAATATTGTGAAGAGTTTGATGATTTCACTGTGAACTTTCTACATCCCTCTGGGTCATCAGGATCAAGTGCATATTATTATCCATCAAACAAGGATTCATGTGCAGTGCCAGGACATCATATTAACTGTAATGAGTTGTCCTACCCTAAGAGGAGGCAGCAGAATTCAATACATTTTTCCACAAAAAGAAATTGATGAGAGCATCGAGCATGCAAAAATTGTATTAGGCTAGCACATGAATCCTCTAAGTAGGTCTTCCCCTTTCACTATTATAACTATTATTGCCAGTGTAGATTAGCAGTGAAATACAATTTTACATTTTTTGCCTTTGTTTTTATATCTATAAAAAATGTAATTTTAATTTCTATAGGTCAAATTATGAGCTTAAGTGTGAAAAAATAGGTAGAATTGACGCACAACTTATGAATATGGTGTTCACTTATATGTTAGTTACATGAAAAATACTAACATAAACAAACTTTTTTTTGCTGATTCTAATAGCCAATGCCTATGCCTTCATTTTTTACATTTAAAAAAAAAATTCTCATTTGATACCCCAGAGGTCAAATCGTGACCTCAAATTTTGGTTACAGTGTAACTTTTTTATTTTTCAACCTAGAGTTCTAAAACTTGCATATTTGGATTCCTTGTCATTTTCTGATTCCAAATATATATACTTTTATATAATTGTGACCATTATTACCCAAGTTATGGGTCGCCAAATGTTAGTGACCTCGCAAGTGACCTCAAATTTCCCGAGGTCATATCTCTTGAACCGTTGGTCGGATTGACCTTATAATTTCAGAAATGGATTCAGGGCCCACAAACTCCCTATAAACCAAATTTCAGCAAAATCTGAGAGATGAGGGTGTTAGGCACTGGTTGATCTGACAGAGAATGACCCTATTTCCTAATTTTCTTATTATAGCTACCCAAGAATTTTTCCATCAGACTCTAGTAAGAAAAAGTTGCAGCTAAATTGTCCAAACCTGAAAACATTTTAAAAATCTTTATCATATCTCCCTTCAGACAAAGTTCTCAAAATTAAACATACACAGTTCCTTTAATCTTTCCCTGCATTCCAATCTTCTTAAGTTAGGGATAAGCTTGGTTGCCCTACATTGCACACCTTCAAACATATTATGATGATGTCTAAGGTGAGGGGACACCTTAGATACCTTAGTTACAAAGAAAGATTGGAGCACCTAAACATGTTTTCCCTAAAGCAAAGAAGGTTACGAGGTGATATAATAGAAGTATATAAAATAATAAATGAGTTAGATAATATAGACTTCCACTCTCTTTTACAAAGGATCACAATGATAGGACAAGAGGCCATAGCCTTAAGCTTTTCAGCATAAATCACAGTTAGTAGAACATAGTTTGGATAATATGAGTTTCATCATACTCAGAAAGCAAATATAATTATAAAATATTAAAGCATAATTTTCTCATCATTTTCATATAAGTCACTATGCTCGCAGATGCGTCCTTACCAAATTATGTAGATTTGAATATTATGACATTTTTGCGGCATTTTTTTCCCACCCTTCCAATATTTGATTGGTGACGTCATGAGAACATGATATATGAACTAGGCTTTTTAAGTTACTAGTTCCACTTCTATTAGTTTTTCATAGATGTTGGTCATGATGACATGTGAAGGTTGTGAATATTATTTTGAGGATTTAATATACGAAGTGCATTCTAATGACTCCTGAGCAATAGAAATATTTACAAAACACAATATTTTACCATCGACCCATAAGTGTGAATTGTGCGGAAACGAGTGCTCATTAGTAGAATCTTGCCATAGATTTAAGTGCAACGCGTATTCGAAAATTGATACTCTAGGTCAGGTTAGGTTAGGTTAGGTAGGGTTAGGTTAGGTTAGGTTAGGTTAGGTTAATTAATACCAAAATACATTTTCCTAGTAATATTTGATGTGTTTTGCTTAGATTTTGACCTCCATTTCCCTTGAAAATGAGCCAAACTTCAAAGTACTATAACTTTGTTGGATCTCATTTCCGAGGGAAATGGAGGTCAGATTTGAACAAATCACATCAAATACTACTAGAAAAATGTATTTTGGTGTGTAAAATGACTGAGTTACTCTTTATACATAATTACCCATAGTTTTTTCAAATAGAATAGTAAAATTCTGGAATAGCTTAGATGAAGAAGTTGAGTTCCCGTACTTTGGAGACTTTTAAGAATAAAATAGATAAATTAATGACTGAAAGAGGTATTTGGTAATGACATTTTGCTGGAACTGGTAATGGTGTGGAGAAAAGGTTTGTGAACCCTTCCCACATATACATTAGGGTGCATCAAACGCCCTTAGGTTCTTGGATTTTAATGTCTATTCTCTCAAATGTTACACTTGTTGCTAGAAGTGTGTATGCCAAAAATTAATTAAATCGGAAGTGGTCCTGGGTAGCCACCAGTCACTTTTATATTTTCGCGGCAATTTTCGGGGGCCGCGCTATGTAAAAATATCTATTTTTTTTATTTACCAACCAGTTGACTACTTACATTGTTTCTTTTAATATAGAGTTGCTAAGGGGTGATTTACATAACATTTGAGAGAATAGACATTAAAATCCAAGAACCTAAGGGCGTTTGATGCACCCTAAAGGGGTGATTTACATAAAACATGTACCATAAACGAAACTTCACTTATAGTCTAATAATATCCTTTATTGTCTTTCAGAAACAATGGAAGCTGTAACAATGGAAGCTAAGAAGACCAGATTAGCAAGTGCCATTTTTGGTCTTGGCAATGCTCTTACAGAAGGAGATGGTACATTGACAGGAGTCCGCCTCCCAACTTGCCGGCAGGTTCTTCGATGCGTGATGTGGCACATTCAGAAAGAAATAGTGAAGGCAAACAAACACAGCCACTCAAATGGAAATCTGCCAGCATAGTCCTTATCCAGCTGAAAACATTCTACACTAAAGCAAATATTCCTATGCTTTCAGACCATCAATGCTGCAAACTAATACTTGACCTTCTTAATGACAATAACAAATTGCGTCAAATACCTGTTTCTCGCAGAGAATCTCCAAACACTTTGGCTAAGTTGCAATCCATGAATGAACGTCTTGATAAGACCTTTGGTGTATGGACAAAAGATGCAATGACAAACATTAAGAATGAGGAAGATAGAGCATTTTTAGAGTCAATGAAATCTGACAGAGTAGCCTCATTTGGTAGTGTTGACAAGAAGAAAGCTGATAAAGATCGTAGAAAAGAAAAATGCATCTTAGCGGAAGCTTCAAGACGAGAATGTCATGAATCATCCAGTGTACGAGAGATGAAAAGTTCTGTATGCTCTGATGATAGTGCCTCTGCAGATAGCTTGGAAGAAACTGAAGAAGAGGCGATTCCAGAGCTTCAAAGGAAGCGTAGTCACCACAGATCAACATATGCAGGTACGTCTGCCTTTATTCCTCATGATATTCTGAAAAGGCCTTCAGTCGTGTCTGTTGCTACTCGACTAAACATAACTCCTGTTCAACAGGCTGTGCTCACCGAAGCTGTAATTCAAGAGGCAGGAGGTGATCCACGTCGTGTGGCCAAGTCGTATTCAACTGCTGATAAGGCTCGACGATCAATAACAAGTGCTATCGCCAAAGATATTCGAGAAAATTGGATCACCCCAACAGCTGCAACACTTCACTGGGATGGCAAGCAGATGCATACGCTCACAAACAAGAATGGCAAGGAAGAAAGATTGCCAGTGTTGGTTGGGAATGCCACTGATGTAAAGCTACTGGGAGTGGCTAGATATCCTCGTGGAAGTGATATGTCATCAGGTGATATCATTGCCGAGCACACTTACACGTTTCTACATTCATGGAAGCGCAAACAGTCAGTTGTCAACTTATGTTTTGACACAACAGCATCAAACACTGGACACGTTACAGCTGCCTGTGTTACCATTCAATCAAAACTGGACCGTACTCTTCTGTGGTGTGCATGTCGCCATCATGTTGGAGAGGTAATCCTGGATCATGTGTTTGACGCTCTCAAAATTGAGACATCAAAGTCTCCAGAAGCATCTTTGTTCCAAAGATTCCAGAAGAATTGGGAACGCATATCACATGCAAAGGATGAAAGTTTAACCAAAATTGACATTTCAATGTACAATGATGATGCACAACAACTGCTTTTATCCTGCAAAAACAAGGTTTTAAGCACAATCCGCACAAGCGCTTCATACTGTAGGGAAGACTACAAGGAAATGGCACAACTCTGCCAGGTAGTCCTCGATGATGATGTCACAAAACAAGGAACACTCCACAGACCTGGGGCCATGCATAAAGCAAGGTGGATGTCAAAGATTCTTTATTCCATCAAAATATGCCTACTTGAAGAGCAAATTTCTGTACTACCTTGAGGAACTGTAACAACACAACATCAACAGGAAAAACTGAAGGAGTTTGTTGTTTTTTTGTTTATATTTATTGTGATTGGTGGCTCATATGTCAGTCTGCTTCAAATGCCCCATGGTTTGATTTGTGCTTATACAAGACTCTGCTCAACTATAAAGCTGTCAACTCAATCATTTCAGTCAGCGCTGTGAAAGCCTTTGATAGACATTTGTGGTATTTAACCCCAGAACTGGTTGTTTTGGCACTGTTCAGCAATGCAGTACCTCAAAAGGAGCGTCATGCCCTTGCAGATGTGTTACTGGCCATACACCCAGATGAAATGCCAAGCACTCCAAAACACCGCTATGGTTCTGGATATGGCAAACTGTCATTTCCAAAAATTACAGAAGCGACAACCCTGGCTGATCTTGTGAACGAGGACTCGTGGTTTACAGTGAACCTTCTTCACCTGGATATGACCTTCCTAACAGAGGATGTTGACAATTGGCAGAACAATGACCACTTCAAGGCAGCCAAGTCCATTGTGGATGGGTTAAATGTTGTGAATGACCCTGCGGAGAGAGCAGTAAAGCTCACAACTGATTTTGTCTCAGCTGCAAGAGGAGAAGACCACTTCCAAAATCTTCTTCAAGTGGTTGAATGTGACCGCAAAGCGAGGCCAAATTTGCGGAAACGAGCAAAGTTGGAGTAGTGACATTGGCGTTGTGTTTTATACATTTTCAACTTTCAATCAATGTAAGTATAGTAATACCGAATATTTGTATATTAGTATTATAAGTAATACCGAATATTTGCCGAATATTCGGTGCATCACTACTAAATATATAAAAGTGGCCGGTGGCCACCCAGGACCACCTCCGATTTGATTTATTTTTTGCATACATACTTCTACCAACAAGTGTAACATTTGTGGGAATAGACATTAAAATCCAACAACTTTTTGAAAATCATGGGGTGTTTAATGCACCCTAATATACATAGTTTATTTTTTATTTGGGTAAATTTCATCACCCACACAGTGTGATGGGATATAGGGAGGCAGCATCTTAGGTTAGGGGATACTCTGTCTTTATACCCACCATTTAAAGAGATTTCTCTGCTAAGCAGTGCCTCCCCATAGCACTGTATGAAAGACTCATTATGTTCACTTGCCTCATAGACACTTTTAAATGGGAGACCCTGAATAGGTGTACATTCAAATACTCTAAACAGTCTTTACAGTCCCACCTACTCCTTTTATCTTAATTCTAGAACTTGTATTATATTATTCAAGTTATAGCTATATAGATCCATGTAAAACTTCTTGTGACGAGATAACCATATGATGTCTACAATTAGTACAGTAGTGGTATTGATGAATGATCCACAAGATCCAAAGTTTTGAAGTTAATGTACAGCTAGGAAATGTGTGACAATCCGCAATTTGCAGAGATCAATTGGATCTTGATTTTGCGTGTAGCTGTATTTGTGGTTTGTTTGTATTAACAGTGGAGCCACCCAGATGGGCCGAATGGCCCCTAGTGTGCACACTATAAAATTTTTACCATGTTACCATTCTAAGTGATGACTTTACATTTTTGAACACTGAAATACATCTGCCATTTACTTGCCCAGGCAACTAATCTATCAAGATCCTTTTGCAGTTTATAAGAATTTTCTATATTTGTAACTGAAGCAACTACTTTTGTATTATCTGCAAATTTAGAAATTTTACAACCTACTCCTTTAAACTGAGTTAAAGAATAGTATTTAAGATGACTTTAGACTGTGACTGTAAGGTTTGTAAAGAAATTAGGGAAAGGGATAAGGCTGTGGCATGTGAGAGTTGTGATGACTGGTATCACTTAGCCTGCATCAAAGTTACAGAACAAGTGTACAGATGTATGAAGTTGCCAAATATTTTGTAGTTTTGCAATAAGTGTTTACCTGAAGTTAGGAGCATGCTTAAGGCAAGGTTTAAAAAAGCTGCTAGTTCAAAGTCCAGTGGGCCCAAGTTAGTTGGCCTTATGATTGATAAGAACATAAGAAATTTTTATAGTGGGCACACTAGGGGCCACTTTGGCCCATCGAGGTGGCTCCACTATGTAAAAACTGCCTGTACATTGGCAATAACCAATTTTTACAAAACTAATTAAGTATCAATTTAAAACTAATTAATTATCAATTTAAAACTAAAGATAGAATCTCTGGATCCAGAGGATCAGTTATAATAGGCTACTATCCACAAATATGTTACACACTATATCTATTTATAACTGACATGCAAATATATCAGATCCAAAGAATCCAGTCAATTTCATTATAGTACCCATCAATACCAGTACCATGCCAACCAAAAATAAGTCACGGTCCATATCAATTGCGGACCAAATCACAATTTACATCCATATACATTACAATATATATACTTAAGAGGAAAAGTGTAGGTGTGGCTGTAAAGACTGTACAGTAATGTAGAAATGTGTGTGCACCCATTTTGGGTCTCCCATTTAAAGGTGTTTGTGGGGCAAGTGAAGATCATGAGTTTTTCAATACCTCACAGTACTATGGGGGCCACCGCTCGGCAGAGGAATCTCTTTAAATAGGGTGTGTAAGGACAGAGAGTATCCCCTAACCCAAGATGCTGCCTCCCTATATCCCACAACACCTGTGTTGAGCTGTGGGATCTATCATCCAAATGCACATAATATATATGAAATAAACTAGTACCATTCATGCAATAAAAATGGGCTTAAACACCATCACCAGATGTCCCTTGCAGACATCAAACTATCCAACCTTCTTTTGAAAGAATCAAGCGTATCTGAAGTCACCACTTCTTCTGTCAGACTGTTCCAAAACTTAATTACTCTGTTTGTAAAACTATGTTTTCTTAAATTTGTTCTACATCTTGGCTTAAATAATTTCATACTATGACCTCTAGTCTGATTATTATGATCTTTAGTGAAAAGAGACTCAAAATCTATCTTATCCAACCCTTTTATCATTTTATACACCTCTATCATATCACCCCTTAACCTCCTCCTTTTTAATAAGAACATGCTTATATACGCCAGTCTTTCCTTATATGTCAATTGTCTTAGAGATGGGATCATTCTTGTTACTCAGTTCTGTACTTTTTCCAGTTTTTCAATATCTTTTATCAAATAGGGACTATTAAATTGAATGCAGTATTCGAGGGTCTCACATATGAAATGTATAGTTGCTTTATAATATTGGGTGATTTGTATTCAATGTGTCTCTGCATGAGATTGAGTCTAGCATTTGCTTTATTTCTGATTACCATACAGTGATTTGAGGGTTTAAGTTCATTTGTCACAGTGACACCCAAGTCTTTCTCTTTATCATCATTTTTAATCCAAATTCCATTCATATTGTATTCAAATTCTGGATTTTTTGGCCCAATATGCATAACCTTGCACTTATCAACATTAAATTTCATCTCCCACTTATCTGCCCAGGCTGTTACTCTGTCTAAGTCTTTTTGTATTGTCATTGCTCCTGCTACTGACTTAACATTATGGCCTAATTTTGTATCAGCAAATTTTGAGGTTTTACATGATAGGCCCTTCTCTAGATCATTTATATAGACAACAAAAAGCAGAGGTCCCAGAACAGACCCCTGTGGGACTCCACTCAATACAGGTCTCCAAGTAGACTTATTTCCATTTAGATGAACTCTCTGTTTTCTATTTCTCAGCCATTCTTCTATCCAATCAGCTATATGACCTCTTATACCATGGGCTCTAACTTTTACCAACAATCTTGCATGAGGAACAGTATCTATATGGAGGGGGCCAATTTCCTTTTTCACTTTACTTTTCAAATTAAAATGACTGAAAAACTTTGGATTGTTTTTTGAATTCTTGGCTAGGCTTTTTTCCAGGTCACATTTGCTATCTCTGATTACTTTCTTGCAAATACTTCTTTTACTTTTATATATTTCGGAGTCTGTGCCATTTTTAGTTCTTTTTAAATTTATGAAATGCTTTTGTTTTTTCTCTGATTGCTCTTTTTACATTGCAGTTTATCCAAGGTTATTTTTTATTTTTTCCAGTTCTGATTTTACACTGTGGGATATGCTTCCTTTGTATGTTCATTATTATACTTTTAAATTTTTCTCACTAGTTCCAATAATTTTGCTCCGCGAGTCAAAGTAGTTCTTAACAGAAACAATTTTATAACCCTTTTAAAATGCGCCCTTTTAATATTGGTATAGCAATGGAGTGTGAAGGGTGCTCTGTTAGATACATGAAGCTATTGTAAAGTTTTACGAAAATGATGAAGAAGCAATTCTATTTTTCCAAAAACATGGTGTTTTACTTTCTGAATTGTCGTGCCCAACGTGTGGTTATTTTACTCTTAGGTTAGGTTAGGTTAGGTTAGTTTTCATGTGCTTGTTAGCCATTTTTTAGGCAAATGCTTCAAAATAAGAGTAAAATATAAATAACATTTACTCTAATTTGAAGCATTTGCACACCAAATGGTTAACAGATTTGGCTTCAGCACATCGAAATTGACCTAATAAAATGTTTTTTACATCATACTTCGGGTTGCGCCATTTTCTATATAATTACCCCGATATATCCTAGAAGGCATCTGGATTATTTGTTAGAATTAAATCTAGAATGGCATCGGCCCTGGTTGGCTCCTTTACTAACTAGTGTAGCTAGTTAGATTAATGTAACAGTTAGGCCAGAAACTGAGTCTAATACAAGAAATACTAATTAAGATGCAAGGTTGAGCCTCAGCCTAAGCCAAGTGTTAGTAATAAAGATACAGATCTCAGTAAAGTTAGGCCTGATGAATGGCACAAAGTCAAAGGTTAATCAAGAAATAAGATTGGAGTGAATAGTAATGATATTGTAGCAACTAGTAACAGATTTCAGATACTAGGAAATTTAGATGAAGCAGTACAGTGTGTATTTAATAAGGTTGGAAACTATTATTAGGAATCAGGAGAATGAATTTTGCAATAACGGAAGTTAAACCCGTAGAAGAATATGTATTTCAGGAGGAAATATTTCTAAAGTCAATGAAGAAGTTGCCTGAAAACCGAGATAATATTATAATTCATGTAGGTATTAATGATTTAACAAGTAAGGATAAAGATGATAGGGCGATATCCTATTTTGGCAGCCCAAATTATTCAACCAACCAGTTAGGTCAACTGTACGCCCTTGATGATTGGTTAGGACCGTTAGGTTGTCATGATTATTTTCGTTTAAACTAACGAAAATATCAAGACAACCTAACCAATCTTCAAGGGCGTACAGTTGACCTAACTGGGCAGTCAATTAACCTAATTACCTAACTGGGCAGTCAATTAACCTAATTAACATAAACAAGTAATTTGAAAGTGTTGGGAGTGCCATTTATTTTTGGTTGGTTGAATAATTCGGGACGCCAAAATAGGATATTGCCAATCGTACATTTAAGTTGAACAGAAAATTCACTCGTTAAAGCATATCAATATCATGTCTGAAGTGAGGGGACCAGGCTTGAATGCAGCACTCTAAACGAGGCCTAACATAATACGGTACGCATAGATGCACATTTTATATATACAGTATCTCTTTATATACTCTTTCTGTACACACACACACACACACGTGTGTATATATATGTAACCAGTGATGTTCATGGGCATCGATACATGAAAATCCCCAAGGCGATACCAATACATCGATACTTGCAAATCGTCTAAAGCGATAGCCGATACCAATACATCGATACTTTATTGATGGCTAAAGCGATATTCGATACTGATATATTACTAAGAATGAACAAATCTTACTAATATGCAAATAAATTTTTACTTTGTATATTGGGTGTAAAAAACGATCAATTCAGTTAAGAAAAAAATTATTTTGTACCAAGTTAGCTCACAGAAAAACTTAAATGTTATAAACTTTTAACGAGGAACATAAGAAAATAAAGAAATTGTAAATAATCGCACAGTACATTGATGTGTTGTATGCATGCATTGCATGTCGGGTGAAAATTGCGCGCAGCGTAGCGCGCTTCTGTATTGAAATTACGCATCTAAGGGGTTAATAGCTTTGGAAAGAGAAATATTTCTGTGGATGCGCAGCGCAAAAAATATTAACATATCATTGATATATACAGTATGATATAATTGTAAATATCAGAGCCCTTCAACATTATAACTTAAAACCATATTATTTGAAAAAACAGAAGCTCAGAAAATTTGCAGATTATACACCTTTTTACAATTTTACTATTACTTTCAGTTATTTGCATGAATGTATCAGTGTATCGATGAATCGATTATTTTCGATACATTTAAGAAAAATGACCTTAGCAATACTGATACCGATACATCGATCAAGTAACTAAGGCAATACCATTACCGATACAAAAGTATCGCTCGATACGTACCGTAACGCCGATACATGTATCGCGATACTGCCCATCACTGTATGTAACACACGTACAGTTGCCCACATATGGAATGTTCCTCGCCTCACAGGCGACTCTGAACATGTGGCAACGCCGCAAAAGGCAGTAGAAGCAATAAAGGAAAATCCAAAATATGGTAATTATGTCGCAAATGACATGGCCTGAAGTTGAAATAAAAAATAATTTTTCTAGTGTATTTTGGTGTGCTCTATTCAAATATAACCTTCATTTCTTGTGCAAATGAACAGAAATACGTGTTTGGGCCATGCAGTGACAACTGTATTTCTGTTTATTTGCACAAGAAATGCAAAGGTGGGCAGTTGCGCCGCAACCTTTTGCGGCGCAACTTGCGGCGCAACATTTTTGGTTGCGCTTGCGCTTGCGCCGCACATTTTTACAGAGAGTTGCGGAATTGTTTGCGGCGCAACTTATATATGCAGTTTCAAGATTAGCGCGCAACGCGCAACATTTAATATTACTTCTCTGTAAAAATAACCCAAGCGAATGTAACTTAAATATTTTTATCTGGCAACACTGCACTTCAATTGTTTACATTCAGTCACATTCTCAATGCGCCAGTATCACTGTCTGACTTTCTGTTGTTTTCGTTTCTTTTTACTTTTTAGTACTAGTACTAGTATTATGGATCGTTTTGTGGTGTCTGTGGCCGACAGCACTGATTCTGCCGACCAGGACATGGACAGAGAGAGAGAGGTTGAAGTGACTGAGAATGTTGACAGCCGTTCCCCTGAGACTGAAGCAAGTGTCAGTGAGGTTTCCGCTTCAGGATCGGGGGCCCCTACCGTTAACCCCTGGCCTTACTTGGCCGACTTTTTTGAGTTCAAGGGTCAGGCCCAGACACAGGGCCACACGGACAACTTCCTGTACGAGTGTGTCCGCTGCAGGCCCAATAAGAAGGTCTTCTCAGCCAACAAGAAGTCAAGATACAGCCTCCGGAAGCATATGGAGAGTAAGCACGGCTACTGCCTTCAGAAGTTTTTGGACTGCTGTATGGACGGGACAAAAGAAGCCAAGAAACGCCATGCATCCTTGCACGAAGCTGCCACCAAGAGGCAGATGATGTGCCGCCAACCAACCTTGATGGAGATGGCAGGCCCGTCCAAGTGTAGGCACAACATCAGCAAAGCTACCTTCCAACATAAGGTGAGTCAGGAAAATTTGATTTCAATAATTTGCTTAACATTTTTTTCAAAAATTAACCTACTGAATTAAATTTATGAATGTAACATTATAGCAAATTGACAAGAGATGTAAAATAAATTTTACTTTTATATTTAATTCTATAGCTCATCAACATGTTTGTGGACAACATGATCCCCTTCTCTGTTGTGGACAACCCCACGTTCATGGACTTTGCTGCCATGATACCTGGCGGCTACATGGAGAGTATGTCGCGAAGGACACTGACGAGGTGCATCGAGTCCAGGTTTGAAACTTTAAATATTATAATCGAATATGCTTCAAAGTGAAATTTTAACGTATACATGCCATTATAAACTAAGAAATTCTATAGTTATTCCCTTTAATTTTCATTTTCTTTCATTGACATTAGAAAGTATGATGCTTGTATGGATATCTAAACTAATTTGTAATAAAATATATCATGAAATGGAGGTCTGGATAAACTTTGAATAAAGTTTTTTCCGTTTTTTTTACACATTCCTGCGTGCGCATATCCATAGAGGCCCGCAGCTTAAGGCTTAAAATTTTACATTATTGCATATTAGACTCTTTATATTTATTAAGTAAGTGATTTGATTGATTTCATTTGTAATTTGTTTTTATACTTTAAGGTATGAGACTGACCAAAAGAAGCTGAAGGACATCCTCAGCAACCTGCCATCCGTGGCCACCACTGCCGATGCCTGGACGTGCAGAAACAGGTTTGTAAGCCAAATTTTAAAGCAAAAAGAAAAAAATAAGCAACAATTCCACAGAAACATTCTACCTTGAAAATCTGAAGTTGAAAATTAAAAAGTCAAACAAACTTTTATTTTATATAATTTCTAAAAAACGTTTTACATTTTAGATCATGCCTCGGCATGACCGTTCTGGTCCGTTCATTGGATAGACCAAGAGACCCTCAAGAGGAAGAATGCTGTCTTGGTGTGCCAGAGACTGAAGGGCCGTCACACCTATGACATATTGGCTAAGGTCATCAAGGACACACACTGGAGCTTTGGCATCGAGAACATTGTGGGCAGGACAACCACAGATAACGGGTCCAACTTTGTCAAGGCATTCAAGTAAGTTAAAGAAAAGTTAATTTTTTTCAAGCACATTGCAATACCAAAGAATAATTGCGAGAATGTCTTGGAAGTTGAATTCTAGGTTTGTAAAACTTAAAAGATTTTACATGGTTCATATTGTATAGGGTCTTTGGTGAACCTGAACCTGACCATTTTGGTGCCGAAGTTGGGGAGCAACAGGATGACCCAGAAGATGCTGCTGAGGTGCTGGAAGTGGCAACTATTTTGGGAGGTGATTAATTTAGAATTTGTACCCGCTGTAAATCAAACTTTTTTTAGAAAACTTATTTTTAAAAATTTATTATAATCGTACCCAATGTAAATCATTGTATTAAATATGACTATTTTTAGATCATGAAAAAGAGTTTAAAGACCAGCCCTCTTATCAGTCTTATGACCTGCCGAAGCATTCACGGTGTGCTGCCCACACCCTCAACCTGGTGGCCACCGCTGATGCTGAAAATGCTTTGACCAAGAGCCCCCAGTACAAAAAGACCAGTCGTTCAGCCTTTGCCAAGGCCCAGGAACTTTGGAATAAGCAGCACAGGTAAATTAATTTATTGAACATTTCTACACTCCAATAACAATTAAAAATGAAATAAATTTAAGAAAAAACAAATAAATTCTATTATTTTTGTTTAACTTAAATTTGTGTTATTTTATAGGAGTTCTCAAGCCTGCGACCTAATCAGGGATGAGGTCGGAATGCTGCTTATTGTCCCAACAGTCACTAGGTGGAACTCGGTGTATGACGCCGTGATCCGTCTGGTCGACATATTCAACAGCAAGGACGCAGCCAGGGACTGAACAAGGCCTGTCATGCACTCAACATTCCGGCTTTCACGTCCGGTTAGTGATAACTACAATTTTTTTTTTTTTTTAGAAATTAGTCAAGTTAGTTGAAAAAATTAAATTACAAATTGTATAACTTTCCATGTTAACAACTTTTACTTACAGAACTTATATAAAGTTATTTTTCCAGGTGACCAGGAGTTCTTCAAGGCCTATCGGCAGGTCATGGAGCCGGTGGCCAAGAGCCTAGACGTCCTGCAGGCGGAGGGGAGAGCCTACATGGGCGTCTTGGTGCCCACCTTGGTCCTCTGCCTCTCCAGTCTCAACAGGCACAAGCACAACGAAGAGTTGGCCGTCTGCCTCCCTCTGACAGAGGCCTTGACTGAGGGGTTGATGGGCAGGTTTGGCCATGTCTTTACAGACATGGACTGCCTCTTAGCTACTTCCTTCAACCCGCAGTTTAAGCTGTCAAGATGGCCAGAGCTGGTGCCAGGAAGAGACCCGGAGGAGTTGAGGAGGACGGTCACCAACAAAGTTGTGTCGTTGGTGGACAGGGCCAGGAAGGATGAAGAGTTCAGCAGCAGCAGCAGTGATGCGGAAGCGGCAGACAAAGGGGACTTCCTCGAGCAGCTGTACGACACAGGAGTAATCAGCAAACAGAAGAAGGAGAGCACAATGCTGGTGAACAGTTTCCTGGACCAGAGGCCGGAGAAAAATGAGATACTGGTGTTCATGAAGGGGAACCTGGCTCTTATGTAGTGATTTTTTTGCATTTATTATATATTGTAATAAAATATTGATATTATCTTTTTCTGTGTTTTTCAATGTGCTGAATTAAAAAATTATACTCATTTCCGTCGCAAATGATTTGTTAAAGAGTTATTGAAGCTTAAACTCTCTAACGAGAAAAGGGTAAAAAAATGGCGCTTCCACTGATTTTAATTTGAATCAGTTAGTTTTAGGTTAGGTTAGGTTTGCTTAGGTTGTTTTAGGTTCGGCCAATTTTGAAGGTGAAATTTATGTTTTTCAGCACATTGAAAAACATTGAAAACCAGCTTTTAAAACTTTCTACCGGAGACCGGTGTAATAGTAAATATTTACCAAAGTTTGCTCTCGTCATTTTCGTTTAAACTAACGAAAATATCACGACTTAACCTAACCAATCATCAAGGGCGTGCAGTTGACCTAACCGGACATTCAATTAACCTAACCAGGCATTTAATTGACCCAACCGGGCATTCAATTAACCTAACAGGTTAATATTGGTTATTTTACCTAAATATCTTCTGATCTTTTCATATTATTATCTAGGGCACATGACGAATCAAGTTCTCAAAGTCGAAACCACACGAACGGCACGTCATAATTCTATCACAAACACCACCAAACTGAATCCAATTAGAAAAAATAGCCAGAACAGAAACTAACAAACTAATTAAATCGCAGAGTAACATGACGTCATACCACCCAGTAGCGGATTATAATGGGGGCAAAGGGGACATTTGCCCCCGGCCCCAGATGCTGACCGGCCCCAAGAAACTATGTAAACGCTATAATCTACCGTTGAAATAATTGGTCGACCGTGAGGAAGGAAAAAAAATTCTAGATTCCGCTTCTACAGAACTTAGTTTAGTATCCCATTTATGTGAACAAAGTACACATTTTCTGTAATCACATCTTTGTTTTTGTTTCGTTTTCTGTTGATCGATCCCAGTCAGCTGATCACATCACTCATGTATGATGTATCGGGTAAAGAATTGTGTTTTTCTAGTGACACCGGCCCGAAAATATTCATTGCCCCCGGCCCTAACAACGCTTAATCCGGCCCTGATACCACCCCCGACTACAAATACACTAAATATATATATTTATATTATTATTATTATTATTATTATTATTATTATTATTTTCTACAATAGTTTGCACAAAAAATGAGTGACAAATTTGAATAAAACGACTAAAACTACCTCATAAAAAGTTACTTTGATTTACAGGTCCAGCCCATGTCATTTAAAACATATTAACTCTCGCCTGTTTAACTTCTTGCCTCAGTACCTTAGAGATATAAGTGCAGTCCCAGTAGATACTTTTAAAAAACATTTGGACGTTTTTAGCCAACATACCGACCAACCCACAGTGCCAGGGTATTCCTCTGCCAGACCAGCCCTCACAAATTCAATAGTGGACCAAATCGTATGGCAGGAGTAAGAGAAAAAAAGGGTGGCGACTACGTCGTGGCCTCGCCTCAGGAGGCGCTGAGCGGACTTCGTGGGAGCAGCGCACCCTTGAGGCAGAAGCGCTTCAAAGTAAATGAAACCACATTCAGCTGCAGTTCCGGACAAGTGGAACGCATTATTGGTTAAAAACTGTAACAATGAAATAGTTACACCTTTATCAGGGCCGTTTCTAGCATTTTTGGGGCCCCCAACCCCATTAGTTGATCATTTGCCAGATATGCATCAAAACAATCTGCCTTATAACTAGCATTGCACACAATAAGCCAAATTTGCATTGCCAAAATGAAAATTTTCATTGAAAGTTCATGCTTCTTTTGTAATTTTTAAACATAATTAACACCACACACTTTGAACAAAAACATTTTTAAAAACATTTCACTCAATAAATACAAAGATTGTTTCGAATTCAATCCCTATCGTATCCTTCAGAAAATTTGCCTCCTACACTTTTTTGAAGTGGGGCCCTAGGCAGTCGCCTATTTCGCCTATTGGAGGAAA
The DNA here is from genome assembly GCA_023014485.1 of Bathynomus jamesi. NCBI lineage: Eukaryota > Metazoa > Arthropoda > Malacostraca > Isopoda > Cirolanidae > Bathynomus > Bathynomus jamesi. The sequence continues at coordinate 260,116 of JAJOZX010005071.1, read as the reverse complement.
CGGCCCTGACCTTTATACTGGATATGGGAGAAGATCTCTAGACACGAGAAATATCGAGCATCTTGAAAAGAGCAAACATTGTGAGGTGACGTGTGTGTGTGTGTATATATGTATATAGTCTAAAGTCACTAAAGGGAAAAATCACTAAAAGAAAGCTGAATGGCAACACGAAGGGATAAACAGAGCAACGTGGGCTGTTCGTTGGTTTTTGGCTGGACTAGAGCATGGTTATTCATATCTGACTAAATCGTTGGTGCTAAGTTTAATTTGGTGATGTTTCTAAGGTGACAAATGGGGTAGAAAGTTGTCAGTAAATAATAATAGTTAGGGGTAATGTCTATAGCTTCTAAATTAGTAAAGTTAGAGAGTTTAAGTAGACTGCTTTGTGGGACGCAGGAAATCTATGGTAGGCCCTAAAGAATATCTAATTCAACGCACCGGTAAGTGCCTTTGTTTGTTGTTTAGAAATCTAGTAACTTAGCGGGGTCACTAACCCAAGCTATTACATTTGGCGACGAGGGGGATTCAATTTGGCTTATTGGGTTCAAGTGGTTGGTTTGTGTGGGTAAGCTATCATACTATAGCTTAGGTCCCGCCGGCCTAACTCTAAAACTAATTCCTACTCAGCTCTAACTCTAATACAATTTACTATTCAGCCCTAACTGGGGAGTAACTAGATCAAATTTAAACCAAATCTAACCTACTTCACGTTATTTGGCCTAAATCGGTTTTGTGCTTGCATGTCGGTGATTGGCCATATAAGGCCCTGCGAAGACTCTGGGGAGGACTTCGAAGCTTATGCCGCTAGGATGAGGTTGTTTTTCGAGTGAAATTCCATTCTTGATGCTAAGAAAGTACCTACCTTTTTAACTATAATAGGCCCTAAAACGTTTGGCTTAGTTATGGACCTAGTTGCTCCTAAAGCACCGGAAACTTGCACCTATAGTGAATTGGTACAGGCCCTAACCGATCACTACAAACCCCGAGTAGTTCTCATCTATGAACGTTTCAAATTTTATTTCGAGGCATCAGACGGTGAATGAAAGCATTGCAGAGTTTGTTGCAGGAATAAAAGCCCATAGCCGTACTTGTAAATTTGGGGACAAATTAGACGAAATGCTACTGTAAGAGATAGGTTTGTAATGGGTCTCAAAGAGGAGTCTACCCAGAGAGCCCTATTAGCTATACAGGACCTAACTTTTAGTCAGGCTGTAGAAATAGCTGCGGCTAGAGAAGCAGCTGCTAAAGATGTTAGAGCTTTTGGCAGTCACAGTAGTAAAGCCCAACACGTAAATAGTTGTAAATCTTCTAGGCCTGGCAGACCTAATGAGCCTACTAGACAGACAAATAAAAGGTATGCGGCAAATACGACTAAACCTACTAATTCAAACGCTAAACGGGAGGAAAAGCCTTCCAAGCCATGTACTGGGTGTGGAAAACACCATTGGAAGAAGGACTGCCCTTTTAAAGAAGCAGTTTGCCGAAACTGTAGTAAAATAGGCCACATAGCTAAAGTTTGTTTTTCAAAGAAAACAAGTGGTGAAAATTCTAATTATAACATTTCTAGTGTAAATCCTCAAAAGGGAAATACTTCGAACATTGGAGTGGAGTACCTATTTTATGAGCAGCAAAGTGGTGATAATACAGGCCCATATATTGTAGAGGTAGGCCTAAATGGAATTACAGTTCCTCTAGAACTAGATACAGGTGCTGCCCGAACTGTCATGTCCAAAACAGTTTTTGACAAAACTTTCAAAAATACATCTAAACTACATGCATCTAAAACAATACTAAAAAATATGGGGACATACAAATACCTATTTGTGGAAAAGCATCCATCACAGTTACACTCAACAAGAAAACTTTGTCTCATCCCTTAACTCTTTTAGTGGTGGATGAGCAAGGGCCTACTCTACTAGGCCGTGATTGGAGTGATGCTTTGAAAATGCCGATTGACAAAATTTTGCCAAAGGGTCAGGCAGATGTGCATACACTCTCATATCCGTCTGAGATAGACTCATTGTTAAGGGAGTTTTATTCTGTTTTTGGGCCTGAAGTAGGCAACCTAAAAGGCCATCAGGTCTGTATAGAAGTAGATCCTAATGTAACTCCGAAATTTTGTAAGGCTCGTTCAATTGCGCATGCACTGCGGGAGAAGCTAGATTTAGAAATTGACAGGCTGCTCAAAGATAAAATTATCGAACCAGTCACACACGCTAAGTGGGCTGCCCCAGTAGTTCCTGTATTAAAACCTGACAAGTCCGTGCGGTTATGTGGGGATTACCGTTTAACAGCAAATAGAGCAGTCCTTCTAGATTGCTACCCTATACCAAGCCCGATGAATTATTTAGCTCTCTTGCTGGGGGTAATTATTTCACAAAACTAGATATGTCCCAAACCCATGCTCAACTAAGTTTAGATGAAAATTCTAAAGAACTACCTATCATAAATAAGCACCGAGGCCTATATAAGTACAATAGGCTATGCTATGGAATAGCATCAGCTCCGGGTATTTTTCAGAGGACAATGGACCAAGTTCTAGGTCACATTCCGGGGGTACTTTATTTTCTAGATGATGTCCTCATTTCAGGTTCGCCCAAAAAAGAACACCTAACTAGATCAACCACAGTTCTAAAAAGACTCCAGGATGCCGGACTTAAGCTAAAGAAAGAAAAGTGTTCGTGGGTCACTAACGAGGTTTCATATTTAGGGTTCCGCATAGATGCCTCAGGCATTCATCCAACGGTAGATAAACTAGAAGCAATAAAAAATGAACCACCTCCACAAAACATCACACAGTTACAAGCTTATTTAGGTTTCCTAAACTTTTATAGGAAATTTTTGCCTAATGCATCGACTTTCCTTGAACCCCTAAATAAGCTATTACGATCTGGGGAACAGTGGAGATGGGAGAAAACCCAAAAGGAAGCATTTGAGGCTTCCAAGGACGTACTACTAAAGTCCACTCTCCTAGTGCATTATGATCCTAAACTTCCTCTCATAGTTTCAGCAGATAGCAGTTCTTATGGAATTGGGGCAGTGTTATCTCACCACATTGATGGTGTAGATAGGCCTATCTGTTTTGCTTCTAGAACACTAACTGAGACTGAAAGACGATCTGCACAACTTGAACGTGAAGCCTTAGTCTTAGTATTTGCAGTAAAAAAAATTCATTTCTATCTATTGGGTCATGAATTTAAACTAATTACTGACCATAAGCCTCTTTTAGGTTTATTTGCACCTAATAAAAATATTCCAGTTATGGCCTCAGGTAGGATTCAACGATGGGCACTGATTCTACAAGCCTGTAAATTTGACTTAGTACATCGGTCAGGCAAACTTCTAGGTACGGCTGATGCGCTAAGTAGGTTGCCTTTAGAAAATCCAAATGAATGTGTACCTATACCTACAGAATGGGTTCACTTGGTGGAGTTTTTGGAATCCACTCCAGTATCTGCGGTACAAATAGAGCAGTGGACAAAATCATACCCTATTCTGTCTAGGGTCATCCATTACTGCTCAGTTGGTTGGCCTACCAAGGTTGAGAGTGAATTACAGCCTTTTTATCAACGTCAGTCTGGACTCTCGATCCAAAATGGCTGTCTCTTATGGAGCCACAGAGTGATAATTCCGAATGAAGGCAGGTCGAATTTAGTGAAGGAACTTCACGCTGAACACATGGGTGCAACAAAATGAAAGAGCTGGCGAGAGCTTATTTCTGGTGGCCCGGTTTAGATGGAGAACTCGAATCATTGGTTCGTTCCTGTCAAAGCTGCCTAGAAAACAGAGATCTCCCAAGGAAAAGCCCACTTCATCCTTGGGAACGGCCTACTATACCTTGGCATATGATCCATGTTGACTATGCAGGTCCTATAAATAATACCTATTTCCTAGTCAGTGTGGACGCCTACTCTAAGTGGGTGGAAATTTTTCCAACCACTTCCACGACTTCGGGTGTTACTATTCGCTTACTCCGTTCGTGTTTCGCTCGATGGGGTTTATCGTAGTCCTGGTTTCCGACAATGGTACTTGTTTTACCAGTGAGGAATTTCGTTCTTTTGTCCACCTAAATGGCATTAGACATGTCCGGTCTAGTGTTTTACGATCAGGTAGATCATACCTATCACAACTAATAGAACACTACAACAATATCCTAGATGCACTGGAAGGCAATGACAACTACGATGTCATATACATGGGTTTTGCTAAAGCTTTTGACAAATGTGATCACGGTATAATAACAGGCAAAGTGGGAAAATGGATCTGCAACTTCCTCAGAGAACGTCTACAGGTTGTCAAAATTCAAGGTATATCATTATCAGAATCGGAAGTACGCAGCTCAGTACCACAAGTCACAGTACTGGCCCCACTCCTGTTCATTATCATGCTAACAGACATAGACAGCGGAGTAAACAGCAACAGTATAGTAACATCCTTTGCAGACGATACAAAGATCAGCAGAAAAATCAGCGATGTAAATGAAGTGAAGGCCTTGCAGAGGGACACGAACAAAATATACAAATGGTCAGAAGACAACAACATGACATTTAACACCAAGAAATTTCAGCTCTTGAGATATGGTAGAAAAGAGGAACTTAGGCTGCATATTATGCTCCAGATAGACAGGAAATACAGAGAAGCATGAAGGCGGTCGATCTGGGGGTAATAATGACCGATGATGCGAAATTCGAAACACAAAGGATCTCAGAAACGTTACAGGGGTCAAAGTTGAAGTCTTCAAGAGAAGGCTAGGTGCCTGGCTCAGGACGGTACCAGATGAGCCGGGTGTATCTGGCTATGTACGGTGGAGAGCGCAAGAAAGCAATTCGCTCCTCTACCAAGCCAGACCTAGAGGCGGGGCCACCAGCTTGACCTTCGTGTGAAGAGAGACCAACGCACGGAACAGCAACGAGATCGACGAGGTTGTATATATATATATATATATATATACAGTGGGGGGAAATAAGTATTCGTACACCTGCAAAATTGTTTTTCAATAAACTTTCAATCAAACGAATTACTTCAAAGTTGAACAAAAAATGGCTATTGGCATACAATTAATATGTATTAAACGAACGAACCAAAATTACGAATAAATAACTCGACAAATTAAATTTACGAAATTAGGTGGGTAAAAAAGTATTCGTACACTTAGGAAAAGTTACAAATAGAGGTCTCTAGAGGACAAATAGAGGTCTCTAGCATCTACATGAGTCTTCTGGAATGTTCCAACACTGTTTGCGACACGTTATGACGACGTCATTTCCTGCAGCTCTCTTTCATTGTTCAGTCTTAATGCATGAAGGTTCTCGCCATGGCGAAGACGAAGGAACTCTCTGTTGAACAGAAAAATGAGATAATCAGGCTCCACAATGAAGGGTTGAGCTACAGAGACATTTCAAAGAGGTTAAATATCCCATTCAGTACAATAGGCTCCGTTATTTTGAAATGGAAGAAGACGGGTACTACTCACAACCTTCCTCGAACTGGTGCTCCTCGAAAAATTTCTCCCCGAGCTGGGAGAAGGATGGCAAGAAAAGTTAAAGAAAACCCTAAGACGACTCGCAAGGAAATTCAAGAAGAATTAATGGCTGCAGGAACTTCGGTTACTAAACGGACTATCAGTAATGAACTACACAGGATTAACCTGGTCTCGCCGTCCAAGGAAAACACCCCTACTAAAGAAAATGCATAGAGATGCTCGTTTGAAGTTTGCCCGTGAGCATTTAGAAAAGCCTAGAGAGTTCTGGAATACCGTACTTTGGTCAGATGAAACGAAAATAGAGTTATTTGGAAGGAACACGGCTTGTCATGTGTGGAGGAAAGATGGATGCGCTCTTGATCCAAAGAACACCATCCCTACTGTAAAGTTCGGAGGCGGAAGCATCATGGTATGGGGGTGCTTTTCATCTAATGGTACTGGAGCAATTCACGTCATAGAGGGAACAATGAATGGAGCACTGTATCGCGATATTTTAGAAGAATATTTGTTCGCCTCTGTCCAACAGTTGGAGCTTGAGATGAATGGTGCTTCCAACAAGATAACGATCCGAAGCATACTGCCAAACTTACTCGGGAGTGGTTCGTTCAGAACAATGTGAGGGTGCTGCAGTGGCCTAGCCAGTCGCCTGATTTGAATCCGATTGAGAACTTGTGGCGAATATTAAAAAAGCAGATTCATTTGAGGAACCCGAGGAACATCGCCGATTTGAAGGTTATTTGCAAAGAAGATGGGCTAAAATTCCGACAGAAAGTTGCAAAGCACTAGTAGGAACCTACGGAAAACGTCTACAAGCAGTTATTGCCAACAATGGTTACGCAACTAAATATTAAGTTATGAAAATTAATTTGTACGAATACTTTTTTCCCCACCTAATTTCGTAAATTTAATTTGTCGAGTTATTTATTCGTAATTATGGTTCGTTCGTTTAATACATATTAATTGTATGCCAATAGCCATTTTTTGTTCAACTTTGAAGTAATTCGTTTGATTGTAAGTTTATTGAAAAACAATTTTGCAGGTGTACGAATACTTATTTCCCCCCACTGTATATATATATATATATATATATATATAATATAAAGTGGGTTTTTTCTTGTTTTGATTTCACGGAAGAATCAATAACATCATCATAATTTATGTATTTTGTTATATCTGCTTCAATGAATAAGAGGGCTAGATTCGACATTCTTGTTTGCAATAAACTATTTCTTAAGTAATACTTAATTCTTTTTAGAACTGAAAAGGACCGTTCACCACTTGCGTTTGTTACAGGCATCGTTAAAAAAATTTAAGAATCGTTTCTACATTTGAAAATGTCGATTTTAGGCCATGAAAAATAATATTATACGTACAGTATGAACTGGATTTATCGCTTTTTCTTCTTTCATATATTTTAGAAAGTGCAGTACTTAGTCTTTAAATTGATCAACATCAATGTCCTCTTTGTAAATATCCGAACGTTTGTCAATACATATGTTTACTTCATTTGAACTCATATTGTTTTTAAAAACCACGTTAAACATATGTAATATGTTGTTGTACACTATTGTTCGTCGGTTTATCTCCGCATTAAGTGTATCGCAAATTACATTAAATGTATTAACTACAAAAACTGTAAATCCCTGCCATGCAAATGACATAATTTTTGCTATTTCGTCAGGCATAATGTTTCGTTTTTTAATTCGGCATTGCTCATCTGCGTACAGCGTTTCATTAATTAGAAGTTTAGCTTCCTCTTTGACTGGCATAGTTACACTTTTAGCGCCTGGAGCAGTAGGCAGTACAGCGCCCCCTAATATTAATCAGGGGTATAGCAGCCCCTCTTTAAGCGTATTATTATATTTTAAATTAAACTGTATTATACCTAATAATTAGTTTGAAAACGACTTACCGAATTTCAAAACTTTTTCTTCTAGCTTTCTGATTTGCAAATTGGTCAATCGCATGGTCAAAATCAAGACAGCGTGCTGTAACTCTTTCTATTGAAATCATTGCCAATGAGCTTAGCCGATGTTGAGACATACAACTCCTCAGAGCTGGGCAGTAACATGTTACAAGTAACGGCCGTTACGTAACGCGGTACTTTTTTAGTAACGCTAGCAGTAACCGTGTTACATTTCAAATCAAGTAACTCTTTCTGTAACAACGTTACTTTTTTAGGGAAATACATTCGTTACTCGTTACTTTTTTATCGTAGCTCGCAATTAGTTTCTTTCGATCCTCACTCATTATTCATTAACCGTCAAAAATTTGTCCCTTCACCGTGAGCGAGGTGTGCATGTTGGCCTTTGGCATGCTGGCAGCCTACCCCTATCCACCCTTTCCCCCTACACTGACAGCACTGTCAAAGTAAAAAGGCGAAGAACCCTAGCAGGGAGGGACCTAATTTCAACAGAGGTTTCGTCATTCCTCTCATCTGGGCCTTCACGGCACGTTAGCTCTGCATCCTTCCCATCCACTAACTTTAAAAATATGTTTATTAAACTTAACACTCCTATACCATCTAGTGCTGCTGTTGAGCGCGTTTTTTCAGTAGGGAAGGATATACTGCGTCCGAAACGAGGCTCGCTCTTAGATGCAACTTTTGAGAAGCTTGTTTTCTTAAAGGCCAATAGAGATCTTTTGATAATAGTTCTTAAGTTTGTATATTTAGCCAATAAATTTCAATTATCATTGCCATGCACAATAACTCATTTGATTCATTTCTTTAGTATTTCGTATTATTGTTTTGCAAAACTAAACTTTCCTGGTATATTCTGGCATGAGTAAATTAGTATCAATAGTATGCCAGATCCTCTGTTATGTTGCAATTCCTAGTAATAAATCTTGCAGTAATATTGTTTCACTTTTTTTTAAATATTATGCCTTATAAGTCATAACAACGCACTAAAGGCATGCACAGACTTCATAGCCTATGCATTAACCAGTGGATACAAACCAACACATACTCGCACAAGCGAATGTTTTATAACATAATATTTTATGTGTATATATAAATTATAATATACCTATGCATATATATAATATATTTACATTTCATTAAAAGTAACGGTAACGAGTAACGGTGCCGTCACCCGTTACTTTTTAAAAATGGTAACTGAACTGTGACGCTAACGGCGTTACATTTAGACTGTAGTAATGGTAACGGTAACGGCACTACATTTATAAAGTAACGAGCACAGCACTGCTACTCCTTAGATAAGCCTTTATCAGTCTTAATTTTGAAAAACTCTCTGCTGTTGCTATAGTCACTGGTAGAGTGAGAAAAACTAAGCAAGCGCTAACTAAATCAGGGAAGCTACTCGAAGCAGGTGTATGAATTAGAAGTAATTCAGTAACTTCACGTATTGTTGAAAGTTTTTGTAAGTCATTATGAAAGCATAATTTAAAACGTTGCAACTGAACACCCAATACTTGTGAAATATCTGTTGGATACTCTTCAATAAGAAGATTGGATCTTTCATTTATATCTTTGTCGGATGAATTTGAAAGAAAATTGGGTGATAAACATTTAAAATTTTCGCAAACTTTAAGAATTGATTCAAACCTCCGAGTTAATTGACAGGCGATTATATATATGCTTCGACTTGAAAGCGTTTTTCACAATCTTCTATGCGATCATCTGCATGGAGTTCATCAAACATTTTATAGGAAAAGAAGGATCGATTTTCTATTTTATAGATAACTCTATTGCTTCTTTTTTTATGGATTGCCAATTAGCCCTCATATTTGAAAAGTGAGTAATAAGAGAGGAAAGCATTTCAACTGCCTTTTCGATGTTTTCGTGTTTTCCTTGTAGCATCTTCGATAGTATATTAACTGAGCCAACAATTTTAGTTTGAACGGTAATTAAAATTATTGTTGGAACTAGTTCAAATAATTCATTAATACTTTAGCTTCATGTTGTTCCTTTTTGTTTTTGCCATTTAGTGATAGGTACGTTAAAATCTTAAGAACGTCAAAATAACGAGAGCAAAGCGCTTCGAGAGTTTGAATGCGTGAGACCATCTAGTTCGACAAACTCTCTTTAAGGTTTGCGTCATGTGCCCTTGTTTTAATTCCATCAATTTTGACCATCTACTAACTGCACTAAAAAATACATAAAGTTTTTCTCATTGATCAAAAAAATATCTGACTTCAAGAATATTTGAAACAGAGTCGTTGATAACTAAATTTAAATTATGAGAGCAGCATTGAATGTATGTGGTGGATGAATTTCTCTGCCTAATGCGCGCTTGAATGAAGACCTATATAGACGTCACTCATGTTCGCAGCTCCATCATAACCTTGTCCTCGTAATTTTGACAGATCGGTGAAATCTTCCATAACCTTCAATACAGTACTTTCTAACTCTTTAGATGTTTGATTCTTAATCTCTATAAACCCGCAAAATGATTCTTTAATCTTTAATCCCTAGCTGCACTGGTTTTCACGTTCATCTTTTTTATTAGCACAGAGCGAAACACCGTGCTAAGCTGATCAATCTTTTATATATCTTGTGTCGTGTCTGTTATTACAAATATAAATGCTGCTTCTTTCATTTCGCTCTTAATTGTCTGGATTATTTCATTAACCAATAAGTTAATTATTTCATTCTGAATTTCTGCGCTTAGGTACGTAACATTTCCTTTGGGACGCTTTAAAAGTTCAGATAAAACATCATATCGAGCTAGTAATTGAATAATTTCAAGAAAATTTCCTTGTGAAGTTCCATGATCATCCTTAATTCTATGAGCTCGAAAAGGTAAATCGTTTGTTGCGAGTGTTCTTATTACATCAACAATACGTTGCAATATCTTGCGCCAAAAATTTACTTCGTGCGCACTTGTTTGCGCACTTGTTTGTCTGTCGATTGCATCAATAGTAGAATTAGTTTCTCAGCGATAGTAGGCTACACCGCGCAGGAAATAGTGCGTTGATCGTATTCTTCATGTTGCTCAATATTACGGCTTATATAAGCCCAGTCTGCTGTTCCTTGCATAAAACTTAAATCTAAATTTGATTGATCAAACAGCCAGCAAGGTTGACAATAGCAAATGTTTAATTCCGTTGAATAACATAACCATTGCCTCCGAATTTTGAACTTTTCATTGTTTTGAGATTTATAGTAGTACTTTTTATTAAAGCCTCTATGGCGGTTACGCCCGTCTTTATCTTTGGGAAATGGACGGACCTTTAGGTTGACAAGGACCAATTTTAATAATCAATCTTTTTTGTTCAGGGGTAAGAATTCTAAGAAAATTAGCTCTGTCTGATGACTGAATAATTTCTTCTTCGACACTAATGTGTCTTAATGAAGGGTTGCAATAATGTGCTAAAATTTTTCACACACTGTACGTTTAAAATGACTTGTTGCAAATAAATGAACATATTTCTAAGTATAATAACTGAAAAGTGTGTTGTAATTTTTGAAACACAAACTTAAAATCTTATGAAACAATGGCAAATTCATAAATGGAATTTTTCACCATAATGTGGATGTCAAAGTATGACAATAAAACCCACTGTTTAGATAGAAGTATATTTCCAAACCTACTTCTGTCTAAAGCAGGGGTCGGGGAACCGGGGTAAATTACCCCAAATGGGGTAAAAATGAAAATCTCGGGGGTAATGAAGGCTCAATAAACATATAAATAAAATTGCACAAAAATTTATTATTTAATAAGCGAGGCTAATTATCAAAGTTATATTTTTTCGAACAAATAATTTCAAGTCTAGGGGGTAATATCGTTGTACACAAATATATTTTGGGGTAATACCCAAAAAAGTTCGCCGACCACTGGTCTAAAGAGTGGGTTTCATTGTAATGGCAACTTGAATTTCATATTCAGTGATATGTTGTAATCATGGCATGTAATTACGATTATGATTCCTTTTGTCGTGGAATCGATTACGATTCCTCAAAAATGTGAAATCGATTCCAATAATTACGATTACAACATATCTGGTGTGTGTATATTAGGGTGATGCAAAATAACTTAGCATTTCAAAAACTTGAAGACACCCTCTAATTTTATTTAATTTAGTGTAAAAACTGAACATGCAAAATTTCAGCACAATTGAAGACATTTTAGAGGTTGCTACCATCCATTGAACATTTTGTATATTGTTATTTTTCAGTTTGTATTTATTGTACATTTATTTATTTTGCAGATTTCATCAAAAATGGTAGTCAGCAACATATAGCAGTCATAACAGACTCTGAACCTCTTTCCGTAAACCTTCTCATCCCTTTCATTGCTATAGACGCCGTGGCCGAACATTCTAGAATCATTTCTTTGCTGTGACGTCACTGTGGCGGCCGCGTCAGTGTAAGTGCGGCGTCACTGACTCAGTATCTTTGCTGCCTTCGCTGAGAGTGGTTGTATAGCAGTTGCTGAGTTGCACTCATGGAGCGGCATACGCGTCACAAAACAGTTGTTTGGCTCATAGGACATCCTATAGAGTCCTTCAAAGAAACCCAGCTTCCATCTAAAAGGGAAACATTAGCATTGTTTATGAACTACAAGATCAATAAAAAGCAACAGGTGAAAACAGCGGCTTTGTTGACTGCTAGAAATGTTATGGATGTGTGGGAAAAGGCACGCATCCCAACAGTGTTGAAATGTCATGTCGTGGAGAGAGTAAAGAAACTTTTCAACGAGTGGGAGAAACTAAAGAAGAACAGAAATAATAAGAAGAAGCAATCACCTGCACTACTTCAAAAACAAGAGAGCTGGCAAAATGACTTGCAAGATCTGTTGACATTGCACATGCAAGTGCTCTTGACATGATAAAGATAGATGAAGATCGTGAGTTTTTGATGCTGCAACGACAAAAAGGAAGAAAAGGCAAAATGTCTGGAGTGGATAAAGTTTTTTCACAAATGGAAGAGATTGCTAGAGAAAAGGAAACATTGCTTGAAAAGAAAAGAAAGAGGGAAACAGCCGTTTTCGAAGCAGCAGTGCTCTCAAGTTCAAGTCCTTCAAGTTTGAATGAAGATAGTTCAAAATCAGAAGAAGAATTTGTTGCTGACCCTCAGCAGCCATCAACTTCGAGACAAAGTAGATCAAAGTCTAAGAGTGCAAAGCTTATGGATTCTTCAATGCTTGTATCTCTTGATGCTGCAAAAGTAAGTGATAGAGCTGCTTCGGAAATCTTGATCCCAACAATCAATGCTCTTGGGCAAAACCCTGAAGAATACAGTGTTAGCTATTCATCGATACGGAGAGCAAGACAAAGGAACCGCAAGACAATGGCAGAAAATTTGAAGCAGGATTTCGAAACAAATTGCCCTCTCCAAATACATTGGGACGGCAAACTACTGGAAGATATTACTGGTCATGAAAATGTTGATCGACTGCCAGTTCTAATTTCCGGCCAAGGAGTTGATCAGCTTCTTGGTATTCCCAAACTTGCCAGAGGAACTGGTCAAAACATTGCAGATGCTGTCCATCAGTTAGTATTGGAGTGGAATATATCTGACCAAGTGAAGGGCATGTGTTTTGACACCACTGCCTCCAACACAGGTTCTAAGAGTGGTGCTTGTATGTTACTAGAGCAAAGATTGGATAAAGATATGCTGTGGCTGGCTTGCCGACATCATATTTTCGAAATAGTGTTAGAAGCTGCAGTTTCTGTCTCCTTGCCATCTTCTAGTGGCCCTGACATACAACTGTTTAAGAGATTCAAAGCAAAGTGGGTGGAAATTGACAAGAACAATTACCAAACAGCAACAGATGACCCTAACATTGCAGAGAAAATCTCAGATGCTGAAGAACTCATTCAATTTGCTCAAGCTCAGCTTCATGAACAGCAGCCTCGTGATGACTACAAGGAATTGCTCGAGCTAACGCTCATTTTCATCGGTAGTGCCCCCAAGTCAGGAATCAGCTTTAAAGCACCCGGAGCTTATCACAGAGCACGATGGATGGGCAAGCTAATTTACTGCATTAAAATTTGGATGTTTAAATCTCAGTTTAAACTAACTGAGAGAGAGGAAAAAGGACTGAGAGATGTTTGCTGCTTTTCAGCTGCGATATACATCAGATCGTGGTACCTGGCACCCATACCCTCATGCGCCCCCCGTTCAGATTTGCATTTTGTGCAAAGTCTGCAGCTCTACAAGCAAAAGGATGACAAAATTGCAAGTGCTGCACTCAATAAGTTTTTGAGACATTTGTGGTACCTCTCTGAGGAGCTTGTGGCGCTTGCATTTTTTGATTCTGTTTCGCATGAGACAAAAAACAAAATGAAGCATGCTCTGCAGAAACCAGTTGACTCAAAACCGAGCAAACGAGCATCAATAAATCCTGAATCAGCTGGGCAGAAACAACTGCAGGATTTCGTTACTGCGAACACAAAAAGATTCTTTGAAATCCTAGAGGTGCCTTGCACTTTTCTTGAAAAAGATCTACAGATCTACAGAAGCTAAGGCTAACAAAGACCCTAAGATCCACTCTAAGGCTAGCCCGAGAGAAAGGAGAGAGTAGGGGGTTAAGAGAAGAGAGGAGAATAAGGGGTTAAGTAAGGAGCAACACCTATCATTCGTGGGTTAACATTCATTCAGAAAAAGAGGGAAAAAGTCTCACCATCATCATCCGCCGGCCACTGCCGACAAGTCAGAAAAATAGTCGGAGAATATAGGAGAGGGGTGAAAGATGAAAAGAAGTAAAATAAGAACGCTTACAAACCATGCAAACACAGTCTTAACTCACTGTCATACCATGCAAACTACAAACATGCAAGAAAAGAGTTAGAGACATGCAAAGTAAGGAGGATAAGAAAAAAAAAAAAGTAGGAGGAGGAATACAACAAACTGATAACCAATGATGAAGAGCAGAAACAATACCTTCTTCAAATTGTTAAAAGTTACAGGTCGTCACTCTCAAACAAAAACAAGAAAACATTACTCTTGCTTCACAAAAAACGAAAATAAACATACATAAGTGGTTATGATATGCCTACTGGGGAAACTTCCACATAAAAAAAGTTAACGCGCTATACGCTGTACCTCAGAGGGTGGTGCGGAAATCAGCGTGCCTATTATTTACTATTTTATGAGCTCACTACGTACTATAGTCTAGAATGTCATCGTTTTTTTTCAAACTAGGTTAACTAGGTACATATCAAACCGGCTCCGGCGAAAATATCAACAAAACAATATTTTTGAGCACAAACTGATATACATTTATTTTTAAAGCTTGGTAGCAACCTCTAATTTTCTCTTTTTCAACCCCAAATTTCGCATACAATGCTTTCTTAGGAATATGAATAAAATAGGAGGGTCTCCCTGAAAATTGAAAAAAAAAATTTGACCCCTTTTTTGCATCACCCTAGTATATATATATATATATATATATATATATATATATATATTATATATATATATATGTGTGTAAAAAGTGAACAATGAACAATTCCTATACCATCATTATATGGATTCATTGTCTTCATGCAGTACTTATGTTCGTATAGTTTTTATGTTCGAATGTCCATTTTTACATAAAAAAACAAAAATCGCCTAAGCGAGTTTTGGATAGAATTTCGATTTATACTTCTTTATTCATTACTGTATTTCTCTAATTCATCTTTTCTAATAATGACTTATACACTATGACGTCACAAAATAACTTTGTTCTCTTTACGTTTCCCATACTTTGTACACTGAATCACGTTCTTAGTATTTGGACATCTTCCGTATTCAATGTATGGTAAATTCTTTAGTAATAATGTTGTGGTGTTATGTAGTATAAATATTATTATTCAACCATATTCATCCATACGTCACATTTTCCCGTCATTAATTTCCCTTCATTATATCTCTAGTATGCAATGTATGAAAATTCTTTATCATCATAATAAAAACTGTACACTCTATAGAAGTCATTATTTATATGTTATGTAGTATAAATATAACTATTATTCGACCATATACCCCGCCCCCATACGTCCATATCTTACCTTGACCATTATCGTATGTCAATTTTATTAAATATTCATTTTTTCTCGTTCGTTCGAAAACGCATAAATACGTTCTCGTATTATTTTTTTCATTTTTATTTTTAATTATATGACCTCCCGAGATGAACTCGAAAAAATGCTGAGGTTAAGTGATCGAATTCCGCTGACTAGCAGATTCGAACGCTTAAAGATAAAATACCTCCTTTCGCTCTGATTTCAAATTTATAACATATTATAACATATTATGTTATATCATGTGTGTCATGTCTCATGTACTTGCGTTGTACTAATAACCATATATAATAACCATCTAGTATAACCATCTAGTATAACCATATAGTATAACCATATATAAATATATAAAAACACTGTAAGAATGGTAAACGACGTAATGTACTTCATTGAAACTGTAATTAAATGTAATGATTTAATATATACGGTAATGTAAGAATATACTTTAAAATGGAAGTGTAATTAAACAATAAGTGAATATGAAGTAATCCATAATTGTAATCGTAATTGTAATGAACCAAAATTAATACGTACTCAGTCGTGTACTTAATTTGTACTTATGTGTACTATTACGAAATGATATCGCCTTCATAAATGTAGACTCGGCGAAAAATACAAATTAGTTTTTATTTTTATTTTTTTAAAATTTTTATTTGCAATCTTTCAAACATCTGATCATGTGTTTAAAAGGGGGAAACTTAACCTTCGACTGTCTTCCCCCAAACATTTAAGTTTATATTATACATGTATTTGTAAAATCAAGGCACTTCTTCATCAAGTCACTTCATCATAGCACTTCATTGCGACTCCCTTGTTAGCAGCCTCGCTGCGGGGGAGGGGGCAGAGCCCCCTTGCCCCTTAACCAAGAACGCATCGTCGATACGAGACACATAGGGACATAGAAGAGGAAGGGTCTACCAAAGTGGCGACCCTGCACCAGGATAAAAGGAAGATTTTAAGAAGAAGATTATTTTAAGAAGAAGATTATTTTAAGAAGATTATTTTAAGAAGAAGATTATTTTAAGAAGAAGAAGATTTTAAGAAGAAGATTTTAAGAAGATGATTTTAAGAAGAGGCCACTCTTTGGCCAAGAATAGAAATTACCCTGCATCAGGATAAAACCATTTGACCGGCGTGTCACGACTTCTAGTTCGTAACATCCACCCTTGAACCGGTGTGTCACGACTCCAAGTTCTCCACGCCTAATTTTCATCCAAGAAGAAGTAGCCAGCAAGACGTCTTCAGGACACGTCTCAAGGAAATTTTGTTAAGTACAGAGTTTGTTTGTTTTTAAGAAATTTATAAACATTTGAAAAGTCACTATTATTAACAGTTAATAATGAGTATCAAGTCAGAATTCACAAGAAACACAGTGAACATTCCATACACCAGTGATACATTTGTTTTTATTGAAACAGTAATTTCAAGAGAGTTAATTTCAAAGAGAGTTAATTTCAAAGAGAGTTAATTTCAAGAGAGTTAATTTCAAGAGAGTTAATTTCAGAGAGTTAATTTCAGAGTTATTTTCACTGTTATATTCAGTATAGAATAATTTTATTTTATGTATCAAACATAATAGTATCGTACCTTCGTGTACATTCGAGTGAAATGTTGTTTACATTTTATATTTTTGTTTGCAAATTTTTTCAAATTATTGAATTGAATTGACTTGCAAATTAAGAGAGAGAGAGTTTTTATAGAGTTTATAGATTTAGAGAGATACTTGAAGTCAGTTTTTGAAGTCAGAAGGTTGCACCAAGGGTCAACCAAAACAGAGGTTAATCGTCTCCACTTGAATAGAGATCAAGTGCAGTCATTTTCCATTTTCAGTTAATTTCAAGTTAGACAGTTTAAGTTATAGAGATACTTGATTGCATTTCAAGTAAGTCGGTTGCACCAAGAGGGTCAACCAAAACAGAGGTTAATCGTCTCCACTTGAATAGAGATCAAGTGCAGTCATTTTCCATTTTCAGTTAATTTCAAGTTAGACAGTTTAAGTTATAGAGATACTTGATTGCATTTCAAGTAAGTCGGCTGCACCAAGAGGGTCAACCAAACAGAGGTTAATCGTCTCCACTTGATAGAGATCAAGTGCAGTCATTTTCCATTTTCAGTTAATTTCAAGTTAGTTTCAGAATACTTGATAAGAGGTCAAGTCAGAAGGTTGTGCCAAGAGGGACAACCGCCCCAGAGATTTCAGAAGTATTCGAAGTCAGTTATATTCGAAGTCAGTTATATTCGAAGTCAGTCAATATTCGAAGTCAGTCAATATTCGAAGTCAGTTATATTCGAAGTCAGTTTTATTTGAAGTCAGAGAGTTTTATTTGAAGTCAGAGAGTTTTATTTGAAGTCAGACAGTTTTATTCCAAGTCAGTTTTATTCCAAGTCAGTTTTATTCCAAGTCAGTTTCCGAGTCCCAAGTATTCCAAGTCCCAAGTCATTTCAATGCAGTCAATTGAATTCAACTTTTTCTTTGTAAGTTAAGAGAATTTAATTTAAGAAAATGTAATTTAAGAATTTAATTCAACCTTTTTTTGTGTTGTAAAAGAGAATTAAATTCAACCAGAATTGACCGGTTTGCGTCTTCAGTTAACCTTTTTTTTTGTTTGTGAGAAGGAAATTGACCGATTTGTCTTTTCTTTTTCATGCATTGTTACGTATATAAATATATAGTCATGTAATTTATTATTTGTCACAAAACCGTTTTTACAATTGTTTGTAATGACTGATAATCATTGTAATGTATACGTGCTAATAATAGTTGTGTAATAATTAATTAATCGATCTTGTCCCAATGACTCCTTTTAAATTACTATGCTGAGGAACATGCCGTCCCTCCGTTTTGTTTCAACTTTTTTAATTTTTGTTCTAAGTAGTGTGACAAGCAATCTTTTTTTAAAGAGCAAAGTGCTCACGAAAGACTTATTGTCAATTTCAGACTTATATCCCCCGCTTAGTCACTCAATTCCCCCGAATGTAGTACTCCAAACTTTGTTTTTTATTTTTTTTTATTTTAACACCCCAACCCCAGTTGAACCCAGTGTCGACCAAAACCGTTTTTACAAAAGTTTTTAACGAGTTTTATAATTATTTTGATTATATGATGACAGAAATAGCGTAACAATTAATCGATCATGTACCTAATTTATCCTGCTCTGTACGATCGGGAAATTTACCCGTATGACCGCACATACCCTAAATTTCAGTCATTTAATTTTTAATAAAACTTCTACACAATAAAACAGATGTATTTGTCTATATGCAAACAAGTTTTCAGATTAAAAAAATCAAATAATTCAAATTCTATTAACATTCAACGAAAGAGTATAATTTTTCTACTTAACATGCAAAAATTATTAAACCTTTTTAATATTTTTTTTTTATTATATAAAAATAATTTTTAATGTAAAATTTAATTGAAATTATTAAAAGAAAAGATTTTCGAAATGCTTTCCTTCCATTTCAATAACTTTTTTATTCTTGGTCGAAATTCATCTATGGTTCGATTTACTTTTTTTTTTTTTAAATATTATAAAATTATATTTAGCTCGTTGAAATGCATAATTGATTTATATTTTTAATTTGTATTTTTATTTTTCTTT
The DNA here is from genome assembly GCA_023014485.1 of Bathynomus jamesi. Lineage (NCBI taxonomy): Eukaryota > Metazoa > Arthropoda > Malacostraca > Isopoda > Cirolanidae > Bathynomus > Bathynomus jamesi. Next base: position 241,057 of record JAJOZX010005071.1, on the reverse strand, counting down.
TGTTCAATTAATCGTGAGGAACTGTCCTTAAATTGTTATTGTACCATTTGTAGGGTATCAAACGAAAATTATAGTCAAATTGACATACTACTACAGTATATGGCTATGAATTTTAGTAGTCGAAATTAATTGTCAAAATTCAATTTTAAAACCGTGAGATGTACTTTCATTAATTGTAAGTTCCTCTAAGTTCGTTTTTTTAATTACCTTATACGTGTAACTGATTAATTATGTAAAATCGATAATCCTAATTGAATTCTATTACTTTTCATACATATTCGAATTCATTTTCTTTCCGCACTTCAAGTCACTTTTGCATTAAAACTCGTATGCAAACATCATCATTATAATACATCATAATTATTGCTTACTATATATAAATTCTCGCTCATGCATTTATACAGTTAATTTAACAATCCTCTCAGCTAATCTGTCTCTCGAAATTATAAAATACACACTTTGTACCCAATAAACATAAATACACATTTGACCACAGGTCTATACATCATCCACTACGTAATTCGATTTGTACCTACAACAGTCAATAAAAATGCATGTATGCACACTATATATACTATATACATACAAACCTTATGCTAAAATCATTGAATATCACAATAAAACTATTTCATTACGTAAGTGCCAACTATGCTATTTAGTCTTAATCATTTTTGCTTTCTAATATATCTTGCTCATGCATTTATTCAGTTACTTGAACAATCCTATCAGCTAATCTGTCCCTCGAAATTGTAAAATACACACTTTGCACCTAATACACCCAAATACACACTAGACCACAGGTCTATACATCATCCATTACGTAATTCTATTTTTACCTACAATAGTCAATAAAAATTAGCTTATAGATTGTACGATTTACATTTTTCCCTTTTATCTACTCTATTCATTATGTACATAATTTATCCACAGAAAAAAATACAAAAAAATTTAAAAAAAATTTAACAATATCATTCTTTCTCTAACTTAATTGTTTGTCTAAAATTAAAGTTCTAATCTTTGAAATTTTTTTATATTTTGTAAGCAAGTGTCATTTTAAAGATTTGATACTCTGCATTGTACTCAACTACCCGAACTCGTTCTGTATAAAACTTGTATTGTAAAAAAGAATGTCGTCATCTAACTTGAATTACTTACGATGTTATTTTCTCAATTGTATTATATTGTATTAATTGTATTATATTATTGTATTAATACCATTTTGGAGGGGGAAACACTGTAAAAAGTGAACAATGAACAATTCCTATACCATCATTATATGGATTCATTGTCTTCATGCAGTACTTATGTTCGTATAGTTTTTATGTTCGAATGTCCATTTTTACATAAGAAACCAAAAATCGCCTAAGCGAGTTTTGGATAGAATTTCGATTTATACTTCTTTATTCATTACTGTATTTCTCTAATTCATCTTTTCTAATAATGACTTATACACTATGACGTCACAAATAACTTTGTTCTCTTTACGTTTCCCATACTTTGTACACTGAATCACGTTCTTAGTATTTGGACATCTTCCGTATTCAATGTAGGGTAAATTCTTTAGTAATAATGTTGTGGTGTTATGTAGTATAAATATTATTATTCAACCATATTCATCCATACGTCACATTTTCCCGTCATTAATTTCCCTTCATTATATCTCTAGTATGCAATGTATGAAAATTCTTTATCATCATAATAAAAACTGTACACTCTATAGAAGTCATTATTTATATGTTATGTAGTATAAATATAACTATTATTCGACCATATACCCCGCCCCCATACGTCCATATCTTACCTTGACCATTATCGTATGTCAATTTTATTAAATATTCATTTTTTCTCGTTCGTTCGAAAACGCATAAATACGTTCTCGTATTATTTTTTTCATTTTATTTTTAATTATATGACCTCCCGAGATGAACTCGAAAAAATGCTGAGGTTAAGTGATCGAATTCCGCTGACTAGCAGATTCGAACGCTCAAAGATAAAATACCTCCTTTCGCTCTGATTTCAAATTTATAACATATTATAACATATTATGTTATATCATGTGTGTCATGTCTCATGTACTTGTGTTGTACTAATAACCATATATAATAACCATCTAGTATAACCATCTAGTATAACCATATATAAATATATAAAAACACTGTAAGAATGGTAAACGACGTAATGTACTTCATTGAAACTGTAATTAAATGTAAGGATTTAATATATACGGTAATGTAAGAATGTACTTTAAAATGGAAGTGTAATTAAACAATAAGTGAATATGAAGTAATCCATAATTGTAATCGTAATTGTAATGAACCAAAATTAATACGTACTCAGTCGTGTACTTAATTTGTACTTATGTGTACTATTACGAAATGATATCGCCTTCATAAATGTAGACTCGGCGAAAAATACAAATTAGTTTTTATTTTTATTTTTTTAAAATTTTTATTTGCAATCTTTCAAACATCGATCATGTGTTTAAAGGGGGAAACTTAACCTTCGACTGTCTTCCCCCAAACATTTAAGTTTATATTATACATGTATTCAGTGGCGGTCCTAGCTTACATGACGCCCTGGCGAACCTCACCTTCAGCGCCCCCCCCCCTGTTCGCCAACACACACACACATTCGAATCCCCCCAAAATAAAGGACAGACATAACTCTTTCACAAAATAACTTTTTATTGGACTAATTGTTGGAACTTCAGAACCAAAACAAAGACTCAAATTTCTGAATTTTACAAATCCTTCATCACGTAAATAGAATAACTCACTTAAGAGAATGTAATTATGATACTATGAACAGCAGTGGCGGTCCTAGCTTACATGACGCCCTGGGCGAACCTCACCTTCAGCGCCCCCCCCCTGTTCGCCAACACACACACACATTCGAATCCCCCCAAAATAAGGACAGACATAACTCTTTCACAAAATAACTTTTTATTGGACTAATTGTTGGAACTTCAGAACCAAAACAAAGACTCAAATTTCTGAATTTTACAAATCCTTCATCACGTAAATAGAATAACTCACTTAAGAGAATGTAATTATGATACTATGAACAGGAAAAATACAAATTAAATTGCACAACTGCCATAAATAAACTAGAGAATCAAATTTCTAAATTGTACAAATGCTCTATCACATAAATAGAATAAGACACTTAAGAGAGGGTAATTATTATGCTACACTTTGAACAAGAAACAAAATAAATTGCACCACAGCACAACTGCCATCTAAAGCCTGACTCTTCTTACCTTCCTTGATGCAAAGTCATGAATTAAATCATCATATGAAATCTGCTCAGCAATTGTATGATTTATACTGATGATGGCCAGACCGGTAAGGCGTTCCTGTGACATAGTTGACCTCAGGTAGGATTTGATGAGCTTCAGCTTTGAAAAGCTCCTCTCTGCTTCAGCAACAGTGACTGGAAGAGTAAGACCAATTCTGAGAGCAGTCCACAAATTTGGATATATTTCAGAGAGCTCCCTTTCATGGATAAATGTCAGCAGTTCAAGCAAGGATATGGTCTTTGATGGCAAGTCAGGCAAGTTCTTCAGCTCCTGTGCAAGCTCTCTGCCATCCAAGTCAGATTGTCCCTTAAAGTGTAGTGTAGTACTAAGGTTCACACATTGTTCTGTCAGCTCCTCAAATGTGAGATTTTGGAAATGTGTCAGCACTCCAAAACTTCTCTCCCACAATTTCCAACGTGGAAAATCTTTCCTGAATGGCTGATGTTGCAGCATCAACCACTGCATTGAAAAATGTCACCTCCAGCTTCTTCAAAGCATCAATCAAGGGCTCATCAGATGCTTCATAGGAGAAGTGCCGCTTTGTGGACCTCAGCCGTTTTTGTTTTAACACAGCCTCCACATTCATTTGTTCACAGATATCTGTGGCTGCCATTTGTGCAGCCACAAAACCTGTTGCCCTGTAATTGCGGAGACCTCTCTCTGTTTTTTTTAGGAGATTTACTGCAACATCAACGTGCATGCTAGGAGACTGCATCTGCTTGCTCACATGCTGAATTTGGCACAACAGGTCATGCCACACCACTGAACAAATGGCGAAGCGGTATGACCCAACCTCCTCTGACAGAGATTGAGCCTCGACCTTTATTACAGAGTCTTTGGTGTGGTCCCTCACCTCGATCAGTGCATCTCTCACTGCAGCTGCCTGATATCTCAGGGGCTCCACACTCTTGATCTTGCTTTCCCACCTTGTATCAGACCACATCTTCAATGTGATGTTCACATGTTTTTTCAAAATGGCCCATCGTTGTGTGGAGGCTGAAAACAAGTTGTAAAGCTTCTGCAAGATGCCAAAGTAACTTGTGGCATCAATAGATCCCTTAGCAGCATCGGCCACAAGCAAATTCAGAGAATGAGCCCCACATGGAACAAACAGAGCTCTGGGATTAATTTCTAGGAGCCTGGATTGAACACCCTTGTTTTTTCCCCTCATGTTGGCCCCGTTGTCGTATGATTGTCCTCTACAGTCCATGAAAGGAACTTTTAGCTCCTCCAGTCTCTTCAGAATCAGAGATGCCAAATGTTGACCAGTGGACTCCTCTGCCTCCAAAAACCCCATGAAATGTTCCTTTATATGGGGCTTCCCCTCCAGTGACACAACCCGAATCACAACTGACAACTGTTCAGTGTGGCTGATATCTGGAGTGCAATCTAGAATTATTGAAAAAAACTTTGATTGTTTGATGTCGCTCACCATTGCTGAAATGGTCTTGCTGCTCGACAAATCAATGAGTTCGTTTTGTATGTGGTGGCCGAGGTAGCTGGTGTGACTGGAGGTCCCTTTTTGGACACGGTTAATGTGCTCTTGCATTATAGGATCAAATTGTGCCATCAGTTCAACTTCTTTCAGAAAATTGCCATTTGATGGTGAGAACAATTTTTCTGTATGTCCCCTTAGTGCCAAATTCCTAACTGCCAGAGAATGCACAATAGCAGTGAGACGTGTCAGCACCGCTCTCCATCTCAACTTCTCAGCCTCCAGAAGTGCCATCTCCTGCTTGTCAATGGTCTCCCCCTTTCTCATCCTCACTGCCAGTTCTTTCCAGATTTTCATAGAATTTAGGTGTTCTGAACTGTTGTCATGTGATGTGAGCAATGAGCTTGCATGCTTCCAGTCCGAGAGTCCCAAACTTGTTAAATTTATTTTCCTCTTGGAAAATAATATACAACAGAAACAGAAAAGGCTGTTGTTTTTTAAGGAATAGACCAACCAACTTCTGGTTATATTTTCCCCACTAACCAATGACTTCCTGAAGTATTGATGGTGGAAACTTCTTCCGTCACTGTCGTTTCTAGGGAATACAAAGTCAGATGGTACTTGACTTGGTCCCCTGGAAACCAGTTGTGTCCGAATTCTCTCAGTCAGAACTGAAGGCCAGTTAGCAGGGTCGGTGGACAGAGACTCATCCTCAGGAGGCGATTCTGCTCCAGGCATTTCTAATAGAAAGAACAAGAGCATTACTCATTAGTATACACACCTAAGTTAGATAACACATTATTCACAGCACTTTGTTTATGGTGGTGGTGTTATGGAATTATGGTGGTGAAACACCACACATACCCAGTAACCCAGACCCAGTGATAATAACATTATAATTTATAACTGTTTGCAAAATGCTTTGCAGGGATGCACACACATACACACACACGCACACACTCACAGACATATGTGCACACAAACTCAACTCTGAAGAGTCCTGCCGGGGAGAAGTAGAAGCAAATGGGTCTTCATCCTCAGGATCAGACTGCATTTGTGGAGACATATGTGAGGCTGAGGAGGTAGATGGCTCCTCAGCCTCAATAATGGCAGAAGTAGACGGCTTCTCATCCTGGCTAGTGGCAGAGGGTGTTCCAAAATATTTCAAAAGTGCCCCTGCAAATAGTAAAATAGAACATAACAGACCAATGCATGAATAGGCTAGTACAATTAATTTAACATGTTATTAAGCACAATTTATTAAACTTTTAGAATAGGAAACAAATGAATAATACAACCTCCTTGGTTAATGGCTAATTATATACATAATAGTACACTTCAAATTCAAATGACTCAGAAAGCTATATCACAAAATAGCAGTGCAATATAGCAGTGAAGAGTAGATGACATAGCTCTATACCTTTATTTTGCTCGTTTCTCCTCTTCTTCTTTCCTCTTTTTTCTAAACTGAGCACCTGATAGCTTTGACCTCTTCTTATCCATTTGCGGTTATTTGACAGACCTTAGTGGCTTAGTGTGAAGATTCGTTCTGTAATAAATAATATACATTTCACTATTTAACCAAACCCAGAAAAATAACATTACATATGTTAAAGTATGGGCCTTTATTCCCAATAATATTAATCTGGAAGCATTTTGCATTGTTTAGGTCTTTTATGGGAAGGTTTATGGAAAATGCAATAGATGGTTTTTTATTAATAAAAATATATTTATTGATCTTTTATTATTTATTTTATTTTATTTTTTATTTTTATTTATTTCTTTATTTATTTATTCTTATTTTTATTTTTATTTTTTTTGCAGGCGCTCATGCCGCCCCTCCACAAATGCCGCCCTGTGCGGCTGCCCATATTGCCCATATGAGGAACCGCCACTGCATGTATTTGTAAAATCAAGGCACTTCTTCATCAAGTCACTTCATTATAGCACTTCATTACGACTCCTTGTTAGCAGCCTCGCTGCGGGGAGGGGGCCGAGGCCCCTTGCCTTCTTAATATTTTTAGATTCCGGCCTGAGCCATGGTCGAAAGAGGTCGAACCTCTACCCCTGTAAATTCAGAGTACTACCTGTACATTTTGAGAAGTAAACTAAATGTAAGAGAAAGTTTTTATCTTTTTCCTTCGAGCCTTGTTCTCTTCAGGAACTTAGTCAGTTAAGTCGACAAGTTATAAAAGAAAAGTCGATAATTTTAGTATCAGAGAAAGTATTAGAGAAAGTATCAGAGTATTATAGAAAGAGAAGAATTAAAAATTGGCGACCCTTTGCCCAAATTAAGAGACAACCCAAGCACCATAGAAGATATCGGCATAACAGTCTGGCGAGTCTGTAGCCAAGAGTTTAACAAGAGGCGACCGAAAAGAATTAGAATGTTATAGAAGAAATATCCGTTGCTTGCCTCCTAACTAGAACCCCCGTCGATCCGAACCACCCCAGTGCCATAGACGGAGGGGTTAACATATGTATAGAAACGACGTAAATATTGAGGAGCGTTCTGCACACGAGGTCATTGCAGTTGAATGTACATATTCACGATTTGCGAGGGTGCCCTCTTAGGGCATTGGTTTCTGCCCTATGTAGGAGAATCACGACTTCTGACTATTGTGTGCCCTGTGGTGTAGTGGTTAGCATATCTGACCGGCAATCGGAAGATCCTGGGTTCGATTCCCGGGCGGGGACTTCATTTTTCATTTGTTCGTTATTTCTCTTCCTCGTGTGCAGAACGCTCCTCAATATTTACGTCGTTTCTATACATTAATATACTGCGTGGTCATTGCAGTTGAATGTGTGTATATATATATATATATATATATATATATATATATATTTGTAGAGAAAGCGGTGCTCTTAGAGAACCGGCATTTAAAATAAAAAGGATAATTAATGTCCACGTCAACATTATGAAGATTTAATATCAGACGTTTCTGAAGTCAAACTCCCATCATCAGTGGTATGTTTAATTTATACGCAGAATTATATATATATATATATACGTGAGCGGGAAAGTCGGTCCTTTTCTCAGTGAAGACCGAAATGAGGAGCGACGGTCCATTTTTAAATAATTCCGGACGGTCTTTTTTAGTGATTTTAGTGTGTTTAGTGATTATTTGAAGTTCTAAAGAAGATGGATCGTTTCCTCCAGAAGACTCAGAAAGAGACTGAGACTGAACTGAAACTTGTTTCAACACCTGGAGGAGACGAAGAATCTACTGATGTTAGTGCTTCAACTTCAAGTCAAGCAACTGGAGCTCCTAGCGGAAGAAGTGAACCTGGCAATCCCTGGCCGTACCTGGACAAATACTTTGAATACCTGGGCCCCAAGGGTGAGCAGAACCTGGAGTACAAGTGCTTGCTGTGTTCATCAAGTTTAACACGCCTATCCCATCCAGTGCCGCCGTGGAGAGGGTCTTCTCTTTGGGGAAGGACGTCCTCAAGCCGGAAAGGTCAGGGCTCAGTGACAGCCATTTTGAAATGCTAGTCTTCTTGAAGGGAAACTCAAGCATTTAACTTAATAACTTTTTTTCATCATTTATGTATTGTATTAATTATAATTTACGTTAATAAAATTAAAGATTTCCGGTGTCTTTAATTCCATTTTTCATTTTAATCAAATTTTTCACTTATATTATATATAAGGACCGAGGACCGAGTCGTTCCTAGGTCCTATCTTCAGAAAGGACCGTGACCGGGACCGTCGGTCCAGTTTGAGGCAAGGACTGGGACCGGGACCGTCGGTCCTTTTTGAGGCCCGGGTGCCCACCTTTGTAATATATATATATACACACACACGAGGGTAATTCAATAAGTATCCACACTTTTTATAGATAACTAGATAACTTGATAACTACAGTAACAAGTGCATCGTATTCTGACATGTTTCGGAATGAGTTAAAGCAAGCAATTCGCACAAAACGGAGAGGGAGATTGTCGGAAGGTGTTATTCTGTTACACGACAATGCGCGCCCTCATACCGCTGCACAGACTAGAAAATGCCTTCAAGAACTTAAATTTGAAGTTCTCGACCATCCAGCCTACAGTCCAGACGTGGCACCTTCGAATTTTTACCTGTTTGGACCACTAAAAGACGCTTTGAGAGGTCAGCGATTCCAAGGCGATGATGACCTGAAGGAGGCGGTGCATGACTGGCTACGCACACAGCCAAAAACATTCTTTTGTGATGGCATTAGGAAGCTTGTAGATCGCTGGACTAAGTGTATTGAGAAACAAGGACACTATGTTGAGAAATGATGTGTTTATAATCTATCACATGTGAAAATAAAATTGTGAAAATAAAAAGTGCGGATACTTACCCTCGTGTATATATATATATATATATATATATATATATATATATATATATATATATATATATATATATATACCATCCGCTCCCAACCCACCTGTGGCGGGTACGGCAAAAGGTTGAAAAAATACCTTGACCCTGGAAAAGTAGCCAAGAAAATTGTACAAAAAATAGGAGAATATATAAGCTAGCTCTTCAATTATACAATGCACACATACTTGTCGTAGATAGATCGTACACTACACATGGATCGTACACTAGATAGCACCATTGTATAAACTAACCAGTAATATACTTGTGCCGATCGCACATCAACCACTTGGTGTCAGTGACGGATTAAGTTGGGAGCGGTCGCCCGGGGGCCCATGCAGGGGTGGATTAAGGGTAAGGGTAAATATAGTATTTACATAAGTGGCGTAGCAATGGCGGGGTGAAGCCGTGAGGACTCGGACGGAAAACCGTAGCTACCTCACTAATATATATATATATATATATATATATATATATATATATATTATAACTGGGCGTAGGAGGCGGGAATCTGGGGGGTCCTGGACCCCCCCCCCCCAAGTCAACCTTTGTGTCGGGTCCATTTTGCCTCATTTTGTCGGGCCCATCACATCATGTCAATGAGAGAAAAATTTAAAAGGGAGGAAAACAGGCTTAGAAGGCAAAACTGTGAACTGAAATTATTTTACAAATTAATTTTATTTGACCACTTGTATGGTTGTATACACCTGTACACTGTACAGTTGTCTTGTCTTGTATGCTCAATAACTTTTTTTTTAGGTTATGGAAATGTCAGTCTGAAGCTCTGAGCAAAATCTTTCTTGTCGGGTCCAAACACCTGGACCCCCAGAGACTACTTATCCCGTATGCCCATGTGTGTATATATATATATATATATATATATATACAACTCAGAATGGTCGCCTGAGAAACTTTTATAGACTCCACAATTCTTAGGTCTTTTTCATTTTGCAAGGTATTTAAAAGTATTTTTAACCACCTTGCAAAATGAAACAGACCTGAGAATTGTGGAGTCCTTATATATATATATTATATATAATATATATATATATATAGAGAGAGAGAGAAGAGAGAGAGAGAGAGAGAGAGAGAGAGAGAGGAGAGATTTTTTCTGGAAAGAAAGGTTCCAGAACTCTGCTATAAATTTCCTACACCCTTTGCTATTTGTTACCCCATCCCACCAAGGGCCGCGTTTAGGGGGTGGCGCACCGGGCAAATGTCCAAGGCCCCGCGCCCGATAGGCCCTGCAAATTTCAATTGAAAAAATTAAACGTCACGTATTTGCCATCTGCGACGAGTTTTACTTTTTTCGGCAGGCGGCATGGCATCAAGCATTCTAATATCCGCTTTGATGGTGTTAATTTGTTGTTCTTGTTAGTGTTACTCATTTCTAATGTTGTTACTAACTTACTTCTTGTTATTTCTGTTGCAGATTCACGATTTATGTTCTTATTGTTGGCATTGTAATACGTACAACATGGAAACGAGCCGTGACCGGGATCGAAGGAGGAAATATAAACCCGGTAGTGAAAAGCGTAAGGATAAGAAGCGCAGAGAAGAGTTTCTTGCGACGGTGCCGAAACTGACTAATTTGATTAAATCATCAGCAACTAAGTCAGCTCCTTCAGTAGGCCCACCAGCTGCCTCCGCTACTTCAGCAGCTGCATTTTCAGAAGACGCGTCTACGTCAGTGCGTTCAGCAAGCCCAACAGCTGCCTCCACTACTTCAGCAGCTGCATTTTCAGGAGACTCGTCTACGTCAACCCCTTCAGCAGGCCCACCAGTTGCCTCCGCTACATCAGCAGCTGCGTCTCCAGAAGACCCGTCTACGTCAATGCGTTCAGCAGGTCCACCAGCTTCGGGACATGCAATTAATGACATCGGTTTGTGGCCACAAGTGCTGACCGATGACTTTAGAGAGTTCTGGATAGAGCGGGGAACATCAGTTTGCCGAAATTGTGACAGCGACTTCAGTAACTCTTCAACTACTGAAAGTGGTACAACACGCCGATGTACGAAGACATTATTTGTTAAGAAACACAGCCTGACGAATGAGAGGGCTGAGGTGTCATAGCTGTGCTATTCTGAGTCCACAGGCTGTGTTTACTGTTTTGTCTGTAAATTAATGTCGAGAGCGGACAGCAAGTTCACAATCGGGCTCAACGACTGGAAGCATGATAGACAATCGGTCGAAGCACACGGAAAATGCGAGCAACATATGGAGTCGATGAGATATTTGTTGGTTAGAAAGTCTGTCTCCGGCCGTGTTGATTCAAAACTGGTGAACCAGTTTGAAAAGGAGTGCAACTACTGGCAGGAAGTTTTGCAGCGCTGTGTCGACGTTATCAAGTATATCACGTCACGAGGACTAGCAATTCGTGGATACGACTCCCGTTTCGGTTCACCAAACAACGGCAACTATTACGGAATTTTGGAACTTTTAAGTAAGTATGACAGTTTTCTAGCTGCACATATAAGCGAGCATGCCAACAAAGGTAGCGGACACACCTCGTATCTCTCTCATTTCATTTGCGAGGAACTTATACTGTTGATGGCCGAAAAAGTACTTCAGACGATTATCCGAGAAATCCAGCAGTCAAAATACTACTCTCTATCCGTCGACTCTACGCCTGATGTTTCCCACACCGATCAACTGTGCTTCACCGTCAGATATGTGGTTGAGTCTGGGTCCGTCGAGCGATTTCTACAGTTCATACCTATGAACACACATACAGGGAAGGGAATCGCCGACGTGGTCCTCAACTTTCTGGAGACGCATGGCATTCGAATTGGAGACTGCAGAGGACAGTCTTATGATAACGCAAGCAATATGGCAGGGAAATACAACGGCGTAAAGAGCCACATCAAGTCAAAATCTCCGTATGCTGAGTTTGCCATGCATGTGCCACTCACTAAATCTTGTGGGTAAATCAGCAGTGGACAGTTGCACAGCAGCCGTTGAATTGTTTATGCTCATTCAGAATGTCTACACGTTTCTCGTCTCCTCGACATACCGATGGCGTCGACATGTAGAGGTTCTCGATAGTAGTTCCCGTAGTGAGAAACTAAAGGTCGACAAAGGTCTCTCCGATACCCGCTAGTCAGCCAGATCAGATGCCGTCCAATCTTCAACCGAAGGCTACGCCGAGAATCGTGGTACTCAGTGGCGGTCCTAGCTTACATGACGCCCTGGGCGAACCTCACCTTCAGCGCCCCCCCCCTTTTCGCCAACACACACACATTCGAATCCCCCCAAAATAAAGGACAGACATAACTCTTTCACAAAATAACTTTTTATTGGACTAATTGTTGGAACTTCAGAACCAAAACAAAGACTCAAATTTCTGAATTTTACAAATCCTTCATCACGTAAATAGAATAACTCACTTAAGAGAATGTAATTATGATACTATGAACAGGAAAAATACAAATTAAATTGCACAACTGCCATAAATAAACTAGAGAATCAAATTTCTAAATTGTACAAATGCTCTATCACATAAATAGAATAAGACACTTAAGAGAGGGTAATTATTATGCTACACTTTGAACAAGAAACAAAATAAATTGCACCACAGCACAACTGCCATCTAAAGCCTGACTCTTCTTACCTTCCTTGATGCAAAGTCATTGATCTTTTATTTTTTATTTTATTTTATTTTTTATTTTTATTTATTTCTTTATTTATTTATTCTTATTTTTATTTTTATTTTTTTTTGCAGGCGCTCATGCCGCCCCTCCACAAATGCCGCCCTGTGCGGCTGCCCATATTGCCCATATGAGGAACCGCCACTGGTGGTACTGGATGAGCTAGCAGCAGATACCAGCCAAACTGCGGAAGCCAGGATCGAAGCCAGGGGATTGTCTAAACAGCTTCAACAACTCGAAACAGCCATTTTATTGGTTTTATGGAACACTATTCTCGAACGATTTAAAAAAACGAATGCATCTCTGCAAAAACAAGGAATGTCGTTAGATTCAGCCACCCTCTTGCTGAAATCACTACTGCAATTTGTTGAAGATCTCAGATCAAGATTTGACGAATTCGAGGACCAGGGCATCGGAAAGTGTGGTCATCGAGTATACAAGGAATCGACTCAACGCACAAAGAAGAGAAAGAGCCATCATGACGAAATCGGAACTGTCGAAGATACGAACCTGACACCAAGAGATTCATTTCGGACCACTACATTTCTACCGATAATTGATAAACTGTGTACCACTCTGAACACTCGTCTAGAAGCGTACGCTGTCCTGCAGAAAAGATTTGGATTTTTGGATTTCCTTCTAGTCCTGGAAATTGACAGTCTTCGACGGTCAGCTGAACATCTAGTAGAATGCTATCCGGCTGATCTGGAGAAAGAGCTGGCAACAGAAGTTGTGCAGTTCGCTACCCTAATGAAACTTACCGAAAGTGAAACAGAATCCCAGACGGAATGTGAAGACATGCGCAACAGATTTTATCGGCATATGAACACAAACGAACAGAAAGGAACATTCCCAAACATGGAAATAGCAATGAGAATATACCTGTGTATGTTTGTCACGAACTGTTCTGGTGAACGTTCATTCTCGAAACTCAAACTGATCAAAAATTACCTTCGCTCCACAATGGGCCAGGAGCACCTTTCGTCCCTGGCGCTGTTGAGTATAGAGCATGAGGTGTTGCAGTCGGTGAGTTTCGAGGACAAATCATGCAGTTTTCCAAACAAAAAGCCAGGAAGCGTCCTATGTAATATTCATTACAAATCTACACTCTATCTGCAGTACAGTAAGCTGTACAGTTTAGCTGTTTATTAAGTGCATTATAACTGTGTAGCTATTTATTAAGTGCATTACAATAACTGTGTAGCTATTTATTAAGTGCATTACAACTGTGTAGCTGTATACACTGTATGTGTACATAGTTAAGTATAGTCTTTAATATCACATTAATAAGCCAAATGGCTTCCGCATGTGTGTTTGTGTGTGTTAAAAAAATATATGTTATGTGCATTACAAAATATTGTCATTCATTAACACACTAAAATAATACATCCCGAGAAATAGTTTGCCCAGGCCCCGCACACTGTAAATGCGCCCCTGATCCCACCCTATGGTGACCATCCCAATCCAGCCCACCCAACCCTCCTCCCGAAAAAAACGTTCTTCCTTTTAGCAACGCGGAAAACTGACGCCATCACATCATACCCTTACAAGCTACCACGTTTATCCACTTATATATAATTTTTCCTTTCAGAAATATTGTTTTAGTACAGACTTTACTGATTCATACACTTTAAAACAGGGTTCTTTACAGTACTTTAAATTTTACCTCTATAAGACAGAATCCTCCACTTCTCGGACTACCCTTCCCCCAATAGTCCGAGTTATACAGGTTTTTCCATATATTCTTACGGAATAATAGGAGAATCATCTCCGAAAATATTTGTCACTTTCACAGAAAAGTGGGTTACAGACAATGAATTGGCCAATCAGGGACCACATTTCATTTCTTCCAAATGCTGACCAGTCAGAAGAAGGAAAATATTTTCATGTTTGAAATCCAAAACTATATATAAATGTTTCATGGTATAATTTGGTTGAAAAGGTGAGAGCAGGATTAAGTTAGTGAACAATACTTTTATAAAGCCGGGGAAATATTAATTGCCCATTTCTCGATTCACAGAGAGTAACTTGCTTTAGCAGTTTGGCAACCCTCCTCCAAAACTGCGTTTACAACGTCTCTCGCACATTTTTTTCCGCAAATTGGTATGGAAATTTCTTCTGTTAAAGTGGGAAGGAAAATCATTAATTTGTAATGATATTACCTGATATGTTAAAATATAGTTCTTTCATTATGTAACTTTGATTTTATTCCCCTGGTTCCCATTTGCAGATTGTTCCAAAACTAGCAAAACTACAGTTTCTAGTAGTTTCTTAGTATGGCATATTAATTTTTCAATTTTTCTTTTCCGACGTCAGTTCGTAAATATCTAAAATTAATGGTCCTTCATACTGAAATTTTGTTGAAGAAACATGTTTATAATGTGTGTATCTTTGTATCGATACATAAGCTATAAGTAGTTAATAGATAAATCCCACTCAATGAATGAATGAAGAAGCTTTAATTGTAGTTTAAATAGTAAAACTATGGTTAATTTGTGTTTGACTATACTGAAAAGATGCATGGATGATACTCATGCGGATTCTTTCACTCTTTGTTTAATTTTTCCTGTTGCCTGTCGACTTACATATTTAACGTAGTGATGTAATATTATTAATTATATGCCAGAACATTATTATAAGACCTGTAGAAGACATATTTGTTACATTTTTTAATTTTCTTCTGAGGAGTTTCGTTGATCGTGGGAGTTGGGAGCAGAAAGGTAGATGGGGAACGACGCTCATATTTTTAAGACGGTGTAGCATGGCTCCTTCGAATATGAAAGTTATCATCCCATAACAAAAGTTCGGTAGGTTTGAAATTGAAGATTGCATACTTTTAGCAGTATTCTTTGAACTATTAACGTAGGTTTTTAGCTCGTACGCTTAATCTCATAATGCAAGTATTTTCATGTGTTTTAGTAAAGGTTTTTAATATAGCTTAATGCCCTTAGCCTAACTAGCCTAATTTACGGGAGCTTTGACCCTAGTCCAGCTTTTTTTACATTTCATTTGTGAAACAAGCAACTCGGGCGTATGGAGTTTAGTGTTTGTTTATGACCCCAGAAGGATAATATTCGTTTTAACGCCCATTCATACTTAATATTTTTAGTCAGATATACCTGTAAAGCCTAAATGGCTTTGGAAAGACATCAAGAGTTGGGTACTGAGGGCAGGAAACCAAAAAAAAACATTATCCCCAGTATTTTGCTCGGTACCTTTTCAACAGAGCTTACAAGTCAAGAACGGTTTCACCATTTCCTCAAATGTGTAGCCTCTTCGTACCCTCACAGGGTCACGGATTAAAGCAGGTTGGTGCTTAGATTTGGTTAGATTAGATGTTAGGTTAGTTAGGGGTAATGGTTCAGAATATGGGCGCCACTTAAGCAAAATTTCGAAAAATACCATAGAGACAAAGTTTTCTCTCTCATTAAAATACATTGATTGCATGTGTCACATAGTCAAAAAAACGAAGTTAGAAAATTGCAAAAAAATATATATAGCTACTTCAGTGCTTTTTGGGTATGAATCTAGGAAATTTTGAGTTGGCAACCTTACTATCATTCATTCACTTCAGTTTGAAAATGGCTTTGGTCTGTGACGGATGTGCAGTGACGCTAGTAGAGCTCGTGGCTGTGTTGAGAACTTGATTTGTCATGTGCCCTAGATGAAGACTAAAAAAGTGCATAACTTAACATGTTATTACATTATCATTTGTATAATTTAGGTCTTGGGGGGTATGGGGGTGGAGCCCCCATAAAGATCACGCATCATAAATTGATCGGTATAGGGTTCAGGGTATAAGGGTTTTTTCCACCAAAACATGCTAAAACCATTGGTTTCCTGTTGTTTAGGATAAATCTGACCATCGCTATTACAGTAAATTATTGCTTGTACTGTGTTCCCTCACCTAAAACCCCTGGTTCCCATGGTGGTCCCCCCAGATTGTAGGAGGGGTTGGGGGGGTGAAATCATTTCAAGCAATAATTTACTGTAATGGTGATGGTCACATTCATCTTAAACAGCAGGAAACCAATGGTTTTAGCATGTTTTGGTAGAAAAAAAACAAATTGAGGTGGTACCCCTATTCTGAACCATTACCTAGTTAGGTTAGGTTAAACTATTCATTTCCCGGGAAACTGGAGGTTAGATTCGAATAGTATGCATCGAATAACACCAGAAAGACATTTTCAAACACATACTCGAATGGGCGTTAAAATGAATTTTTACCTACTAGAAATTAGCCAGGCTAGGATCATGGGCTTGCGGGGCTATGCATGGTTAAAGAACCAAGCTAAAATCAGGATCTGCTAAATTTTATCATTGATCTTTTCAACAGTTAGGCTAGCTTATCCCTAACCTAAGAAGATTTGGAGTACAGGGAATGATTAAAAAGAAATGGATATGTTTAGTTTTGAGAGACTTTGTTTGAGCAGAGATATATATAGGCTAGATGAGGGGTCACCAACCTTTTTTTTTGTTCACCGCCCACTTTTACGATTTTTTGAAAATTAAAAAGTTTATCACCCACCTTCGATCAAAAAGAATAAATCAACATAATTGATAAAATAATGAAATAAATATTTAATTACCTTTAATGTGAGCCTACTAGTGGGTGCTACTGCCCAGGTTGGTGACCCTTGGGCTAGATCTTATGGTAAAGATTTGGTAGAACACACCTGCCGAAACTGGTGATGAAAATAGGTTTTTCTGGTGTATTTCATGCTGTTTCAATTGAATCTGACCTGCATTTTTGGTGTAGCTGCACCATTATGGAGATAAAAAGGCTTTGAAGAGAAGGGAAATGTGGGCTAAAAAGGCCAGAATCAATTGAAATAGCAAATATGGTAATTATTGAATCTTTCACCAAAATTAATATCTAAAATACATTTTTATAATGTATTTTGGTGTGTTCTGTTAAAATATAATCTTCATATCTTGCGCAAATGAACTGAAACAAAGTTATGAAACATTAAAAGGTAATTATGTCGCAAATGACATGGCCTGAAATTGAAATAAAAAATATATTTTTCTAGTGTATTTTGGGGTGCTCTGTTCAAATATAACCTTCATTTCTTGTGCAAGTGAACAGAAATATATGTTTGGGTCATGCAATGACAACTGTATTTCTGTTAGTGTGTTTTTAGGTGATTCAAATGATTTTGACTATTTCTATAGCAAATCACTCATTTTTGAGTTAGCTTGATTTTTGTAAGTTTTAATGAAAATATGACTAAACCTAACCAATTGTCAAGGGTATACAGTTGACCTAACTGGGCATTCAATGAATCTAACAGGTCAAAATCATTCAAATCACCTAAAAACACACAAAAAAAAACATTTTTCATCAGAAATTTTAGAATCAGATGACTAAAGAAGGCTTTACCTAACCTTATCATAGCCACATTGTTCATTTTTTGATAAAAGAAAAGTTTCTTAGAATTGTCTAAAGTATGGATTACCAAGAAAAAAAATTTAAAAAAATGCTGTCTGGTGACGATCAAAAAATTACTCATATTTGAACAAAGCAAACCAAAATACACTTGAAAAATGTATTTTTGACTACATTTTATACAATAAAGCATAACCTAACATGTTCATGTTATGAGATCTCGTAAATGATGCATTACCATAGGAAACATGCAAAATACCTCAAAATTAACCAGAAAAGTTGTTCTCGTCATTTTCATTTAAACTAATGAAAATATCACAACTTAACCTAACCAATCATCAAGGGTGTACAGTTGACCTAACAGATTAATATTGGTTATTTCATGGTAACATGGTATAAATTTTATTGGGCACATTAGGGGCCCTTTGGCCCATCTGGGTGGCTCCACTGTTAATACAAACAAACCACAAATACAGCTATATGCAAAATCAAGATCCAATTGATCTCTGCAAATTGTGGATTGTCACACATCTACTAGCTATACATTAACTTCAAAACTTTGGATCTTGTGAATCATTCATCAATACCACTACTGTACTAATTGTAGACATCATATGGTTATCTCGTCACAAGAAGTTTTACATGGATCTATATAGCTATAACCTGAATAATATAATACAAGCTCTACAATTAAGATAGAGTAGGTGGGACTGTATAGAGTATTTGAATGTACACCCATTCAGGGTCTCCCATTTAAAGGTTTCTATGAGGCAAGTGAACATAATGAGTCTTTTATACATCACAGTGCTATGGGGCAGGCACCACTCAGACTTAGCAGAGAAATATCTTTAAATGGGGGATATAAAGACAGAGAGTATCCCCTAACCTAAGATGCTGCCTCCCTACATCCCATCACTCTGTGTGGGTGATGAGATTTACCCAAATAAAAAATAAACTATATATATCTATGTAGGAAAGGTTCACAAACCTCTTCTCCATACCATTACTAGTTCCAGCAAAATGTTATTACCAAATACCTCTTTCAGTCATTAATTTATCTATTTTATTCTTAAAAGTCTCCACAGTATGGGAACTCAACTTCTTCATCTAAGCTATTCCAGAATTTTAATATTCTATTTGAAAAACTGTTGTACTAACTGTGATTTACATCTTTGCTGAAAAAGCTACACTTTGGACACAAATTTTATGAAAATGTTTGAAAATCTTACCTAAAGTTATTTTAGGTTGGGAGTCACTCACACTCAGAATAATCTATGTTCAGGACTTGTGACCTGCATGTGGTTTCCCTCCCACCCTCCTCAAGATTTTATGCTCTTCTTTATTTAGTACTGTAGGTAATTTATCTTCTGTATGATACAGTTTAAAACATGGTATTACGCACAATGAAACTTGGCAGATGTCACAACTATATATGCTTCTTTTCAGTTTTTTCAATAAAGCCCAATACACACCTTCGCTGAATCTTGCTTTCAGTATTGTTATTTTCTGGTGATGTTTCAATCAGAAAGTGCCTACCACTCAGATGTGTTAGGATTAACTCTGAAGTTTAGATTACTGAAAGGCTTCATTGAACATCTCCATTGTACTTAGTAACAATTTGAGCAATCATTTCCAATTTGAAATTGACTTGTTTTTGTTCCACCATTTCTTATGTATATGACGTGGCTGTTCTGCAGACATATTTCAATTAGCCTAAACAATATTTTTTTGTAATATTTTTTAACCCTCTTACAAGTGGTGGATGAAGATGCAAATGTAGTCTGATCCATAAGATCATCTCCTCCTATATGATGTTTCTTCTAATTTATGCACACGGATGGCTTTGAAGTTTCCATGTTGCCAATTTTTACATTCTTCATCAAATCACTGTAAACTGTGCTCATTGTATTGACATTTTTTATCTTTCACTTCTCTTGACAGTCATTTTCTATTGAACCTCACTGTGCCTACAACATCCATTTTATTCTTTAAAAGAATTTCAAAAAGTTCATGGGATGAATAAAAATTATCCATCCTTATGCAATGTTATTGCAATAACCTTTCATCAGAAGAGGTTCAGCCAGGTGCAGAACTACCTTTGTTGGTTTGGTAAGATTATTTATAGTTTCATTAGACAATCCTGGAATTTGGATACTGTACTCTGTATTTTTTCCAGTATAAATCATGAGGTCCCAAATGTACCCTGAATTAGCTTCAGCTAAGATAAAACTTTCTATGACAAACTTCCCTTTTTTTAAAGGTTTATCTCTTCCACCTGAGCCTCCCTTTCCATACAAGTAGGGATTCATCAATGCTTATGTTTTCATTTGATCCATAGCTTGACTTAACTTAGATGTGAAAAAATCCAGAACTACTTTGAATTTATAACTTGGGTCATTGCTGGATTCCTTATTGATTAGATGCAAAAATTTCATAAGAGCAAATCTATCTTTGCTCATACATTTTCCAAAAAAATGGAGTAGCAATAAGCTGGTTGGTAGAATGATAAGAGTAGATAGAAGGCTTTTTTTACAATGCCTTGTAATACTACTAATCCAAAAGAGACATGCATCTCACCAACAAGTCTCTACTTGTTCTCATTTTAGCATTTCTTCTTTTTCATCAATCACTGTCGATGCATATTTATTTGTTTCAATTACAATATGCTGAATAATATGCTCTTCAAGAAAGACTCAAATATTGCTAGGGGAGACTTATCATTTTCTAGAACAACTTTTACCCTACTGTTACCAGTAAATGGAAATCTCTCTCCCCTTAATGGTAGAACTAGTCACCCAAGCTTCTTCACTGCCATTATTATTGTCTACATTATCAACTAATTCCAAATTCTCAGTTGCATCTAAAATAATAATGAGTTCAGATTGTAATTCATTATCAGAATCACTGGATGAGTCACATTCATCATCAAGATCATCTAAATCCTCCTCTAACAAGCACTATAATTCACTATCACTCAAATTTTTTTTTCCCCAACTCATTTTATAAGGGTAAAGTATAAACAGAATATAAAGAAGTTTGCACTAAACCATTAAACACAAAAGCACTAATTACCAGTATGCATAATTGGTGTCAATAATGGCTAAAATCCTGCTATATAAATTTTTTTTTTGACTCTTAGTTGGCAATTAGTTTTTAAAAAGCACAAATCTAAATATAGACGCATTAGACTTTGAAAGCTATCAGTTTTAGAACACTATCTATTTATAGTGTTTCAGACAAATAGGCCCTATTTTTGTACTGTCTATTTAAAGTTATACTAATGTTAAAGGGTTAACATTCAACAAGCCTACATAGGCTAAGAAAATTCAGATTTCAGAATATAGCTTATGATCATAAGATCATGTAAAACAACAGGCCACTTACTAGACAAAAACATTTACAACCAACACATATTTATGTTTGATGAGAATTAAAAATAACAAACATAGTATAATTTATAATAAATACAAATTACAATATTTGGACACTAAGGGCCCAAATAGGCTGCTAGTGTGAGGTTTAGATAGGGCTTGAGAGGTTGGGTACCCTAAGATGGTATACTAACTTTATACACACTGGCATCCAAGATGACCACAAGGAAAAAGAAACATAAATACTGAGCAATTTCATATAATTTACAACCAGGGTGTACAGAATGAAAGGTTACAAGCAAGCAAAGGTGATAATATACAGCAATACCCCGGTTACTGCGGTTAATTCGTGCGCAAAAACACCGCAGTAATCGAAGATATAAATACATGTAAAATCATCGATTGATGTCTAGACTTTTGAAAAATTTGAAAATTTTTAAAAAATGTATGAAAATCGATATAAATAAAGAAGGAAACGAATGAATTGGACGCAGTATTATGTTTTACTAGTTTATTGACTTGCATCAGCATATGCAAAAAAAATTAAATGTTTTTATTGTTTACGAAAATATTGTAAAAGGGATGTTTGTTTCGATGATGCTTTCTTCTTCTCTTTGTACATGACCCTATAACAACTGAGTGCATTTTCAACTTGTCTTCTGACTTGCATCGCTCTTTCTACATTTGGATCTGCATCCATTATCATCTGCTTTCCATCTTCAAAAGTTCTAAAAATAGCATAGAGTTCTTTAATTGAGAATTCTTTCGTCAATCTGTCAAACCATCCAGAACTTCCAGAAAATGTTTCGTTAGTTTCCCCTTCAGTTCCATTTTCTTCTTTCCGTTTTCTTTGGATGGCTGCAAACAGAGACAGCCTTTGTTTTTATCGTTATTTGACTCAAAGGAATGCGCTTTTGATTACAATCTTCCATCCAAATTGACAACAGACGTTCCATTTCAATCATTGTAATGCTTCTGTTTCTTGTCATTTGTAAATTCGATGATGAAGCAGCACTTTGTCCTTGTTCTTTATAAAGTTTCATATTCTGAATATTGCGCACTGTTGATTCACCCATACTGTGATCGCGTCCTATTTTAGCTTTGGTTGCACCACTTTCATACTTGTTAATTTTTCTTCCAATCCAATAACTTTTCTCTTCTTCGTTGCACTTTCACCACTTTTACTTGTGGTACTCGTTTAGAACTCATGATAATAAATTGAGGTATGCGTGTGTGCTGGTATTGTATACGTACGAGCGGTAAACGACGAATAACGAACGGTACCGCATTAAATCAAATTCTTATACGCAGTATTCAAATTTTTGGTGTCAAACTGCCAACCGCACTAAATTGAAAAGCGCAGTAATCAAACCCGCAGTAATCGGGTATTGCTGTACTAGATTTGTTAAGGGTGGGTACTGGGTATCACTAAAACTATTTACTCCCTATATAGGAGATGGCAGGTGGGCAGAACAGCTAAGCTGATGATAACATTGTGATGATGTCTTTACTTTACGGTACTGATTAATTTGATTTAAAATTCTTAATAATTGGCTGATTACTGACAGCTGATTAATCAGTAATTGCCCAAATTACATATTGGTGCAACCCTAATTTTGTATATACATACTCTCAGGCAGGTGGAACATGTGTTGAGAAGTATGAGTGGCCAGTGAATGGTATGAAGTTATTTTAACTAATTAATCTTATATTCCAAATCTGCCCATGATGTCCTCGTATCCATTGTTGTCACTACCTATTTTACTGTTAAAATCACCTATTATGAATAGTAGATCACCCCTGTTTGTTCTTTCCACTTCGCTATCCAATTGTTCATAAAAATCCTCCAATTCTTCTTCTGTATGCCTTGTCTGGTGTATATACCTGTATTATTTTAGTGTTTTTGTGATGACCTCGTAATGTTACTGATATTACGTGCGATGACACAGCGCTGTGTTCCAAGTATGCCCTTTGAGCTTCGTTGTTGAGGAGAATTGCCACTCCTTCTCTATGCATGTTATCCATTCTTTCTGAGTAGAGAATCTTTATACCTTCCGCAAGCAGCTCACCCTCCCTGGTCCAATGCGTCTCCGCCACACCCAACACATCCCATCTATAATGCTGTAACTTCCTCAGCACACATCCCAGTTTTCCAGTTGAGTTCAGCATTCTCACATTCACCATTGCCACCGTGAACACACTCCCAGCTGACCACAGTGCAAATTTTCCACCGCAAACTTGTGGCCAAGGAACCTGCGGTGCATTGGTTACCCCGTACGTGGTAGCCGTGTTCGCAATACCTTTTATTTGACTTCTCATTATGGTTTCTTGGTTGAGTAAGGCAACTGGTAAGCCACTCCTCTGTTGCCTGTTTGGTCCATGGCTCCTTATTGGTTATTCGGAGTGGCCCTCAGAACAAAGGAATGAAAGAGGAGAAAGAATGCTGGAGTTCTGTAAGGCTGGGGAAATGTGCATAACTAATACATACTTTCAGCATAGGGTCAACCATAAATATATATGGACTCCTCCAAATGGTGTAAACAGGAGTTGTATCAATTACATTCTGGTGGGAAAACGATGGAGAACATCTGTCAGGAATACAAGAGGACCAGATTTTGGATCGGACCATGAAATGGTGTTATCAAACATAAAGATCAAGTTTTGCGCAGGAAATGGTAATTGGAAGGGAACAAAATGATATAACCTAGAAAAGCTTAAAGATCATGAGACTAAACATCAAGACAAGAAGGGAGGAAAGACTCTCAGCACTGACTGAAGAGGAAGAGAATGTGGAGTCATTATGGAGGAGGGGGAGAGTGCTTACTACAGGAGGCAGAGAACTTGCTGGGAAGAAGGAACATAAGACTGGCTTGGATGACCGAAGATGTGATGAATCTGTGCAATGAAAGGAGAGAGACGAAGAAATTAAAGAATAAAGACCCAACAGAGGAGAATGAGAAGATACAGGCAGATCTGCAGGAAGTGGATAGAGGATGTAAAGAGGCAAAGGAAAAATGGATCAGAGAGAAATGCAAGAGATGTGAAGATGCTTACAGAGGTGGTAATTCAGCAATATTATACAAAACAGTGAAGGAGATAACGAAGGAATGGAGACACCAGTCTATAGCAGTAAGAAATGAGAGGAATGGAAAGGTATCAAGTGAGAATGAGGTGAGGGCTGCATGGAAAATCATTTCTGAGGCCTGTATGAGAGGCCTAGAGAACAGTTCACATTAGAAAACTTTCCTGAACTACAGAGACAGGAATTAACCTATGACAATACCCCAGAAGTTTTACAATCAGAGGTGATGTGTGCTATAGCATCGCTGGTAGGGAGGCAGTTGTTGGATGGTTGCTGAAGCTGTGCCAGAAAGCACTAGAAGAGGGAGTTACACCTGAAGAATGGTGACAGGCAGTGGTAGTACGTACTGATCCATAAAAAGGGCGGTGTGACAGTTTGTGGGAAATACTGCCCCATCAGCCTGCTGCCTCACTCATACAAGGTGCTAGCCAAGATACTGCAGAAGAGAATTAGCAACAGAGAAGAGGCAATTCTAACAGAAGAACAGGCAGGTTTTAGACTGGGTAGAGGGACGATTGATCAGGTGTTCACATTTTTGCAGATCATGGAGAAGATGTGGGAGATGGACAGGGATATATATTTTGTTTGTGGATTTTCAACAGGCTTTTGATTCAGTTTGGAGAGAGGCACTGACGGCAGTGCTGGAGTTTTATGGACTGGATGATGGTGTAAGCCAACTGATCAGAAGATTGAATGAGTCGACACAAGCAGTGGTGAGGAAGGGAACAATAGTGACAGAAAGCTTTAGAATGGAAAGTAGGGTGATTCAGGGGTGCCCCCTCTCGCCTCACTTATTCAGCTTGTACCTTGAAATGGTAATGAGAGAAGCCTTGGAGGGATTTGAGGGTGGTGTGGAGATTGGAGGACAGAGAATCAATAACCTGAGGTACGCAGATGACATCGTGCTGATGGGGGAATCAGTGGAGCAACTACAGGAAATGGTGGACAGATTGGAAACATCGTGTACAAAGTATAAGATGACTATTAACAAAAATAAAATAAAAGTCAAGGAAGAGGAGAAGCTATTCAGGTAAGGTTGTCATCAGGAGCAATAGAACAAGTGGAGTACAGTTCATGGAAGACAGAGATACATTCAAGATGGTGAGTGATAGAGTTGGACTTGGGTACGTTACCTTCAGAAGGTTGACAAAGGTATGGAAAGGCCGAAACATCACACAAAAATTTAAACTGCAACTGCTGAAAACAATAGTGATACCTGCAACCTTATATGGATCAGAATGGTGGGTAATGAAAAAGAGAGAAGAGAAGAAACTATTGGCATTCGAGATGCACTGTCTGAGGAGAATATTGAATATAAGATGGGAGGATAGGGTGACAAACCAGAGAGTGAGGGAAATGGCTGGGCTGGAGTGGAATGGAATATAGTGGAGAGAATGCACGATGCACAGAGGAGATGGTACAGGCATGTTGAGAGGATGGAGGTGGAGAGATGGCCAAGATTGACGCTGCATGGATGAGTACACGGAAACCACCCGAGAGGACGACCTAGATGGACATGGCTGCGGGGTTTCAGCGAGGCTAATGAAGGTTTAACAACCAGAGAGCTGGTGGATCTGGCGAGGAATCGAGACGAG
This sequence comes from Bathynomus jamesi, assembly GCA_023014485.1. Taxonomy (NCBI): domain Eukaryota; kingdom Metazoa; phylum Arthropoda; class Malacostraca; order Isopoda; family Cirolanidae; genus Bathynomus; species Bathynomus jamesi. The sequence goes on along the minus strand of JAJOZX010005071.1, from coordinate 214,888 downwards.
TGGAGGTAATACTGACATATCAGATGGGACCCTACCTGAAACCTCAGAAGGGACAAGTCAAGTAAGTCAATCTTATATTGAATTTTTTTTTTTTTTTTTTTTTTTTTACTGAAATGTCATTAATCTAATATCTAGGTACTATACCTAGTAATTATCTTATTGCGCAGCACCATATACATGTTCCAATCTGACTCGATAACCATATGTTCACACCTGGGTAGATATGCTGATTCAACAGACACATCTAAAGAACATTAATTGACCAGCTCGCAAGCTCCATCCTGGCAAATTGCCAGTTGTTCTTTGTTATGATAGTCTGTGTTGTAAACAAGACTATATGTGTACATTATAATTCAAAATGTGCTGAAGAATAATTAATAATAATTTGTTCTTTTTTCTTTTCAGAAATTAATTGATACAATAATTATGGATCAACTTAAACTAAAACAGCTGTGTGCTGACCCTCTTCAACCCCTCAAAGGATGGCATTGAACAGAGAGTCTACGAATTATACCTCAATCCCCAGTCAATAAAGTGCCTGAACTTCGGTTAACAGTGTATCAGACTTTGTAAGTAGTGTAGGGAAAAGCTAGAATCACTGCCTAAAAAAAAACTTTAGAAGGTGGAAATGAAAATGGTTCTTGCTCTGAAGAATCTTTAATTGAAAAGAGAGTATCTGAATGTGAAGAAATAGATAAGGTATGGCATCAACAAGCGCAGCACAAGAGTATGAAATGCCAACTTTCTGCTAATGATTGCAAGGAAGTATTTAATAGGGTGGAGTGAAAAAAATCAAAAGTGCCAGGATCAAAATTGAGGTGGTCTAGATAGTTGTCTTTTTCCAGGATTAAACTTTAAAACCAATTTAGGTGGTTTTATACAAAACTGTGAACTGCTACATACCAGCCAATTTATATAAATTGTGTGAGAGAGTAACAAAAATTTGAACCCAGTGACCTATCTCGGGTTCTGGACATGATAGAAAGACAATTTAAAAAATGTTTAATGTATTTTTTATCTCTGAAGTAGATTAAACCATTTGCAGAGGGCTGCAGGCTCAATAATGCATCAAAAAATCCATATTTATATTATTTTTGGCCAAAAATGGCAGTTTTCATTATTACACATTCATATTACGCATTCAATCTATCACTCATGAAACAGAGTAATAAATTCTGAAGATGTTTAGATTATTTTTTATCTCCGTCTTTTCTTATGGCTTTACAATATTTTTTACGTTCCCTTCTCAGCTTGTTCCTGCAAAGTTCATAGTGCAAATTTACTCAATTTTAAAGTTATTTAAGCAAGCTCCATAGGTTTTGACTAACAATATTTAAATTTCAACACTTGTTTGAAACGTACCATATGCCTTTTTATGAAATACTTCTAATGTACAAGATAATTGGACTGTTACCTGCCAATTACGTTCATCTTATCAGTAGTAGTGATAATTCCATAATCCTCTAAAACTGCTGATGCAACTGCTGCTCTGGCTCTGTCACTTACTTGATACCTAGTAAAAAACATTTATTTTATATAAAGTTAATATTCTAACAAGATGTTCAAATTGTTCATTGGACAGCAGTGTCCAAGATTTGGACTCTAACTATTGGTAATGTTACATGTATTATAAATCATTTTTTCAAAGGTATTGTCAGTAGAGCAACAAGAGTGTTCAAAGCATACTCATATTTTAAACTATACAGTATACCTGTCATACTGCTGAGTGAGGTTTGGTAGACACTTCCTATTTTGTTCTGTCCTGGATTCCTGTTGTTCACTGACACCAGCTGGTTTCATCATGTGATTCCAAGCTGCCCTGACTTGAGAGACTGTTGAGATCACTGTCATGTATTGCTGCTGAGCTTGATGGAACAATTTTAAAAACTCTTCTGAGCTCTTCCCTGGGGATAATAAAATGCAATATGATTATGGTACAAGATAGTTTACCAAAGAGACAAAAATAAAATTTTATAATTTGTAGCACAATTTCAAGAAACCCAAATTTTTGGTAGCCATTAATCAAAGTTTTTTAATTTATATAGATCAAACTCACCGATTCTTTTCTTTAGCTTGCTCCTACTGTACTCCTCTCCTTTTGTATCTGATGTCTGCTGATGTAAGGCATTCCTTAAAACCAACACAATCATCCTATTCTAGTCATTTTCTGGTCTTCATAGAAAGCATATAGTAGTCTGTCATTTTGAGTTGATAAAAATGTTCCAAATCTCTCCTCCAATTTCAGTCCTCCCAGAAGATGTAAAACAACTTGGAAGTTTTTTCAATGAAGGAAGAAAGATCACTCCAGAACTTGTCACCACATTTCTTTTTTGGATATCTATCAAACCTACAAAATTACCAAAACTTTAATGCGAATGCAAATTTCAATTATAAACCCCTAAGTTAAGTTCTAGTCAAAACAGAATTTATTACTGATGATTCTTATAATTTGCAAATCACTGAATCACATGATTGTTAATAAAATTAGTCACAAACAAATAAATGTAACTACAAAATTTACAAAAGTATGACATATTTTAAATCTTTTTATAAGGGACTGAGAATTTGAGTCTTACCTTGAAAATTCTTTGACTAGATCCTGAATCTTGCTGGTGACACTGGGGTGTGAAATTGGATAGACATTGCACCAAATCCAGTGTTCAATCAGACTTAGTGCAACCATATCAGCTGGTTGTCTGGTTGTCCAGTTCTCTTGTGCCATTACACATTGGATGATATCTTTACCAAGAGGAAGCTTTCTGTTGGGGAATGAGTCTGTGCTTGAAAATCTGTGACCTCCTCCAAGAATTTTAACTGTCACTGCATCTTAACATCCGACGATGCAGTATTTTTTGCCAGTAAGGTTATCAAAATATATGTATTTATCAATGCTATAAATTCAACCTGAAAAGAAGAATATATAATTTCAAATTAAAAAAAAAGATATTTTGAGAAAAAGGGCTGAAAATTGTATTTTTTGAGAAAAAATGACGAAATATGGATTTTTTGATGCATTATTGAGCCTGCAGCACTGCAAATGTTTTAATCTGCTTCAGAGGTAAAAAATACATCATAAGTAGTTTTTAAATTGTCTTTCTACCATGTTCAGAACCCGAGATAGGTCACTGGGTTCAAATTTTGGTTGTGTGCACATACAATTTGTATAAATTGGCCAGTAGCAGTCAGTTTTGTATACAACCACTCAAAATCAGTTTTAAAGTTTAATCCTGGACAAAAGACAACTACTAAACCACCTCAATTTTGATCCTGGCACTTCTGATTTTTTTCACTCCACCGTAGTTTTTAAACTCGTAAAGAAAAGAAAGTTTCAAGAGGGAAAGCGTTATGCATCTCAGAAACTAACCAAAGTCACAGAGATAGTTAAGAGAAAGTTGGGAGAAATTTCTGGAAAAGATATATCAATACAGGAAAAGAAAAGTTGGAGAAAGATGAACTAATAAATCAACTTGGAGAAATTCATTGAAGAGGCCAAGAGAAGTGAAAAAATAAAGGTCCTAACTGTAATACCCAAAAGTTAGAGTGAGAGAAAAGTAGCTGCAGAATTCAACACAACAAGGCACACATCATCAGTTGCCAAAAAACTTAGAACTGGATGTCCTTTCAGATCCAAATTGAAAGGCTGGAAAGTTAAACAAAATACCAGAGACAATATCAAAGTATTTTATCTTTCAGAAGACATCAGTAGAATAATGCTTGGTAAAAACCTTAGCATTGTTGACAGAGGAGAGAGGAAGCATTTTCTGCTTTGCAATTTAACCCTTTCATGCTGTAGGGGTGCAAATGAGACCATCAACTTTTATGAGATTTCAGTCATTCTGGAGATATAACACAAGTTTCTATTTTGGCATGAAAGGGTTAAAAGCTTATCAACTTTTCAAAGAAATCCTTTGGTAAAGGTGGGCCTCTACAAATTTGCGGAGCTGTGTTCAAAGCAAAGTGTTATTGCTGGAGCATCAGGAACACATTTGGTATGTGTATGAACCATTCATCAGAATGCCAAGCTTATGTTTGTAGGAACTAAATTAGATGAACTAACAGAAAATGATGAAAACCATATCAAGCATGTATGGCATGGTCTTGCTTTGATGGAGTGCAATCCTCTCACAACAATGCTGCTTCAGGGAATGTGAACAATGTGGAGACAGTACTATTGAAAGAGAATCCAAAATATTTTTTATGGGAATTGCATTGATTTAATACAATTCAAGAAGTGGACCATTACAGACAGGGTCCAATCTTGAATTAATTCGCCTTAATTCAGATGTATATATTGAACATTTCTGTAGCAAACTTCAAGAATACCAAATGCATAACTTCATAACCAGAATGCAAGCAACTTATTACCATGAAACTAAAATGTTTTTGAAATCTGGCTGGTAGAGTCCTTGTAGTGTGTAACTTTGCAGAAAATTCCTCTTTTGTACTCCAAGATGAGGTGCAGAGCTTTCACTGGAACAATGAAATGGCAACTATTCATCCATTTGTTTTGTATTATAACAAGCAAGATGAGATTGCTCACTTGAGTTTTGTTGTCATATCAGAGAGCAACATCTATAACACAGTTGCAATAGATTTGTTTCAAAAGCATTTAATATGCTTCATAAAAGAGAACATCTCCATCAACAAAATTATATACTTTTCAGGTGGCTGTGCAGGACAATATAAAAACTGTAAGAACTTTTTAAATCTTTGTCATCAGAGACTACTTTGGAATTGAAGTAGAGTGGGATTTTTTTTTACAAGAAGTCATGGAAAGAGAGACCCTGTGATGGTGTAGAAGGTACAGTACTGTTTAGAGACTAGCTGCTAAAGCTAGTCTGTAATGGCCTTATGATCAACAGATCCTTACTGCACAACAGTTGTGTATATATTTACAAAAGATGATAATAGTAATATCAGGCATCATCTTTCAACCAATGGAGATTATGAAGATTTGCTCCTTCAAGCAAGAGCAATTGCTGGTACTCAGAAAGTACACCATTTAAAGCCAGTTTCATTAACTTCTCTTGAGGTTAACCATTTTTCCTCATCAGGATGTTCATGTACAGTATTAAGAAGGTCAGTGAAGAGGAGGAACTTGGTGGTTGGCATGTGTTTTGGATAAGATGTCTGAGAAGAGAAGTAAAGCTATCCTTTCTTTATCCACATGGCCCCAACCCATCATCCTTTTCCCTTCATTACCCAGATGCGCTTACAATTACTTACTCTGGTGTTTTGACAAAGGTTGCGGCATCTATTGCAACTGGAACAACATACCACCTAACCAAGGAAGATACTGCAAAGGCCTCCAAACCCCTAACAGAATTAGCAGAGCAAAGTAAGTTACACTTAGCTATAAGTTGTGCACATATGAATGTATAGGATATAAATTTACAGTGTAGATTTTAGTAGAGTTCCTCAAGATTTAGTCAATTAGGTACATAGCTAAAATATTTACTAGCATGTATCCCAAGCATTTAAACTACATAGAAATGTAATAAATATAACTACTTGCTGCTATATATAACATACATAGCTGAAGTACTGTGACAGTCTACAAAAATAATTGATTGAAACTAAAAAAAATTTTTTTTTTTTTTACTTTTCAGGCACACACAATGGATTATCTCCAAGAAGAATTTGCAGCCACTCATAAACTTTTCAATACATGTTCCACCTGCCTGAGAGTATGTATGTATGTACAAAATCTTGAATAAAATTGGAATGGTATATTTTTTATTTGAGATTTTTTTTTTATATGGAAGGTAGTAGAAAGGGCTACTCAAGAGCTTTCAAATGACACCAAAATCAGTACTCTAGCTTCATTTTTGTTATGTAGCTATAGCAATTTGAATTAGCTGGTGGCTCAAAAAAAAAAAGTCAAAGTTTGCAAATTTGTGATCTTGTATCTCAACAACCAAAGGTCAGCCAGCCAGGGAGATTTCAGTTTCTCCCATATGTACACTAATAGTCTAATATAGGAGCCTACCAAGTATTAAAATGTGAGAAAAGTGTTTTTGGATGGCCGAGTTGATATGGAAATGACCTTTGAGTGAAACGGTAATTAAATACTGGTAAATGAAATTACTGAAAATTTCAGTGATTTCATGAAATAACTAGTTTACAATCTTAGTCTCCTGTGTGAAACTTTGTTAAATCTAAATAATATTTACATGTCCATTGTTTACCTGATCAGTTACAAACTTTAAAAAGTTTGAGAGATTAGACAAACAAGACCTTCCTGATATAAATCTGTACATTGAGAACTTGAAATAAGATTAAAATTATCCAAATGATCTTAAGTACTGTACTATTTTCTGTAATTCTTCTGCAGGGTGTCTCAGAAGTCACACAACACAGATTCAGGTCATCCACACCCATACATATAAATAATTTTTTCTTGTAACCTAAATAAAGTAGGAAATCCTTCTGCCAGAATATTCTCCTCTTAAAGGCAAAACTTGTTACATTTTGAATTCCACTTATTCATTGCCCTATACCCTTTGTCCCAATTTCTTTCTGCCAGACAAATTTTTAGAACTTGTTACAATGATACACAACTATTAAAATTAAATGACTTAAACAAATTCAGTATTGCTGTTAATATGTTCAGTTATCATTAACATACATCACCCATTTAAAGCATAATCACTCCCCCCTCCTCCCATCAAATACACCATCATTATAACACCAGACTGCCCAGGGATTTTAAATGAAAACCAGGAAACACACACTTTCAAAGGGAGCAGATATATGAAATACAATGCCCATAAATCTGACAGGCTTCTTCTTCATTAAATATATCACAAATCATTACAGAAGTACTTCATTAGCTCCTACTAATGTATAAGTTCATTACTGCCATTATTACCATAATAAAGTTCCATTTTATAATTATCTAAGATATGCTACTTTCATTAAGTACTTTTAATTTCATAATTTATCCCTTTTTTTTATATATATACAGACAATTCGTGAATCATTGCACTCTGAATGGTCGCACATCCACTTCGCATTAACCCCCTCCATATATAACCTCGATTCATCGTACATCACCACCTTTTTGAGATTTTGGATGCTCATCACACATCTGGAGTATGATAATGAATTTGGCATCTGTTCAGTGCCTGACTCACCATCTTCTGCCTTTCTCTGGGCCCTAGATGTTAGTCCTTTGTCAACTGTTGAATGTGTAGTGTGTGACCGTTTGCTGTGCATCATTAAATAATGCTTTTCATTCTTTTCCAATCATTAGTTTTGGCCTCAATACTCATCATCTGTATTGTTGGTATGGCCAATGATATAATTCCTAAGAAAGGTGGTCATAAGAAAGGTGTAAAATTGACTTATGCCACCATTGCGAAAAAGAAGGAAGTTGTGGACAGTATCCGAAAAGGTGCCTCCATTGCATCTTTGCAAGCAAAGTATGGTGTGGCCAGGCGTACTCTTTATGACTGGAAGCGAGATGCTAATAAGATTGATCAGGAATTTTCCACCCTAAAGAAACCTAAAGATTGCAAGTATGTGCAACATGGTTGTTTTGAAAAGGTTGAGGCTGGCTTAAATCAATGGATGCAAGTGCAACAGCATCATGAGGTTCCCTTGACTTATGCTATTATTTCACAGAAGGCAAGGGAAATTTATGATGCCTTGCCATCAGGCTCTGACAATCCTAAACCTCCTTTCGTGGCTTCTGATGGTTGGATAAATCGCTTCATGCGTCGCCATGGACAGCATATGGGTTCAATGCAGGGCAAAGCTGGAAGTGATCAGGTGGCCACAGACATTTTCAAATCCAAGATGATTAGGAATATCCCTGGCTGCAAGGAGGCTAAATCCAGTGACATTCAGGAGCAGCTGTCAGAGCATAGGGAGGACTTCAGTACTGAGGAACTCACCTTGCTTGTATTAAATGATCCTCATCCAGAGGAGACTGAGGAAGAGTTTATGGCCAAGATTGATCCTGTTGGCATTGGTAAAGACAGTGCCAAAAAGATCATGACTGGCCTAATGGAAATAATGAACATGGTTGAGAATGAAGATCATGAAACAAAACGCTCTACTGAAACTGTGCGAATGTTGCATAAGCTTCATGCAAAATATTTCGGGCATACTACCAAAATCATGATCCAAAGGTCACTGATTTCTTCAAGAAGGCATAACTTTGGCATCAAATATTTCAGTAGCATTAGTCTAGTCTTAAAGTTTGCAAGAAATTAAATTCATTTAACATTGAGTGTTAAATTTTAATGTTAAGCATTTGATCATGATCTCCATTCTTTTCATTGCATTCAGTGATTAAATCCAACTGGCAAACAGTGTGTGTTTAGAGTAATGTAACCTTATAAGGCAATATCCTTTCAGCCATAAAGATGAGCCAAACTATTCTTGGATCTTTCCCGTTTGACTGCTGCCATTAAAACATAATTAAACTTTTTGTATTTTAACTGAAATGTCTTGATGATACAAAATAAGTTACTTTATTTCCCCTTCAAATTTTGTTTCTTATAAACAATTTTAATTACTTTAAGATCCATGCTTAATTTTTAAGTTTTAATTGTGTACTCAGAAAAATAAGGGGATCACCTGAAGATCAGGGCCTCCAGCCTTCTTTAGTTAGCTTTATAAGGCTAACTAACAAAAATATCACGACCTAACCTAACCAGTCGTCAAGGTTGTACAGTTGACCTAATGATTGGTTAGGTTAGGTCATGATATTTTCATTAGTTAGCCTTATAAGGCTAAGTAAAGAATGCTGGGGGCATTCACCTCTTATGTTTCAATGGAGGCAGTCAACGGAAAAGATCCCTATTCTTTTACTAAGCTTGCATTACATACAATCTCATCCACAATTATGTAGGCCTGTACCTTAATGTACATGTCAAATGTTAAGGTAGGTATAGGCCTACTGTACAGTATTTTATGATAATGAACCTCTGCATCATTGCACTTTTTACTTTATCATACACCTCAACCACCCCATTAGCATGGCTATTTACAATATATATATATATTATATATAAAGTTAACCTTGGTTACCAAATACTGTATAATAAATTATTTAATTTAAAATTATATAAAATTTTATAATTTTGATTATATAAATTTGACTATAAATTTGATTATAATTTTGATTATATAAAATTTTATAATTTTGATCACTATTACTGTTACAGTCATTCCTCAGTATTCACGAGGGTTAGGTTCTTAAAAATTGTCGCGTGTGTTGATCTCGCAGATGTTGAACATATAAACTTATGGAAAAATAGGGTTAAGTTCCCAGCTCCCCTGAAAATCCCTTTTTGCCCCCCTAATTTAGCCATAAATGCCGAAAAAAACACCACTTATGTTAATAATTGTATAGATTAATACTAAATAGAATTAAAAGAAACAACAACAAAAATATTGTATGAAATCATTTTCTACCAACAGCGATAAATCCTAGCCTAACACGAACATAGCCTATCAATATTTCTAACACCTCTAATAAAGAAAATTACAGAAAACTTTCCTTTTTCATTGTTGTTTTAATACCCTTTAAGTAAACACAAACAAAAATATTAGTGTAATGTTATGTGGGGAGAAGCAGCTGCACGAGGATGGACCCACATAAATTTAGTACACTTTTGCGCATCAGCCTGATGGTGGCCAATTTGAATCGCGAATAGGCTGTCTTTCCCTCCCAGATGCTGATTTAATGGTTACTATTATTCGCTCATGAATAGGCTGTCTCGCATATGTCAGTCATACGAATACGGAGGAATGACTGTACTTGCCACTTTCACTCTCATGTGTAATAGTAAGTCCCATTAATTTTACCTAAAATGTTTCTATGCTTCCAATGGCATATTCAGATTGGAGTACTGTGAATATGTTAATGCCAAATGAAATATTTAAATTGTACAGAAAAATATTGTAAAACTGTCACTTGTACTCTTTTCTGAATAAAGATTTTTGTATTTGTATTGTACTTGGTTTCACTGTGTTAAATGGTTGTCTAACATTATCCTCCATTGTCAGAATCTTATCAAGAATGCCAGTTTAGAGAATCTAAAGAATCTAAACAGGAGAATGCATTGATTTCATTCAAAACTTCAATTTTATTTAAAATTTTGGCTTATAGGTTTGGGGGCAAAAATCCAGAATCCAAATGAAGTTTAGAGGCAGAGCTCATAATAGCGTAGTATAGTAATGTGTTAGGTTAGGCTATGTAGTAATTATGAACTCTCTCCAAACTGCATTTCCATTCTGGAATTTTACCATTTTGCGGACCTGCTTATTTCATCCATTAGATTAATCAGGGTGAGTCTTGCTTCTGGGTAAGGTTATTTATCATATGACAAAGTTTTCAGCTGGTCAAGAGTACAAAAAAGCTGGTGCCTCAAGCTTAATATTTACAAATGTTTTTAGTAAATATTCAATTTCAGGGTTACCTATCTAATTTTTGGACCCCTGATTGGTCTGATGAATAAAGTGGGTGGATTACTGAAATGTGATGGCCCTGAAACTTATTATTATCCAAATTTTTGCCTTATATGTTAGGTGTAAGTAGTGATGTGAGTCGTTTTTTATTGTTTTTTTTGTTTAAAACGAAGATAGTCTGTTTTTTTGTTTTTTATTGTTTTAAACTTATTCCATATTTTTCTTCCTTTAATCTAATAAGTATATTAGTATTACCTATAATTTACTATACTACCATGCTTATACTGTTATACCTAGTATATAGTGTCATTTTTTAGAAAAACTGAATCACACAAAAAGTATATAATAGAAAGGAAAAACAAACCCTCATTTTTTATATGTATATGTATTTTTTAACTAGAACATAAAACATTCTTCCTCGTTTCAAACAATATACATAATTGTGATTGGCAAGAGTACCAGTATATATATTCCAGATAGAAAAAAAATATATTCACCTTTTTTGAACCTTTTTGTTAACCTAATGTTGTTTAACCTTCATTTCCATGGAAGAATCATCACTAGATTGGTTAGAGCATATATGCTAGTTTCAATATCACAGGTACTGGTATAATATACATAATAAAAAATACATAATACTGGTATAAAACAATATATATAATTGTGATTGGCAAGAATACCAGTGTGGTGTGTGTGTGTGTGTATATATATATATATATATATATATATATATATATATATTCCAAATAGAAAAAATAAAAAAAAATATTCATCTCTTCTTTAACCTTTGTGTTAACCTAATGCTGTTTAACTTTCATTATCTGATTCTATTTCCATTGAAGAATCATTATCACTAGATTGATTAGAGCATATAGTTTCAATATCACAGGTACTGGTACTTATTGCAGATTTGGATGTTGACGAAGCCAATGTAGCACCATGTTTTACTTCACTTTCTTGGAATTTTGTATTTTGGGATATAAATACTAGCTTTGCTGCTCTCTGTGCTTAATCGGTTGCTTTTGGCTGTATGGATATTACTGTATGTGCTAAATGATCTCGGAGGTAATGAAAGGGCGAAATAGAGGTGTATGAGTTTGTGTAGGTATATATGTGAGTATGTGTGTGTATGTATCTGGAATTCTGGATGTATGCATGTGTATGGGGTATATAATAGATATAAATATGTGTATATAAGTATTTATGTATATGGGTGTATGTGTATGTATATATATGGATGGTCTCGGGGGGGGAAATATGTCATCGCGGGTCTAAAGGATAGTTAAGTGGGAGATTCAAAATCCGAGGTATGGATGTGAGAGTCCTGGAAAGGTTGGACAAGGGGCAGTCAGCTCCCAGCCAGTGTTCTCGCAAGTTTAACGGATCTCAAGATACAAGACTTTCAGTGCAAGAAAGAGGCCAGTTTTTTTCTGTAAATAGGCTGAAAAGGACATTCTATACTGGTACCATATAGCCTATTTTTATTTATTTATTTATTTTTATTATATATCATTGCAAAAGTATACCTTATAATTAAATTGGCAATATCTATATTAATTATTAAAAAAAAAAACATGGACAAAAAAAAAACCCATTTTTTAACATCACTAGGTGTAAGTAATTTTGGTTAAAACTCCCACCAGATGTGTTGGGCGTGAATTTAAGCAGATTCTGCTGTTTGGTAGAAATTTGCCAGATTTGGTGCATTACTTTTGAAGCTAAAATATGTTTCATATTTGCAGGTATCACTTTCTAGATTAATCATAATATAGGGAATTTGTGCCACTGTTCCTGTTTCATATATGAATCATTTCCTCTTAAAATTAATTTCTGTACATCTTCTATACCCCTATCCTTTATATCCTTTATATCCTGCATTTTCTTTATTTGATAGAGTTGGCTGAAACCCAGACTGCAGAATCTGCAAAATTCTCAGCTGATGCTCCCATATTCTGAAAATTTTTTGCACTAAATTATGGAAAATATGGTTGGTTTTGTTCCTAAGCTTCTAAGGATGGTTTCATATCTATAAGATTAATATATACTGTATTTCAACAATTAATTTGTTTGTGTATTAATCATAATTTGAATATAACTTGTAGCTATATCCTGTCCATTTAGTGTCAAATTATATAAAACAAATAGTCCACTTTAGACTTTTATTTGTATTGTAGCATAATGGAAATTGTGATATTATATCATACTTTTTTTTTTATAAATAAACTCATAAATGTATATAAACAAATATTTTCACAATAACTCAATAACTTTGCAATGATTTTAAATTCATTGTCTAATTTCCTATTATTAGTTCATTTATGTGTATTTGAAATTAATTAATTCTGATTCGTGATTTATATACAGTAAGTCCCCAACTCACACGGGTCCGAGTTACATGGATCCATAGATACACAGATACGTGAGCATGATCCTTAGTTCAAGTAAGTTCTCAAATTATTGAATAAATATTAGTTTTCTTAATATGTACAGTACTACGTTTGTATGTATATACTGTATTGAATAAATTTTCATTTTCTTATTTTTTTTTATAAACCCTACTTTTTTAGCTTTAACTATCCATAGAAATGAACATATGTCATGAAATATATTGTATGTAAGCATTGTTGGACTTAATGGTTTTCAACTTACACAGTGACCTCTGGAACAAATTAACAATGTAAGTTGGGGACTTACTGTATTGTTTTATTTTTAATTAAGAGCCTAGTAAAGCCTAAAGCCTAGGGGATAAATTAAATAAAAATAAATAGTTATTTCGCAAATATTTTAAAAAATTTTATAACAAAAATTGTAAAAATCTTTTAATTTCTAAATAAAGAATTATTCAATTAAATGATAAATTTGTTGTGGGTAAGGACTTATCCATCCATCCTACATGTTGAGCATGAGTAATTTCATTTAAAACTCTCACTACTTTGTTTGGACAAGTGAAACTATAGAGTAATATAAAAAATTAAAATTGTTACCTTCTGAAAATTGTAAGTTAAAATATACTTGTACTGCTTTAATATAATACATAAGCACCAACATTATAAGATTATAATAATAATTATTAAAAACAAAATATGAATAATATTACACTGCTAAAAAGGAAAAAAGGACCTAAATAGTTATTTACTGTAAGCCTGAGTTGTATTTAATGCTTTTCCTTTTTTGGTTATTGAAAATTGTATTAACCAACAAAGCTCCTCAAGCCTATTAAGGTTATCCAAGTCGGATAAATGAGCCAAAACTGTAGATTGATAGTTTTGCAAAATACCAATTTCAACCCAATTATCATTGAACTGTTTACAAAACTAACTTGCTGCATTGGGTGTGAGAATTTTACAGAAGAAATATGCATAAATATGCAGAAGCCTTAGCCTTTTAGCATTTCATTGCCAGGTACTTAACCAGGCCATGTAGCCTAGGCTACCCTCAGACATAGATTAACTAAATGTTTCATTTATGCCAGAGGAGACAGTGCAGAACTTCAGTGAAATATTTAAATGTGCCATGGTGGTGGTGTGGTTAGCATTGCTGACTAAGAATCCATCAGCCCTGGGATTGAGACCTGGTGATGGCAGGTGGTGTGCATCAAAACTCAGCTGTTCATCCTTACACACACACACACACACACACACACACACACACACAAAAAAAATGGGTTGGTAGATAAATGGGCACTGGGTAACCTAGTGCAGCATTCTTCAACCTTTCTTATACTGTAGACCCCTTATCAAAATCTTGATATTTTTGGGGCCCCCCAAAAATATAGACAAATTGAGGTATCCAGATTAGTAGGTATAGTTTTTTAGTCTTCAGGGTAAAAATGTAACAAAAATGTGTAAAATTTACCACTATTCTGTTTACATTAAAAAAAAAAAAAAAAAACAGGGAAGGGGCTCATTTGTGCCAAAAACTTGGTTCATGAATTGGAAACATAAGATGGTCGCAATAAACAACATTTATAAACACTAAAATTTCAAGTAACCAAAAATGTTATTGGTTAGGGGTCAAAATTAGCCACCACAAAAAGGGAAAAAAAATAAATTGTTTTACCGAATATAATTGTCAACTCAGACCCCCTGTTGAGAACTGGTGGCCTAGTTAGTAGTTAAGATGTTGGGCTGTTGGTGAGGTATGATTCAAAATCTGCATTAAACAAAGTCTAAAGTGGAGTGACAAGCTTGACCTTTGTCAGAATGAACAATTTGGGTGAAAGCAAAACCAAGGTTACAAAAGTATAATTTTCTAAAATTACTTCAGGGGCATTCCAGGACAAATCATGCAGTGCATGACACCACACCATCTTCAGTTTTCCTGTAATTTGGTATATGGTATTGGCTAAACCAACAAACTCAAAATATAAAATTATAGCTCAATCAAAGTTATTGGTTCAGAATTTATGGCCCATTCCCCCCTTATTTTGGGGAAGGTTCTGCATACTAATACATTTCAAATTATTGTATGTCCTTAATTCAGATAGAAGAATGATTTGAAGTGCATCTGAAAGACAATTTCCCAAAGAATAAATTATAAACATTATATATATAAAATATATAATATATATATATATATATATATATATATATATATATATTATAAATACCTAAAGTCAGTGAATAAAAACTTAGATCATTTTTCCATTTTACCGGATTCTTTTGCCTGAATTAGGGACTGAGATATGACAATTTGAAATGTAGTAGTATGTATGCACAGCCCCCTCAAATTAAGGGGGGGGGCCATAATTTTTTTAACCATTGCTTTGATTGAGCTATAATATATTTTGGGTTTGTTGGTTAGCAGTGCCACATACTGCACTAAATTATAGGAAAATCAAAGATGGTGTGGTGTTAAATTTCATTTATTTGCATGATTTGTCCTGGAGTTATACTTCAGAATGTATCTAAAATGCTGGCTTTGATACTGTACCCTTAATATTTCATTAAGTGTTTATTTGGGTCCATTCTACACTACAACCCGCAGGTTCACAGCTCTTGGTATTTATTTACTAATCTCAATGAAAAGCCCTTAAAAGTTGGAGTAATTAAGTTAAAAGAAAATGGTAAATGTTTAGGAATAACTTAAACTGATGTAGCTATAAAAAAAAAATTAATTAGGGATGACTTAAATAATGGTATTTATATATAAAAATGCTAAAATTTATCTATAATTATTAAATTAAAACTATATGGATGAGAACAAAAATTAAACAGCTTTTTACTGAACCTTACTCTTGTTGATTACTACCACAAAACATAAATAAGAAATGGGACAACTCTTTCAAGTGTGAAGTTAAAGTGCTTGACATTAATTTAGATGGAAAAACTAAACGTCAAAAGTCATGTATAATACCATAATATGGGATGATTTTGGCTCAAGGGGTGACATTGGTGGTACTTAAAAAAAAAAATTGATTTTAAGCATTTTGCACAAAAAGAAAGTTTCATGGAAAAGAGCACTCTTATCATTTCTAATCTATGGAATTTTGCCTATCTTTTTGTCTAAATGTTTTTTTTTCTCTTATGTTGTGACAGTTGTGAGCAGAAAAACACCAGTATTTCTGCTGACAAGTGTCACAACATAACTCCTAAATTAAAGAACAGAAAAAGTATTTAGACAAAAGATAGACAAGATTTCCATAGATTAAAAATGATTAGTGCTTTTTTCCATGAAACAATTTCTTTTTGCACAAAATGTTTAAAAGTTTTTTTTTTAAGTACCACCAATGTGCCCCTTGAAAATCATTCCGTATTTCGGTATATCAAGATTGTATTCATATTATTTGAACTCAAAAAAAAGACTTCCTCAGCAATGCACTCCTTACTCTGTATTATTCCTTCATTCATTCACATTTATTATATTGCATTATAACACGGGGTAGCTCGGAAAAATATATAAAAAATCTTTTAGAAGTTATTCATAAGAAATCTCTGTGAACCCTCTCGCATAATGATAGCGAAGTCAGTTCCCAATGTTCAAAGATAAATATTTTAAAACTAATGACTTGTACAAATTCAATGTTGCTGTCAATATGTTATCAGTAAAAATCAACATAACTCACCTATTCAAAGAGCAATCACCTACCCCAAGTCAAATACATTATCATTATAACACTAAGCTCTCCAGAGATTTTATACACAAATCAAACAATACAAGGGAAATTGCAGGAAATGTAGCTACTCTTTCAAAGGAGCAGATGTGTGAAATACAATTCTTATAAATACCTTGCTCCTACTGATGTATGAGTTCACTATTGTCATAATGGCAGTACCTCCAATGGCATATTCAGATTAGAGTACTATGATTATATTAATGTCATATCAGATATCTAAATTGTACATAAAAATATTAAAAACTATCCTAAAACTTTATGGAATTTGCATTCTTTTTCTGAATGAAGTTTTTTGTTTGAAGTTAATTTTCTCTGCCAGTGATATGATTTGTTAGTAAACCTAATGAAAATTCTGAATCTTTGCATATAAAAATTTGTAAGATGTGCTGTTTGGCCAGAATTAAGTTTATTTAAAAGTACATGTCCACTGAATTGATTTCTTTTTTCTTGTATATTATTAGGCCTTTGTAGCATCAGGAACTTTATGAAGAATGCCATTACCTTGCAATTTGTTAATATGGTATTGTAGCCATTCTCTGGTGGATTAGACAGGGGCTGATAGGGCTGCAGCCCCAGGCCCACCAAGGAACAAAGGGACACTATCTAGCTACCTGTAACTTAATACAGAATATACAGTATGCTTTCTTTGTAGAATATACTGGCCTATATTTTCATACTCAGGATCAGAATCATATACTGTACACAATGTAATGAACATGAACAAACATAATTATAGGCCCATTTGAATCATTCAGCCCCAAGCCTATTGATCAGGCCATTAATCCACCAGTGGCCATTCTCTGCAATTATTACAGTATATATTTTAACCCTGATCTTTGTTACCAGGTGCTTAGGCCTACTTTTTGGGCTACTTTATAGTATAGGCCCAAGATTTGCATGTACACATGCTTAATACTATTTTAGTCTGCGTAAAAATGTCAACATTTCAATGTATATTTTTCAATAATTTTTAAAATATCTTGAAACTTGATACCCACATTCTGTATTGTTTGTATCTTTTAACAATTAATGGAAGTTTAATAAATGAAAAAAAATTTTTTTGATTTCACTGTCTAGGGGGGGAGATTTTCATTATTGTTCTACACATTTGAATGTGATATCATTTAATAGATCTCTTCATGCTGATTCTAAAAATGTATAGTTTTATAGGTCTACTACAACAAGATGTTTGGGAGTTATTGCCCATTAAAGTTAGGTGGTAAAGTGGGGGCCCATATCTCAAAAACTATGAGTCATAGAACTTTTTTATTTTAACCAGTGAAATCAGCACCTGGAAGAACCCCCATATGTCAATTTTCATTAAAATCCGGGTCAGAGTGGTGACAAATTTTTGAATTTTTGGGTGATTTGTCCTGGAATTCCCCAACTGGAAAACATAATTTACTCATGAAGTCAAAACACACACACAATAAATAACCAACATAAAAAAATAATAACTACAAACATTGACAATTATGGCAAACCTCTCTCTCAACTTATCAACCTATAATCAGTGCCAAACAAGCATGGGCAAAAACCTAACTCTGGAATAATGTGACTGGTGTCCTATAATAATGATAATTGGTTCTCTAGCTAGTTACGTGACAGGATCATAGATGACTGGATTTGGCTAAAGGAAACTCCAGGGCTCCCACATGCACTGCAAACCAGGCAACAAGTAAAGGTCTGATGTCTGATTCTAACCTGGCTGGATTTATTACACCTATCTATACTCAGTCACAGTTTCAACAACCTTATATATATGTCTACTTTTAATAATAATAATTAATACTAATAATGATGGTGAAATACAAATGACAATTACCACAATAACTAGGAATAAGGATTATGAACAAGTCTTTATTCCTATTGTATACTGACCAAGGATTACAAGCTAGAGCACTTAACATCATACCTTTAAAGGCTTTCCAAACTCCCTTGGCTTCCAAAAGGACACTGTGTCCGTATTAATCTCAGCCTGTCTATCTCGCAATCTATTCAGGTTTCATAACCTTTTAATAGGCTTCCATCCAAGATCAAATACAGGCTAGCAGTTACAATACTTTTACAGTTAACAGGCTTACTTACTACACCTGTGGGGAGAGAAGAACCAGATAGGACTTGAAAATTAGGGTGGGGGTTTTGTGAAAAACTCCACAACCCCCCAGGGTGATTTGAAAATCAGGAGGGGTTGTGAGAAACTTAACCCCCACAACGTGTAATTATATTTCCAGGATTATAACTTATATATATATTATTTTCTAACTGCATTTATAGCTTAATACTTGTTAATAAGGTTAAATCAGGCTATATATAGGCCCATGTAACTTGTAAATGGATGTATTGGGGTAAATTGAATGTAAATATATTGTCTTGTATATGTGGTTTTTGTTATATGCAGGTCACGCAAGCACAGAACCCCCGTGTAAAACAAGGGATTACTCTACTATAATAATTACTTTTATAGTAAGGTTTCCTACCTCTGACACTCCTTACTTTTGGTGCAACCCCTTAGTCCCTGTTGTTTTCTATATCTGGCATGCTTAACTTGAATGCATAATAATTTGTGACATGTATAGTGTGGGTCTTTTTGCATAAAATTCTCCCCAAAACTGTCCAATATTGCACAGTACTTGTTCACCCATTGTGTACTACATAGGCTGACCATACGTACTGTTTTGAATGGGACAGTACCATTTGTTTTATATTTCCTGGCTGTCCCGTCGTTTTAATAAAAATGTCAATTTTGTCCCGGTTTATGTACTTTTTCATGAATACAGAATATTAAATAACCCCCGTCCCTTTTTTGCCATCCCAATGTCCCGTTTTTGTCTCAAGGAAATATGGTCAGCCTAGTACTACATGACTTCTTGCCTAATGGTATTTTTAACATTTTGCATAACTTTTCATTTATAATATTTAAATCAATAGTAATATGTCATAATGATTTTACAAGACCTTAATTCTTCTGTTAGTGGGCAGAGGGGCCTGGATGTTCCGTATATCGAGTCTGTGCCAGTTTTTGGTGGTTGGTTGGTCCCAGTTATCCTGAAGATAAGGAACCTCACTGTACTGTATTTTAGTATTATTATGGCAGCATTTTTGTTATTTTTTTATTTATTTATTTGATTTTTTTTTTTTTAGGGCAAATCTGCAATGGAAAATGTGGTTAATGTATCGTACAATGATACAGAAAGGGAATCTTCTCTTGTTAGAAGTGTAAGTAGAAAAACCAACTATTATTTGGTCAAAATGTGCCATACTAATTGATTAGTTTTCTGAAAGCATTATTATTACTTGATAGAAAAGAACAAGCTTAGTATCCAGTTGATCTGGAGACTGGAGTTTTAAAGGAGTGTGTGGTTTTCCAAAGTCCTGAAACTCTAAGGAAGTGGTAGCAATTAGTGCTCTTAGGGGATTTTATTACTCAGGTGTATAAGGCTTGTATATATTAAAGTAAATCAAAGATTAGAGTTATTTTCTTCCTGATTCCTTGTCAACTATCTGTTGCCAAAGAAGATTCTTACACCTTAGTCCTTACTCACTGGAGTTCTTGTGTTGGTAGATAGCAGCCATTTGTTATGAGTGAGATGCATGTTTTTTCATTGTATTTTTGGTTACTGAATAGGTGAGTTCAGTTAGTCCCTGTAGTCCATACAGCCTAGCCTAGTCTAGTTTAATGCAAATTTGCCTTTAGGATTTGTCAGATCTTGGAGAGAGAAGGTTTAAGTGAAAAAATTATTTTTAAAGGAAAACAGTCTTCAGCATGTTGAATAGCACACAGTCAGTAACTAATGCAATAGGCTATTGTACATGTAGATGTAAAATTTCAAGTTAATGTAATAATGAAGTATCAAAACTTGTGCTGTGAATATCATTGAACTATTTTTTTTTTTAACACTTAAAAATGTTTACAGCAAACTAAATTTGGAATTTAAGCATTCCATGGTTAACTAAATTAGGTAAATGTAGGCATAAGTGCTTCATTAATATAACTGAATGGCATATTTATACCACTTTATTCCATAAACATACTAAGCTATAGGCGACAGTACCATATTATATATATAGTACAACACAAATATTTTACTGAGTTTCTGATTACTAAGAAAACTAATGTATTATTAATTTAATTAACTAATCATACATTCATGCTAAACAAAAATGATGCCTATTTAGATCACTTAGTGGTACTGAAATTTAAAATATTTATTATAAAATTTCCTTTTAGGACTTAAGTACAGTGCATAAATAATTACACTTTTTATAATCAAAGTGTATGGATGGTGTACTCGTAGGGTGGAGTGAAAAAATCAAAAGTGCCAGGATCAAAATTGAGGGGGTTTAGATAGTTGTCTTTTGTCCAGGATCAAACTTTAAAACGATTTTGGGTGGTTGCATACAAAACTGTGACTGCTACCGGTCAATTTATACAAATTGTATGTGTTGTGTGTGTGACCAAAATTTGAACCCAGGCCTATCTCAGGTTCTGGACATGATAGAAAGAAATTTAAAAACTGTTTGGTGTATTTTTTACCTCTGAAGCAGATTAAAACATTTGCAGAGGGCTGCAGGCTCAATAATGCATCAAAAAATCCATATTTCATCATTTTTGCTCAAAAAAATGCAATTTTTCGGCCCTTTTTCTCCAAATATTTTGTTTTTTATTTGAAATTATATTTTATATTTTTCTTTTCAGGTGAATTTATAGAATTGATAAATACATGTATTTTGATAACCTTATTGCCAAAAAATACTGCATAGTAGGATGTTAAGATGCAGTGACAGTTAAAATTCTTGATGGAGGTCACAGATTTTCAAGCACAGACTCATTCCCCAACGGAAAGCTTCCTCTTGGTAAAGATGTCATCCAATGTGTAATGGCAGAAGAGAACTGGACAACCAGACAAGCAGCTGATGGTTGCACTAAGTCTGATTGAACACTGGATTTGGTGCAATGTCTATCCAATTTCACACCCCAGTGTCACCAGCAAGATTCAGGATAGTCAAAGAATTTTGAGGTAAGACTCAAATTTTCAGTCCCTTATAAAAAGATTTAAAATATGTCATACTTTTGTAAATTTTGTAGTTACATTTATTTGTTTGTGACTAATTTTATTAACATAATCATGTGATTCAGTGATTTGCAAATCATAAGAATGATGGTAATAAATTCTGTTTTGACTAGAACTTAACTTAGGGTTTATAATTGAAATTTGCATTCACAACATTAAAGTTTTGGTAATTTTGTAGGTTTGATAGATATCCAAAAAAGAAACGTGGTGACAAGTTCTGGAGTGATCTTTCTTCCTTCCAAGTTGTTTCCATCTTCTTGGAGGACTCAAATGGAGAAGAGATTTGGAACATTTGTATCAACTCAAAATAACAGAAGAACTATGCTTTCTATGAGGACCAGAAAACAGCTAGAATAGGACGATGCGTTGGTTTTAAGGAACGCCTTACATCGGCAGACATCAGACACAAAAGGAAGGAGTACAGCAGGAGCAAGCAAAAGAAAAGAATCGGTGAGTTTGATCTATATAAATTAAAAACTTTTGATTAATGGCCACCGAAAATCTGGGTTTCTTGAAATGATTGTGCTACAAATTATAAAATTTTATTTTTGCATCTTTGGTAAACTATCTTGTATCATATCGTATTTTATTATCCCCAGGAAGAGCTCAGAAGAGTTTTTCAAGTTGTTCCATCAAGCTCAGCAGCAATACATGACAGTGATCTCGACAGTCTCTCAAGTCAGGGCACCTGGAATCACATGATGAAACAGCTGGTGTCAGTGAACAACAGGAATCCAGGACAGAACAAAATAGGAAGAGTCTACCAAACCTCGCTCGGCAGTGTGACAGGTATACGTATAGTTTAAAATATGAGTATGCTTTGAACACTTGTCGTTGACAATACCTTTGAAAAAATTATTTATAATCCATGTAACATTGCAATAGTTAGAGTCCAAATCTTGGACACTACTGTCCAATGAACATGAACATCTTGTTAGAATATTAACTTGATAAAATAAATGTCTTTTACAGGTATCAAGTAAGTGACAGAGCCAGAGCAGCAGTTGCATCAGCAGTTTTAGAGGATTATGGAATTATCACTACTACTGATAAGATGAACGTAATTGACAGGTAACAGTCCAATTATCTTGTACATTAGTATCTGATTCAAATCAAGTATTTCACAAAAAGGCATACGTTTCAAACAAGTGTTGAAATTTAAATATTGTTAGTCAAAACCTATGGAGCTTGCTTAAATAACTGTCTTTAAAATTGAGTAAATTTGCACTATGAACTTTGCAGGAACAAGCTGAGAAGAGAATGTAAAAATATCGTAAAGCCATAAGAAAAGAGGAGATAAATTTTTGAATTGGTGGATGCTATTTTATGTGGATGGTCCAAAGATGCAACAATGGTGACAGTTGAAGTGAATGGCAAATATTACAGAAGAACTGAGCTAGAAGAGCACTATGTAATTGTAGGAGAACCTGTAAGATTTAAAATTTTGATCTTTAGTTTGCATTTGTAAGATATTACTCAAAATATTTTAAGATGAATTTTGGATATAGAAATTGGAAAATAGATATAAACCCTGAAATATCTAAAAAATTGTCTCTAATTTCTGAATACTATTTCAGGTGATTTCTACCTCTCACATGTGACTCCAAGTAATGGCAAGGGGTCGACTATTGCAACAGAGATATACAAGCCCTCAAAGACACTGAATTACAACCAACTTGCCATGATAGGATCTGATGGGACTAATACAATGACTGGTTCAATTGGTGGAGCTATCAGATGCCTGGAAGAACTGCTTGGTAGGCCTTTGCTGTGGAACATTTGCCTTCTACACTGTAATGAGCTCCCCCTTCGTCACGTCTTTGTTAGTCTGGATGGAACAACAAAGAGCCCAGACTCATTTTCAGGAAAGATAGGGTTGAACTTGGTGGAAGTGTATCTCGGTGGGATGTGATTTCATTCAAGCCAATTAGGAATTCAAAATTTCCAGTTATTCCGGACGAAGTACTGGAGGACCTCAGCACTGATCAGTGTTATGCTTACAGGATCTGTATGGCTATTATGCTTGGCTGTGTTGATCCTGATCTTTGAGCTCCTTGAAGTTGGACTGATCTGTCATTCAAGGTGGTTGACTCTGGCATGTAGAATCCTCAGATTTTACACACAGCAAAGGAAACCTTCCAAAGTTCTGGTCACACTTGTAGAGTTTTGTATCTTGGTCTATTTTCCAAGTTGGTTCCAGATCAAGGAGGAGTATCGATGCACAGATGGTGCTAAGAACTTTAATGATATGTTCCAAAGGATCCTGAAATTTCCTCACAAGGAAGCCAGGGGGAGAGCCCTAAAAACCCTCTACCGAAATGCATACTATGCTCACCCTGAGAATGTATTAATTACCATGCTTGCTGATTCAGATCCACAAATCCGCAACATCGCATTTAACAAGGTACTTTTGGTCAGAGGGAATGAATCAGTTGAAAGTGATAGACAATGACTTTGAAGGTGGTGACCTGATAATTGATTCAGATGAGGATGTTGAAGTCCCAGAGTTACAGCCTGACTTGAGTGTTGTGAGAGATGGTAGTGCCAGGAGATTCATGGTGCCTAAAATCGATAACGAAGCTCGAGGGTATCTCGAAATGATAAAATTAAATTCACCTGACATTCATGATCCCTGAATCATAGCATCTCTAACCAATGAAGAACTCGTAAACATAACAAAGGAAGCGCTGAAACTCAACCAGCCTTGTCATAATCAGGCTGTAGAGAGGCACATTAAACTTGTAACAGAGGCTTCCTCAACTGTGGTAGGATTTGAATGTCATGATGGCATTCGACAAAAGATAAAATCAAGAAAACTGATGAAAGTGTTAAGTATAAAAATACAATATTCTGAAGCTGTTTAGATAATTATTTTTTTATTACTTTGTTTCATGAGTGATAGATTGAATGTGTGTTATATGAATGTGTAATAATGAAAATGGCAATTTTTGGCCGAGAATAATATAAATACAGATTTTTTGATGCATTATCGAGCCTGCAGCCCACTGCACATGTTTTAATCTGCTTCAGAGGTAAAAAAAAATACATCATAAACAGTTTTTTAAATTGTCTTTCTATCCTGTCCAGAACCCGAGATAGGTCACTGGGTTCAAATTTGGGTCACGCGCACATACGATTTGTATAAATTGGCTGGTAGCAGTCAGTTTTGTATCCAACCACCCAAATCGGCTTTAAAGTTTAATCCTGGACAAAAGACAACTATCAAGACCCCCCTCAATTTTGATCCTGGCACTTTTGATTTTTTCACTCTACCCTAAATTGGTGTAGGGATGTGGCTGACCCCACTGCCTGCCAAAAGGTGCAGCTAGCTCTCTATCTGTGAACGGAGGAGAGGAAGGATTGGGCTGGGAACCTATCTTTCCTTGCTTTCTCCCCACAGAGAGCAACAATATCCTTGGATGTGGGTATCATGCCTGCCTGGGCTGCCCATGTAACTGCAAGCAGTCACATGTGGGTGTGTAGAATGTGAAGGGAATTAAATAATAAGCAGAAGGGAAGAAGTGGTGTAGGTGTTCAAGAGTGGAAGGCTTGATATTCCAGGGATGTGTGAAACATGAAATGGGGTGTAGTTTTTTAACTTTTCTCCTCTTAGTACCTTCTGTCTTTCATATCCAAGCTATTTCTGCCTTCTCACACCAAGTTGTTGGAAAATGGTTTTTGATAGCATAATGTATGTTTGTATGATTGAAGCCACTGGATAAAAGGAAACACTCTAGCTATGAAGGTGTTACCGTATACGTTCATATTAGAAAAATAGTAGCTAGACACATCACACAGTGATTGTGTTGCTTCATATTCTAAAACTGAGTAAACTCAATTTCTCTCGGGCTAACCTTAGAGTGGATCTTAGGGTCTTTGTTAGCCTTAGCTTCTGTAGATCTGTAGAACTCCGAAAGATATTTAAGAAAATATATGAAAAACCTAAGCATAAAATAAAAAAGGGGGGATTTCAAAATTTTATATTTAAAAAAAAAGAGGATATTCAGCTTTTTAATCCTGCCTGTAGACATTTAAATAGGGAAAGTTAGCTGTGCACACAATTTGACTCCTATGGTAACTATGTAGATAGGACAGGTATTGACAGGATACATATTACTTTTTAAATTTATTTTAAAAATAAGTCAAATATAAATAGTGGTGTCTGCATAACTGGATTACCTGTCCATACAAGACTGGCTCACACACAATAGACTCAAAGTAGCGCCCACAAAAACAACCATCACCTTGCTTACAAGCAAGACAAAAGAACACCAGATAACTCCACAGCTTACACTAAACAACACCAACATTCCACACACTCACAGGACCAAAATATTTGGGGTCACATACAACACATCATTATCTTTTGCAAACCACATTCAGGACATGAAAACAAATGTACGTCAAGACTTAACACGCTTAGGGTACTAACAGGCACAAACTTTGGACACCAGCAGGAAACAATATCACTCATATACAAACAATATATTCGCTCAGTTATGGACTATGCTAGCCCATGCTGGGCACCCATTATCTCAAACACACACACAAACACCTTACAGACAATACAAAACAACGCACTTCGTATCATTACAGGATGCACTCAAACAACACCAATAGAACACCTGCACACAGAAACAAAAATACTGAAAGTTAGGGAACATTTAGACATGAGGGGAACACAATTCATGGCAGCAGCGACAACTAACCCACAACACCCTTGCCACTACATGTACAATCATGCACCGACACCTCGCACCATTAATGTAACACCAGAGAGACATTATAACCAAATACTCTATTCCATACCACGCCCCACAGACATCACACAGTACAGAAAACACACACACACACACACACACACACACACACCTAACCCACAAAGCACTGACACGACTCGGTCCGAATGCGGTCCTAGGTGCGAAGCCGCCACCCATTAACATGTCAGAGACCAGCCTGAGCAGATCGGATCGGGTTAACTTGGCACGATTCCGATGTGGACATCACCCCAACTTAGACATATAAACACAGACTAGACAGCTCCACAGACGACACCTGCCACCTGTGCCAAGACACACCACAAACAATTGAACACATTATGACAGACTGTACCGCTCTAGCACAACATAGAACACAACACATCATCACTAGTGCGCTGAACCTCTGGTCCACTCGGAGAGGGCGATCGGTTACCTGTGTGCCGCCGGCTTGCTCGATCAGGGTGGGCTGATCGGCTAACCAACACCAACAACAACCACAACCTGTGCATTCAGTTGCAATTATTTTTCCCCACCATATAAATTTACAATTTTCTTTGTAGACCTTGCAGAAATACACCACAGTACTCTTCCATATAGTCAAAGCTAAGAACTATGCATAAAAATAAGATTACAGTAACTGTAGAGTACCTCCTAAAAATATATTAATTAGTTGTTTCTCGTAGATTAAATGTGAATACAACTATGAAGATGGAGCTAATGATGAATCAGAACTCGATTACATAGATGTGCCAGAAACGAGTATGGAGCTCGAAGAAGAAAATTTACTGGGTGACACTGCCAGTCAAAACTATGAATTTACCTACCGAAAAGATTCCAACTATCTTGTTACAAAAGGATTAAGTGGTATTTTCAGATGCTTTCGCTGTGATTTTTCATGCACTTCAACAAAAGACTTAATTGCCCATTACCAACGGTATAGAGAAAAAGAACCCTTCAAATGCTTCCAGTGTGGCTATGATGGAAAAGATAGACAAGATTTTATTAATCATTCTCGTTCGCATCTTCAGAGAACTTATTTCAAGTGTTCAAAGTGTTCATTTAAAGGTGAAACCAGTTCTGCAATGAAAGCACACATTCAGGAAGGTCATCCTAAAGTTATATCGCTTAAAATGAATGCGTACAAATGCCCACTTTGCGATAAAACTGTAAGCTCGAAGTGGAATTTAAAACTGCATTTACCTCGGTGCAAAGGCCCCCTAAAAGAAACTCCAGATCAAAGTTCTTCAAATTATTTTCTGGAGAATAAGGATGATACAGAATTAAATATGAAGCAAGAGCCAGATGAAAATGGCAAGAATTCTGTATTTACATGCCCATATTGTTTCTTTATATTTAGTTCCAAAAGCAAGAGAACAAAGCATATTTACAATGTTCATTTCCGGAAGAAAAAGTTGGAAGGAGAAAATGTCATAAAAGTATCCACCAATGTAAAGTCTAAAATTCCAACCACATTTGAGCCCAACACTGAATCGGATGAAATTTTTGAAGTCGGACCCGATATGAACCCGAGTGTAAAATTAGAGCGAATATATTTGTGTCCAATTTGTCATTACGTATTCACATCGGTTTCTTCTTTAAACAAACACATAATAACTCACAAGACTCTCACAGAGTGTCCAATCTGTAAATTTGAGTGTGAAACCAATTTTGAGTTGAAAGAACACATTGCTACTCACAGCTCTGAAGAATCAAAACATCCTTGTACTATCTGTGACATGAAGTTTCCAACATTAGGGAAACTGAAGTATCACATTAAGGACGAACACTCTAAGAAATTTCGGTGTAACTACTGTATGCGAACGATTAAAACTGAAAATGCTCTCAGACTTCATATAGAAGCACACTCGAAAGTAAAGGAGTATTACTGTCCTAAATGTAAGTTTACGGCTAAAAATTCTTCTTTGCTGCAGTACCACATGTCCAGATTCCACCCTCCTAAAAAAAGATTTATTTGCGAAAATTGTAACAAATCTTATAAGTATAAGTATTCCTTACAGAGACACGATGAAAATTGTCCCTGTAAAGATCTAGCTTTGGAGTTAAAAGATCCTAAAAACGAAGACGGTGCGGAGATAGAAATAGACATTAGTCAGAAAGAAAAACTAAGTTGCTCAGAGTGCAAAGCATCGTTCAAAGAAGCGATTCATCTTAAAAAACATCTTCTCGTTCATTTTCACAGGACACCCTTTCGATGTATGAAATGCGGCCTCCGATGTAAAACAAAACCCATCTTGTCGGAACACATGAAAATCCATAACATGAAAGCTAACTACGAATGTAAACTTTGTCACAAGAGGTTTAAACACAGACACGCGTTAAATAACCATTCCATTATTCATTCGGACGAAAGACCCTTCGCTTGCGAAGTGTGTGGATTGACATTTAAGAGGAAAGCAAACTACAGAAGACATTATGACATCCACTCCGATATTAAACCCTTCAGGTGTCACAGCTGCAGTTTTACTTCGAGGAGGAAAGATGGTCTCCAGAAGCATCTTCTCACACATTTAAAGACGTGTTAAAATTCGTTTTTTTTTTTTTTTTTTTTTTTAATGTAATAAATGTACAGATGTTTATAATGAATTTGAAGTGATGCAAATCAATTAATTTATATAATGTTAATATAATTTGTCTTAAAATCGGAATGAAATAGATTTTTTATTTATTCAATATATATATATATATATATATAATCAGTACTGAAGAAACTATTTAAAGTGTTCTTATTTATTGTAAATATACGCTAACAAAATATTCGTTTAATTCTAGTTTCTAAAGATCATTTATTATTAAAATTTATTAATAAATATTTGTAATTACGCTTAACAATATTTATGATCCTCAGAATTTATGTTAGAATTACAGTACGACATAGTTTAAATTAAAGTAGGAAATTTGCCACGATGCTGACGCATCAGGTTGACCTGAAAACAACAACAACAACAACAATAATAATAATAATAATAATAATAATAATGTCAAGTTTCACTTTATTAGAAGCTTATTTAAAACAAATAATTTTATTTATATATATATGGTCACAATTTTTCCATTTTATAGATAAATTACATAATGTTTACAGGTTTGTAAAAGTATTTATCGGGAGAACCAGGGTCTGAATGATAGGGTAAGCCGGGAATTCGAATGGGGAGATATCCCAAGTAATTCGATATTATTATGGGAATTTTGAACGTGTTCAACAAGGTTCTTTTTCGTCTCTGCTTCTCATCTTTTTTTTCCCCTCTTCCTCTTGCTTTTGGTACCTGATGTGAAGCGAGGGAGCGCCCCTCTTCGTCTAACAAATTAATATGTGGCGAGTTTTGCCTCTTTTTCATTGTTTGAAGAGAATATGGCTTCGTAGAATCGTCTCTTGACTTTAGAATGTTCAGTAATCCTTGGTCTAATTTTGAATAACTGGTATCGGCGATGCGACTTGGCTCAAGTAGTAATACTTCGATGTTGGAAACTTCATTTTGCGTCTGATTATTATTATTATTCTCTGGTAACATCGGTGATTTTGAATAGATGTCTCTGCAACAAACTTTAGCGTATTTCCAATCGAGCGGGTTGCATTTCATTGACGCAGCCCGTATGTTTGTGATAAGGAAAATAAAGATTGTCCCTGAAAAGTGATAGATAAAGGTAAGTGAATCAATAAAAATGCCTACACAAATTAGGTATGATGGCAACCAAATTAATTTTATTATTGTTTCAGATGATGATACGTAATTCATATATTTGAATGTTTATAACCAAAGTGAAGCATAGTTTGTCACTTTGGAAAGAATTAACCCAAAGTTTCGCTTATGGTACGGGAGACAAAAATGTGAGTATTCTCTTCATATGAGGAGTCAAATTTAGTTAAGACGGAATATGTAAAGGAAGCTCATCTTACCATTATTGTGGGATCTTTGATCGCCAATTAAAGAATAATTTTTGTTATATTCTTTTCGCATTTCAGTTTGGCTGTGATTGCGCACAAGTCTGGTTATTCTTGTGTTCAAAAGCAAACTCATAATTTTTTAACATCGATCCCTTTTAGATTTTCAAATTTTTAAACTTTAGACAAACTTAATGAAATAATTATGCTTAAACAAACCATATATATATAAATAATACGATGCGTGAACACGCGCGATTTTGCATAATGCAAAAATTGTTCCCACCAAAATTCAAACCCACCACCTCTTGAATAGAAGGTGAGGGCGCTAGCCGCTGCACTACGACGGGGTAAAAGTTAATACAACTTGTCATACATTTTGTCCAGAGGCGTTTTACTTGTTAACCCCTCCGCACTCGAGGTTAATGACCATTATTTCATTCAAATTATCCACTGCAACGGTGGGGGATCCCATAGATGGAATATCAAGCATGAACACACCCTATTTTGCATAATGCGCCCTTATCTGTCCAATCGGTGTTGGGGGCAATTTTATATATACATATTTATTTTATTTGCGCTGATGCTCGTGGTTCGGTGACAACTTTTTTCCATAAGCGTAGTGAGGTCGGGTGTTTGATTCCCGATGGTGCTGGCTAATAATTCGAGAGTTACCGCGAGGGGACGCATTAGCCTGATCCTCCTAACTGATTATAAAGAACAGCGAGGCCATCTACCTATTTCTTAAATCTTTTTACATGTGTGTTGGAAACCGATAATAATACACTATATAAAGCAGGATATATCAGCAGAGTAAAGCAAAAAAATAATTTTTTAATCTATTTTATTCAAAATATGTACAAAGCGAAAATACTAACTTTCCTGAGATGGAATATGTACTGTATATATAAGTGTAGGACTTTGAATTTAATCTTGTTTGGCTATTATTTGTAAAATTTCACTATGAAATGCTTGTCATTAGAAGCATCTTTTTCTCTGAACTGATTACTCACTGTATATGGTGACACTGCACACGATTAATCAAGACCTACTGTGTACATGTACATTTTATATAAACACGGTGTTTCATATGTCTGGAGACATTGAAAATATGAAGAAAGAGTAATGTCAACTATATGGCATTGTTTTACTTTCAACATACTATTACAGGTGTTCAAATCGTTCACCTTGAACTTCAAGATACTTTATTACTCGCAACTGGCAAGCTCCCTGAACACTTCTGATTGTTTCAGCAGAAATTAGCTGCAATTCCAGTCTTGTCTTACCTGGAATCGCAGCAAATTTCTGCTGAAACAATAGGAAGAGTTTAAATAAGAGCTTTCCACTTACGAGTAATGAAGTATCTTGAAGTTCAGGGTAAACAATTTGAACACCACCTGCAACAGTATGTTGAAAGTAAAACTGTCATGAAATTGTATTACTCTTTCTACACGTTTCCAATGTCTCCAAACATATGAAACATTACATATATATATATACTTACGAATAGTGTTCATCTAATGCTCTTGTAGATTGTATTCAGTGTATATACAGGGTGTCCATAAATTCTTCACAAATTCAATTCGAACCAGAATTTGTGAAGGTAATATTTTAATA
Organism: Bathynomus jamesi; assembly: GCA_023014485.1. Taxonomy (NCBI): domain Eukaryota; kingdom Metazoa; phylum Arthropoda; class Malacostraca; order Isopoda; family Cirolanidae; genus Bathynomus; species Bathynomus jamesi. The sequence goes on along the minus strand of JAJOZX010005071.1, from coordinate 182,998 downwards.
AAATAGTATTGGATTGCAGGTGTAAAATTGTTTCCTTCCTTTGACTGGTCAGCATTTGGAAGAAATGAAACGTGGCCCCTGATTGGACAGATCATAATCTCCAACCCAACACTGAATATGCATTAGAGTTGTACAAGCCTCACCTTGATAGGCGGACACTTTTTCAGACATTTCGTTACTATTCTGTAAGGATATATATATATATATATTAGTGATGGATCGAGTGGTCGGTTTTTCACAACCGCGGTTGCGGTTGTCGAATTTTTTCCAACCGCGGTTGCGGTTATCATATACTAGGAAAAATGCGTAATTATTAACTGGATTTAGCCACTATAGTGCGATTTAGCCACACTTGGTACATAATATATACTAAATAGTATTTATTTAGTAAATACCTTATGTTGAACACAAGTTTTGCAATACACCGCTACCGCTATTTGTGTGTTGCAAAACTTGTGTTCAACATAAGGTATTTACTAAATAAATACTATTTAAATGAAGTATATTCTAAACTGATGTTGTCAACTAGCAGCGAGTTGAGACTGCGCAGGTCCGTTTTAACACAGACCACTTCTTTACCCCCTTTTGGGGGGAGTCATGTTCGAGAAACCACCCCTTTGGCCAACCAAGGCCATTGACCAAGTTACACGAACCCGCGAGGTCCGTCGAGCAGGAATAAGCTTTATTGACTATTGTACTAAAGGCGATTTTAGTTTGAAGAAAATTAAATAAAAATAAATGTTACTTCATGGAGCTCACAGAGTAATAACTTAGAACGCAGTTTAAACCAATTTTACTACGGCAGCCGTATGACGTCACGTTTAAGCACGCATAAGGAGACCCATCATTTTCTTTTTAAAAAAAGAAATATTTCTAATTAACCTAAAATTAAAATTAACTAAGCTTTTACAACCGCAACCGCACTTATGGAACGGCGGTTACGGTTGCGGTTGTAGTGCGGTTGCGGTTGCAGTTATTCGATCCATCACTAATATATATATATATGTGTGTGTGTACACACACACACATTTTAACTGCAAACACGCAGTATAATTAACGTAAAGAACGACGCTTGTATAGGAGAATATTCCGCGCAAGATGAGAGAGAAAGAACGAAACAAATGAAAATATGAGGTAACCACCCGGGAATCGAATCCGGGATCTTCCGATTGCCGGTCAGATGTGATATATATATAATGTGTGTGTGTGTGTGTACACACACACACACCAATGTTGTTGTATTTATTATTACGACCAGTTTTTCTTAATCTTTTAATATAATAAAAGTCTTTGTTGTAATTATGTATCTACCATTCTTGTGACTATTAATCTCATTCATTTATGAACCTTAGTGGTTGCTATTAAATGCACAGGAAAACACTTCATATAAAAAGATCGAGGATTGTCTGCAGTCACAGATTTGATCTTTTCAGTGTTATCTCCGTTTTACATTATAATCATTCGTATCGGAAAGAATAGTATTTGAAAACTCTTCACAATAAGGGTTTACATGACTGAAAAGGTGAACAAGTTTTGATTTTGTAATTATAAGTCTTATAATTTCAGTCTGATCCATCTTATGATATAATGTTTAGTCGATCAAAGACGCTATAAGAAGTTGCCATTTAACTCGGCGTGGGGCTCTTCACTGATGACGAGCGTAGTAGGGTTTATACCCAGTGAAATATTTTTCATTATATTGCCTTCCAATCACGGATGGTACTGACAGAGTCACACCAGTTCTAGATAAGATGTCTCTATTTTTTCGTAGGAACTTGTTAAAAAGTGTTCTCATTCGTATTCCTAAATTAATTTTTGGAAAAATAAAAAGTTCTAAAGCTTAAGGTATAAATTTCTTTGCTTTTCCTAGAATTGAAGAAAAACACCTGATGACGTCATATTCGTCCTTAGTTACACCCGAGTTAGGAGCAACTCTGCTTCAAAATTTGTACAATACTTTGTTTTATTAGGTAAATATACCACCGGCATAATTAGAGTCATTTCAGTAAATAAAGTGATTCACAGGGATGTATTTATTGGCATCAGGGGAGCCGGAGTCTATGTGATAAGGAACACCAGGTAATCTTATCGGAAGATATCCAAGGAAGTTGAAGAGACTAATAGGAACCGCGATCATTCGTAAACCACTTGGGCCTATCAATGTTAAGCCAGCGCTGAGTTTTTTTAACAAGCTCCGACGCCTCCGGCCGGATTCCTCCTCTTTTTCGATTTTGGTCTTTTCTGTATTAGAAACTAATAAATAAATATAATTACTGTCTCTCCCAATGATGGACAAAGACTTTTTGTTTCTCATTTCTGTCAGAAGGTTAAAAAACTCGGATAGGTCCTTCATTTCTTGAATTATTGGTGTGAGATTGCCATCAATATTCATAAGCTTGTTGTCCAAGGCAAATTGTTCTTCATCTGGCGAAGGGAAAGGTAGGCATCTGACTAGATTCAGTTGTAGTCCGAAAAACAGCACCAAACTTAAACCTGGAAAATAGGACTTAATTAGTACATTGGTTTATTGCAAATAAAACCTAAAAACATAATCTAAACGAAAGCCTTTTATGTTAGTTTTTAACCCTCAGCTACTATTGTTGGGTTAGTTCTGACCCTGAGTACATTTGTGTATTTTATCATGGGAAATAATGGTGGTAGTTAAGGGCTAAGGTAAACCAACAAGATACAGTAGGCTGTATAATATATGTTAGTCATTTCACATAATGCCTAAAAACTTCAGGCGTTTCGCGTAATAAGATTGACCCTTAAATGTAATGGGCATTACTAACCTAACCTAACCTAATTTTCACGAAGTCGTTAATCGCTTATCGAATTGCATGAAATGCCTGAAATTTTTAGGCATTACGTGAAATAGCTAGTTTCACACATTGACTGTAACATATACAAGTGGCCTAGAAAGTTCTTAGATTATTTTCCTGTTGTTTTTATTTGTGTGGAAAGAAAACAATTTAAGACAGACCATTTAATACAACCGATAGGCCAACGTTAATTCAGTAATTTTATTAATCTAGCAATGAATTTGACTATTTCATTTTCCAAATACAGTAACTTAACTTTTTTCAAATATTTCTTTTAACTTTATAACGGTATGAACAGTAATATTTTATCAATATGCACTGTAAATACAGTATTAAAAAGGAAATTTTTCTGCCACCAAATAATGTAATTATTCCTTTGATATATATGAAAATATTACATTTCCAATGGGGTAACCTAAATACAAATTTTCAGGGAAAAGGAGAATTGATATAAGTTTACTTGCCCAACTACTCGTAACAGTTTTCAGTAACATCAGGTAAAAGTTAAATACTGTATAAATTTCGAAGGTACAGGGTCATTTTTTTATTCGAGAACCCTAAATAACTATCATATACTGAATAAAGTTCTCGAGTTCTGTCCCCCCTCACTTGACAGGAAAGGTCCACTTCTGTAATCATAGTTATAACTTACGATGTGATATCATCATTTAGTAAAGGAACATTTTTTTTTTTTTTGAAACAACATAAACTACTATAAACCCCCTCGGCAGTGACTAGGTTGTTGGACCAAAAGGTCCGCTTTTCTAGTTTCGGCCCTCCCCCCCCCCTTTGGAAGTGCTGGCTCCGTGATATACATATATATTATATGTGTGACATCCAAGAACCTCGGCTCCCACGAGATGGCGGCGAGTGTGCCCCAAAGGTTTGAGCTAGAGCAGAAACAAAGTAAGCAGCCAATTCAACTACACTAGATGCCAACGACCTCGGAATAAATCACCGCCACCGTAATCACCGAGTTACTGACCCCCCCCCCCCTGCAAAATGTATGCGCTTTGCCAACTATGAAATCATCGGCCCCGGGATAGAGACCCGGTGACTGTAGGCGGCGCACAGCAAAACCCAGCTGTTCATCTTTCCACAGTAAAAATGGATTGATAGATAAATGGGTACTCTGGGTAGCTTATATATATAATAAGCTACCCAGAGTACCCATTTATCTATCAGTCCATATATATATATATATATATATATATATATAAGCTACCCAGAGTACCCATTTATCTATCAATCCATATATATATATATATATAATCTCAGACCACAATATAATCGAGTTATCAACAAATATGGCGATAACTTTAAAAGACAATACAGATACAGAAGGAAGAAGCAAATTTGGGGCTTTTAACCTAAACTCCAAGACCATAAATTGGGAAGAAATCAGATCACACATGGCCCAAACAGAGTGGAGAACAGTATTAGAGAATAAAGCAACAGGAAATGCTAACAATCTTGGAAGAAAAGACGTTGAGAATTTTGGAAAAATATGCTCTGGAAGCACAGCCAAAAGGAAAGAGGAACTGGCTACAGAGGCAAAAGAGAGTAGCGACGAAGTTAGCAAATTGTGGAGACGACAATGTCAGGAAAGTAAAAAAAGAAAAACTGAAGAGTATCGATAGGGAAATACAAACTTTGATAATGGTCATACAGAGAGGGAAGAGGAAAAGGCGGTAGAAGCAATAAAGGAAAATCCAAAATACTTACACAACTATGCGAAAAGGAAAACAAAAAACGCGCTCTACTATCGGGCACTTAAGGAAAGGAAACGATGAACTAACACGATCTGAAAGAAATATCTGAAACATTGAGAGCCCAGTATGAATCGGACTTCAGTACTCGAAAAAGTGACAAAGCGAAACCTTGCATAGTTGCATTCTTCTAAGAGAAATTGCAAAGACAATATTTAACAGACTTTGATTTTACCCCAGATGATGTAGCGAGAGCTATAGGACAAATGAAATCGCATTCAGCTGCAGGTCCGGACAAATGGAACGCACTATTAATTAAAAACTAAAAATGAAATCGCTACACCCTTATACTAGATATGGAGAAGATCCCTAGACACGGGAAATACCAAGCATCTTGAAAAGAGCAAACATTGTCCCTATATATAAAGGCGGGGAGAGATCTCAGCAAAGAACTATAGACCAGTGTCATTGATGTCCCACGTCACCAAAATATCAGGTCATCCCATAAGTAATGTCGTTTTTTAGATCGGAATTTGAAGGACAAAAAAACAACTGAAACTTTTTAATCTAGTATATATTTTCCGTCGGAATCAATGACACTCTGCCAACGTCCTACAAGCTTTTCAATGCCATGTTTATAAAATTCAGGCGGTTTTGAGGCAAAAAACGTACAAATACTGGTGTGCAGGTCATCTAAAGAAGTATACTGTTTCTCGTCAAGATAGTTTTGCAGACTCCTGAAGAGATGATAATCTGAAGGAGCAAGGTATGGAGGATGTGGAAGTTTTTCCCACCGAAGCTCCTCAATTTTTGCAGAAATGATCCGAGCGGTATGAGGACGTGCGTTGTCGTGGTGGAACACGATTCCTTTTCGATTAACCAAAGAAAGTCTCTCTCTTCTTTTAGTGCAGTGTTCAATCGATCCAGTTGTTGATAGTAGACTTACCACACAACCAAACCTAGTTTGGTTGTGTGGTAAGGTTTCAAAGTGTATTACACCACCTTTATCCCACCAAACACTAAGCAACACCTTCCGAGGGTGAAGATTTGGTTTTGGCTGTGGTGTCGCTGGTTCTCCGGCATAAACCCACTGTCGATGGCACTTAACATTCTGGTACAGTATCCACTTTTCATTACCAGTCACTAAACGGTGCCAAAACGGATCTTGGAGTTCACGGGAATGAAGAGCTGTGCTAATGTTTACCCGCACCCTCAGATTGTCGACCGACAATTCATGTGGCACCCATTTTCCTAACAGGCACTTTCCCGAGTTGTTGCAAATGTCGATGGATGGTGGACGGGGATGAATTGAGTTTCTGGGCCAATTCTTGGACAGTTGTTGAACAGTCTTCTCGAAGTGCGGCTAACAGCAGGTCATCATCAAACTCAGCAGGGCGTCCAGAGCGTGCTGCATCTGTCAAACAGCAGTCACCATTCCTGAACTTTTGAAACCATCTTTGACATTTCCTCACATGCAGAATATCGTTGCCATAAACTTCCTGAATGTTTCGCGTTGCTTCAGTAGCACTATTCCCTTTTTTGAATTCGTAAAGCATTATATGCCTGATATGCTCTTCTGATACCGCTATGTTTATGAGGGGTTCACATAAAGCAAAACACACGTCTTCACTGGTCAAGGTCTGTAAAGTATGTAGCGAAACACGATAGATGATCTCTTAGATATAACCTTCGGAAAATTTATGCTTAAACCGAGTAGGACTAGTTTAAACTTAATCTGTCGTAAAAAACGACATTACTTATGGGATGACCTGATATTTAAAAGAATAGTCAGAGAAAATCTGACTTCTTGGAGACACTGGAAAGATTCAACGAAAATCGGCACGGATTCCGATCGGATCGGGAAGATCATGCCTATCACAACTTATAGAGCATTATAACAATATCCTAGATCCACCTGAAGGCAATGAAAACTATGATGTCATATACACAGGTTTTGATAAAGCTTTCGACAAGTGCGATCATGGTATAATAGCACATAAAATGAAACGTATGGGAATAACAGGGAAAATGGATCTACAACTTACTCAGAACGACTACAGGTGGTCAATATTCAAGGTGTCTCATCATCAGAATCAGAAGTACGCAGCTCAGTACTACAAGGTACAGTGCTGGCCCCACTCCTGTTCATTATCATGCTGACAGACATAAACTGGAGTTAACAGCAACAGTATAGTAGTAACATCATTTGCGGACGATACAAAGATCAGCAGGTGGAGGCCTTGTAGAGGGACGCAAACAAAATATACAAATGGTCAGAAAACAATATGATGACATTTAACACCGAGAAATTTCAGCTCTTGAAATATGGTCGAAATTGAGGAAATTAAACAGACTGCAGACAGGTAATTCAGATATGCACAAAAGCGGTCCACTTGGGGGTAATAATGACCGAGGATGCCAAATTTGACACACAAAATCAGATACCAATAAACAAAGCAAAAAGAGTCGCGGGACATGAACTAAGAACGTTCAAAAGGAGGGAGAAGACAGCAATGATTCCTCTGCTAAGAACACTGATCATACCAAAACTTGAATACTGCTCAGTTTTGACGTCCCCATATAAAAAGGAAGAAATTAATAAACAAGAAGAAACGCAGACACATTTCACAGCCAAGACTAATGGCTGCAAAGAACTCAACTACTGGGAAAGACTGCATAAGTTAAATCTGTACTCCCTGGAAAGAAGAAGAAGAGGTATAACATAATCTACATATAGAAAATGATCGAGAAACTGGTACCAAACCTCAAACTAAACCCAAGACTAGATGCCTGGCTCAGGACGGTACCAGATGAGCCGGGTGTACCTGGCTATGTATTTTAGTATCAAAACCAATTTTCATACGACAGATTATCTAACAGTTATCAGATCGACAGTGGTCTCTGACTTTTGCACGGTATTATAGAAAGTAGAAAAGGTAGACTGTCGTGTTCCCAAATCAAAGGCTAGACAGGGAACATCCTTAACCCTGAAAGAAAATAGTTTTGTTGTGAGAGGACCAGGGCCGGCTCAAGGTACCGGCAACTCGGGCAGTTGCCCGGGGCGCCACGTCATGTGTTTGGGATCTTCCAAATACAAAGGGAAAAATAGAAAAATAAATAAAATAAAATGAAATAAAATGAAATAAAAGAGTCAAATGTGAAAATTTCCTGATGTGGAGTCAAATTTTCAAGGATTATGACATTATATTAGCCAATAGCATTAGTACCAGACTACCAGTAAAGCTAAGGTCAGCTTGGCCCGACATGGGATGACATGTCACATGGGTTGATGTGGCCGCGTAGGTGAGCGTTGAGCACAAATTACATACGCCTGGCAGCGCTGCCATCCTTTAATATCTCATCAGTGTTGCCACTTTGTGGAATTTTTACATTTTTTTGTGGATTTACCTCAGACAAAAGTGGCAACACTGTCTCATATTTTCATACAGGGTTCCATTTTGAGAATGTTTAGTTGTACTTTGAGTGAATATCGTTAATTGTAACAAACTCTTTATTCCTACATTTGTAGTTTTTCATCATTGTGAACAAATTTTAAAATTATACTTGTAAGGGCGCCGAAGTTCAGCTTGCCCGGGGCGCCAGCAATCCTAGGGCCGGCCCTGGACCAAAACTGTTTAATCAGCTGCCCAAAGACCTAAAAAACACGAGTGGTGTTGCGGTGGACATCTTCAAAAAAGATTAGAAGCCTGGCTCGGAACAACCCCCCATGAGCCGGACGTACCTGGCTATGTGAGGTGGAGAGTACAAGAAACCAACTCACTATATCACCAGGCCAACTCGAGAGGAGTGGCGACAAGCCTGACCTTCGTGAAATGAGGAATTATCGCGCGGAACATTTGAAAGGTAATATGTATTTATTTAGTAAAATTTCATTGAATTAGAAAAATGCATATTAGAACTCGGGTTCTTCATACTAACATCTACTGTAAATTTTAAAGCATGAGAGTATTTTTTAGCAACGACAAAGTCCTAGTTAAATCGAAATCTAAGTGTCAGTGAAGTAAATGAGTGAAAGCGTGAGCAGGCCAATTCTTTAATCGATTCAGAAAACAAAAGTGTATGCGATTGTTTTCGTGTAACATTATATATATATATATATATATATTTTTTTTTTTGTCCGAGAATTATCTTATCTGTACAATTTTTGGCTGTTATTAAAAGTCAACCATGAACTATAGAAATTCCAGTGTTGTCCCATTTTACAGAGAATCTCCTCAAGTTTTTTAGAAATGTACGCGGGTGACAGACATTGATGATTTAAAAGCAAGAATCACAGCTGCTATTGAGCGAATTGATGTGGGTATGCTGCAGCGTACATGGCAACGTTTGGAGTATCGATTGGATGTTTTGCGAATCATTAATGGTGCACATATCGAATGTTTGTAACAACGTTACTTTAATAAAAGAAACTTTTGAAAATACAGATTCTAAATAATCTTGTTTAAGAATTTTACGTGTGTTATCAAGAATTTTATTAAAAGATGAAATTGTACAGATAATGTTCGGACACACTGGAATTTCTAAAAAACTTGTCAAAACTTGGTATCAGAAAAAACTTAATGAGATTCTCTGTAAAATGGGACAACACTGGAATTTCTACACTTCATGGTTGACTTTTAATAACAGCCAAAAATTGTACAGATAATTCTCGGACACCCTGTATATATATATATATATATAATGGGCCTGTATTGAAATAATTAAAACATGCGTTTGTGCTTTGTGCTTAAAACTTTTCGTGCTTTTTAACATAATGTTTACCTGTATAACTATAGCTCAGTATTACACCAAATGCGTCATCCACGAATGCTTCTACTAATCTACTGTATTGCTAAGATGAGGTACTGTTAGTTTTCTAGATTAAAAAAGAGTCTCCCAACTCCAGATTTAATTGAGAATCATTTGGAAACTCGTGGCAAATGATTCGCTCGCAGTTATCCAGTCATTTGGGACTACTGTACATCGTATCCATGTCGTAACTCCGCTTCCCCTTCGATCAGCGAAGTTAACCGACTTTGGGTCGTAGTTGTAGTTGCTAGATGGGTGACCGTCTTCCGCATCCAGATAATGTAGCGATCGTGGTTGGGATTCCACGTGAATCTGTAGGTCCACTTCGTCACATGATCTTGCCGTTACGAAGGAGACTAAATAACTCCAATATGTTTATCGGTTGTGCAAAATAAACAAGGTTGAGTCATCGTATGTTGAAGTTTTGGGGCGCAAATTCGATTTTTCTCCAAAACCTGAAAAGTCGAGGCCTTCTCAAGGTACAAGACGATATTTATTGCAGAGCAGCGAGAGGAAAAAAAAAAATTTCCCCTTTTATCGTATTCAAGACCTTGTCTGACTTATCATTAAACGCATTTACAAGGTCTTAAACATTCGTAATAATTATTAATTAAATAATTATATAATAAGCATGAATTTCATGAGCGTCTCTTAGATGTCGTAACTCGCAAGGAGAAATAAATTTTTATTTTATTTTAGACCTATCTAGGACATTACAGCAAATTTCTGGTGAAACAATCAGAAGTGTTCAGAGAGTGCTAATTACGAGTAATGAAGTGTTATGAAGTTCAGGGTGAACAATTTGAACACCTTTTGTAATAGTATGTTGAAAATGAAAATTGTCATAGAGTTACCTTACTCTTTCTACATATCTGCATATTTCTAAGTCTTCAGACATATGGAACACCCTGTTATATATATATATATATATATATATATATATATATATATATATATCTTTCAAATAGTCAGTATGGGTTCCGCAAAAGACACTCTACTAGCGATCTTCTTACATATACAGTATCTCTGACTCTTGGTCATCCTCCTTTCGGGGTTTCGGTGAAACCTTTACTATTGTTAGAAAATCTAGAAGAGGAAGAGCCATTGTTGTCCCAAGGCGATATGATGACTGAACTGATTGATGCAGCATTGCTTGTATATATTAAGTTAAGGTGTATATATATATATATATATATATATAATCATCTCATAATTGTAAGGTTAGTGAAAATTCACTTAATTAATTTAGAGCTAGCCTTTTTGGGCTCTTGTGACATCATTTTTTGGTGGCACTGGCGCGTCCTTTCTACTCGTTTTGTTAAATGCGTGGTCTTATAGAGAGCTCTCTTGCAATTCAGTTTGGTTGTTTAGATACAAGATTGTTGCATCGTGCAATGGTGCAGGTTGTGTTGTTGTTGCAAGGTTTAGAAAGAAGACCTTAAATAGTGCCCCTTTTGTTTTTTATCTTAACTTTATACAACTGAGGCCTAAGGTAGGCCCACATCGAGTCAGCAATCCTGAGGTAGAACCTAATAGGACCTCCAAGTCCGTAAGTTTATTTAGTCTAGCTTAACTTGGGCTGTAGTTCGAAGTAGCCCGTCAGAGCTTGGCCGTTCAGGTTCAGCTGGGATTCTGAACCCAATAAAATAAAATAACTGTTGCGCTAGATATATCAAAAGCTTTTGATACGGTCTGACACAAATCTTTAATTTTCAAATTGCCATCCTTCGTTTTCTCTCATATCTGTGCCTTCATCTCTAATTTCTTTCCTGGCCGATGTATAACTACGGTTGTAGATGGCCACTGTTCTTCTCCTAAAGCTATTAATAACAGTGTTCCTCAGGGCTCTGTCTCGTACCCTACTCTCTTCCTTTTATTTATCAATGATTTATGAAGAAGCACTTCCTGCCCTTCGTATGCCAATGATTCCACCCTTCACTTCCCGACCAGCTTTATAAAGCTTCCCTCTCAACAGTCACTCCATGATTGGCGTGGGACGGCTATAGTGCACCTGACCTCTGATCTTTCTACTATATCTGATTGGGGCAAAGAAAACCTTGTGGCTTTCAATGCTTCAGAAACAAAGTTTCTTCATCTGTCTACACGTCATAATCTCCCACACGACTATCACCTTACGTTCAACAATACACAACTCCATCCCTTTCCTCTTCTCAACATTCTTTGCGTTTCCTTTTCTTGTGATCTTTCCTGGAAAAATCACATATACGATCTTTCTGAAACAGCTTCTAAGAGGTTAGGTGTGATGTAGGGCATGTTCCGATTAATCAGTTAATCATTGTTTCGAATTTAATCATTAAATAATCGAAACATATTTATAGAAAACGTTGGGTAGTGATTAATTTTCCTCAATTTCACCAGCATTTTACCGCAAATTTTCTAATGTATCATTTCAATTTGGCACCTTTTTGCATGTATCATATAAACTGTCTAATCCGCCCATGCCTGATTTCTTGAGCTAAAGCGAACTAAGTGTTTGGGCAAAATGTTTTCTTCGGTCTTACTTCACGCAACAGAAACAATAAAGCTCTTTCTTACTCTTTTCAGAAGTATTTAATTTTTAATAATTTTTAATCAGTTAATCATTGATTAATTAGAAAATTTCATCATTCATCACTTTTTCCTAAAAATGATTAATTAACCATGCCCTAGTGTGCTGTACCGGCTCCGCAGTTTCTTTATCCCCATTCAGTTGCTGTCTCTGTTTTTTTTTTTGGGGGGGGGGGGGGTGTCTCGTCCGCCCATGTATGGAGTACACTTCCTACGTGTGGGGTGGCTCAACCCATACAGCTCTACTTGACCGGATGGAATCAAAGGCGTTTCGTCTCATCAATTTCCCGCTTCTTACTGACTGTCTCCAATCCCTCTCTGTTCCCCGCAATGTTGCCTCACTCTCTCTTTACTGTCGCTATTATAACGGACACTGTTCTTCTGAACTCTCATACCAGATCTTCGACACATTCTCATTGTTTTTCTGTCCAACTCTATAACGCAAGGATTGATCGGTATTTTCAATTTTTCTTTTACTCAACCGGTCAACTCCGGAACAATCTTCCTCAATCCATCTTTCCCCCTGTCTATGACCTCCAATCTTTCAAACGCAGTGTGTCCAGGCATCTCGGAAACATTGGACCTTGATTTTGGCTCTTTTTTTTTCCTCAATAGGGGGCGCGTTTCTGCGGGCGTTCGCCCTTCATCCTCCTTCCTGCATAATATATATATATATATTATATATATATGAAGTCATGGGTTATATGTAAGTGGTCGTCGAACAGCGGAAGAGGTTGCTTTCCGTAAAAAAAGAGCAACACGAAGAGAACGATGACAACAGCTCTATTGGAATCTGTTCTAGTTCACCTCGTGAGTACCATACTGTGTATTTATTTCTTGTCGTGTGATCAAAGGGAAAAAAGAAAACCCGTTAACAGTCAGACTACATCCGTATGATAAAGATTCAATTGTGTAATATTCTTTCACTCTCTCGCACCCGCTAAAGCATTTCCCCCAGTTATTTTGTTCCATTTCCATTATTATATATACATAAAAGTACCCTTTCTGGGTCACTGCTTCATGACTATTTACTTTCCACATGAAGAGATATTACAATTCTATTTGAACTCATCATTTCATTTGAATTTATTTTATTTTTACTTATTTATTCAGTGTGTGTGTGTGTGTGTGTGTGTGAGTACGAATCAGATTTGAGCATTACGTACGCCCATATATGAAGTTGAATGCCTTATTTTTTTCCTGCAATACAAAAGAAATTACGAGTTTTGAAAAATTAATTGGGTTATAATCCTAATAAGTTGGTTATTACTACTACATGCTGAAGTTTGCAAAATTGCAAAACTGAAATAATTTGCACATTGAGTAGCTTCCGCATTTTCAATAAGAACGTAAAAAAATGTGTTTTTGAAGGTATGTATTATATGCAGAACTAAATATATATATAAACAGCATCAATGTAATTTCATAGTTGTGATGTAAATATTGTTAGAGTATTGTAGAGACATGTCAGGCATACAGAAAGATCGAGTTTACAGTTTATTTACATAAATCGGAATGGCTGAGCCGTAAAACAAGCTCGGTCTGTTGTGTCGAGACCGACAACCGGCTGTACTTGAGTGGGACTATTCTATAACTGGATGAGAGAGAGAGAGAGATCTAATTAAGAGGTTTAAAACACTGAAGAAATTGTAAAAGAAGAAAACGAAAGCATTTTTTTAAATTGAAAATGTGAAAAAATCAACTTTGTTATTGAAAGTTTTCCCACTTTCACTTTGAAAATCAATTTTCAAAAAGAATCGTCAGTTGTGAACTGAACATTGCAATGACTGCCTTTTTTTTCCTCTCATTTTCTAACGTAATAATAATAATTTAGCTAATGAAAAATATGTAATTGTGAACATATTTCACTGTAGCTGTGGAACGTTATCTAACGACCACTCGCATCTACATTTTGACGTAAACTTCCTAAAAAGTAGATCAAGTTCATATTATATCATAGTTACGAGTGGGTGACAGTTTATGGACTATTTGACACGAAAGTTTGACGCTTTTAAAAGTTTTTGTATATTTTATTTGGAAAATATTATGCTTTTTCATAGATTTTATTGAAAGAGTCGCTTCACGGTTAAGATTTATTACTGTGTAGTAGTCCTTTTTGCGGGTTGACTAAATTAAATAGGTTTCTTATTGTATCCAGCTGCGTTGTCCATATTTCTGGCGCTATTTTCTTAATGATTTAAAAGACTAATGATTTAATAAGAAGCTAATAATAACATCCGTGATTAATTCTTGCAGTTCAAATAATTTACAATTTCAATTGAGTGAAATTTCCTTTTAAGAGTTTCTTACAAAGACAGATGTTTGTTTTATTTGAAAGTCGTGACTAAGGAGCGTAAAATTATCAAACGAATGTTGCGTTAAGCTACAATGTTCCCATTTCACTATTTCCTCTTTGAAAGCACGATTTATAATAGTTTATTATAATTTTTGTTTATTTTAAACGTTTCCCAAACATATTTTTTATTAAGAATTTTCGATACACCGTTTAAGAAAACTTTTTTTTACATAAGATACAAAAAAGTGCGATATACTATGCATACAAATACGATACGTTTCAAACCGGCAAATAATTCATAATGGGACAATGCAAGAAAAACTATACTTTCAAAAACGACAACAACCAGTTTCCACAATTCAAAATTTCTTTGACAGATCAACAGAGAATTTTAACAAATTAGAGATAAATAATTTATGTAATATTTCAACGAGAATCAAAATCCTAAGTTTATATATGTAATTCGAAATAGGCCTTATATGACGTTTACATACAATGTCTGGAAATATTTAGAAAACTTGGGAGATTTTGAATTATTATTATTATTATTATTATTTGTTATTATTATTATCATGTAATAACTCGCTTAAACTTTTATAACAATGAAATAAAAACACAAAATATTAAAAAACGTAATGTTATTACAGAAATTATTATTAAAAAAAAAAATACTTCACTCACCCTTCAAGATTTTCATGCTTTTAAAGTCTGTGTTGAACGAAGGTTAATGGGGAGAACGTCCACGATTTCCTTATTGATAAAGATCGAAGCAATCTGGGAAAAACGAGTCATGATAATCTTTGGTGAAATGTAAGCTTCAGTTACATATATATTCGTTCAATTTGAGTTTTTACTTTCGCTTTCTGCTTTGAGATTTATGTTGCCTTTCGTTAAAAATGTTTATGGATTGTATTTCCGGTATGCAGCAGAAATTTCTATATTATTATTATTATTATTAATAAAGATAAAGGTATTAATGAAGCTGTTTTAAGAAGTAGTTTATTTTCATTATTTTATTATTACCCAATTTTAGAAGAATCGCAGATTTGTTAAAGAATGAACACTTTTTAAACTTAAAAATAATTTGACCAGGTAAAGAACAACCAACCAATAAATAAATAAATAAATAATCTATTTACCTGAATTTAAGCAATTTGTAACCTCACATTAAAATCAAAGATTATTATTATTATTATATTATTATTAATAATGTAGGTTTATTTACCAAATTTTGCTCTTCGCTGACGTCATAGGTAGCTGTGTTGAACTGTTTATGAAACTATAAAAATGGTTGCGAGACTTTTTTTTTTCCCTATTTGTGAGAGACTCCTCGAGCATCTCTTGTGGCCAAACTCACAGACTAACCAACTCGGGGGACCATTTGGAGCCAACTAAACTCACTAGTTGCCCACACATTCACTCTTGGAACACTTTCTTGATGGGTTGATACTCAGATTGGTGAAAGGGTTCTCTCTCTCTCTCTCTCTCACTCACACACACACACACACACACACACACACTTTATGTTTAATTCCAGTTTTATTTAATTAATCAATATAAAAATTTTTATAAGCAAAAATGTCTATAATTAAAAGTTATAAAGACTAAAAAATTAACATTCTATGAGCTATTGTTAATTATTCTTCTTATTATTAACTGAACAGGTAAAAAGTCTAATTGAAATTAAATTTAAAGTTAATCAATATGTTAAAAGGTAATAAAAAAAAATGTGAAGAAATATGAATTAAAAAAAAAAAAAACGATGACTTATAATTCGTAGAGCCCTCGAAAAAGTTCATAAAAATGGTCCAAAATTTTTGAAACGCGTTCATAAAAATAATCTCGAAGTTCATAAAAACTACATTACAAAATATTTATCGATAAAAACGCATAAAGCACTTAAAAATAAACAAACGTAAACGTATTCTGCACTTCATTACTTACAATTAAACAATAAACATAAATGTAATTCTGCGCTTTATTACTGAAAGAAAATGTAGAAACATACGTTTACTGATATCTAAACATATATTAAACCTCCCGATTCCATTGTAGCATCATCATATGATCTTTCAAATGATCTACGGTCAGACTCACTCTCTTTGGCGACAATAAATCCTCGTACGAAGAGAAAAGGCGCTCAACTTCTACAGATACAACTGGAACAAACTTAAAGGCGCATACAGTTTTGGGGTCACATTGAAAATTGGTAACTAATTTTCCTTCCAAAACCTGAGTATACTTTGCGAGAACTTCAAAATCAGGGTTTTTCCCAAAACTTCTCGCAACTTCTTTGTATGGTGTACAGGATATACTGTTCTTAACGTCTACTACTACTCGCATTGCATCCACTAAGGGTAAACGACTTTCTAGTTTCTTAATAGAATCCTTCAAACAAGGAAAATTCATTGCAATAAAAGGAAGGTCCTGTGATAGTTTTGGGTTGCATAGCAATTCCTGCGTGTCTTTAATGACTTGTGATTCTGGTTCTAGTCTTAAAACAAATGGGGATCTTGTGGGTTATAACCCATCATTTACTTAATTTTTTTCATATAATACAACTCGCAAGATAGTTTTTCTTATGTAGAATTTAAATCTGAATCTATTTTCTTCTATGATATTTCTTGTGCAAATTGATATTAACGGAGATATAAGCAATTTTTGCATCGATTAAAATAGATTGAAATACTGTAGTATGATGATAATTATTCGTTTTACCCCTGCGGGTCAATTTTGATATGAGAATAGGTTTTTATGGTGTATTTTGTGTATTTTACTCAAATCTGACCTTTATTTCTTGTGCAAATGAATTATTGATGCCCGGTTAGGTTAATTAAATGCCCGGTTAGGTCAACTGTGTACGCTAGGGTGTATCATGCTCATTGAAGCGCGAATTTCAAGATTGGCAGTATGTATTCCTATGTAAAATTAAATTTTAGGAGGGATTTGTTTTCTTGAACTTTTGCTAAAAATCACGTTTAAGTGTTCAAATTTCCACTTTTTCGTTTTCTGGTTATGTACAGAACAGCTGTGCAGACTGGTTTCTTACCAAACAAAATCATTGTAACACGGGCCCGTCGCCAGCCGAAAATATTTGGAGGGGCACCTGTGTTTATTAGGGGGATACCACCTCTATAACCATAAACACAAAAAAGATCATAATCGAATAATTTTTATTCAATACTAGGTACTTATAGGTAGGCAGTGGACTACACGAGACAACACGGCTTACACGAGTATCAATACAGTTCAAGACGCCTGTTTTTGGCTTCGGAAAATACACGGAGCAGTTCATTCATATTTAGCTGTTTAGTGTATGAAAAGAGAAACGACAGAATCACCAGACAGCTTTGTCTTTGTTGCGTTCTACACACTTGTCTTAGACTTACGATTCTGGTCTAGGGTATCCGAGCGTTTAACTTTATCTAGGCTAGGCTAGGAAGAAATGTAAGCTATAAACCTAGCTGCTTTAGCCTACGTTAGTGTGATCATAGCTTTTAGAACGGGTATACAAATACAAATACAAAAGTAAATTACAGGAAGTGGCTGAATTGCCAGTGATTGGAGGTACTTGGTATAAGCCACTTCTTAAGCGACATCGTTTAGTACAAACATTTAAAATAAAATAACGTCATATTATCACAGTATCTACTATTTCTTCTTGGGGGGGCCTGGTACCACGTGGCACCCACCCTTGGCGACGGCCGTGTTGTAACAGCTGTTATAGGCTACTAGAGTTTCACTGTGATAATTTTCTATGTTTTAGATACAAAGCTTGGTGAAGATTGTGTAGCCACCATGGCTAAGCAAGGACGAAAGACCAGAAAAAGTTCTGGTTCAAAGCTGAATGATCTGGTGGGTCCAGGTAAGCAGTTATTTCCCACAGAAGTTCCAACCTGGAGAGCTGTGTTTCAGGGAGGAATCCTCCTCCAGGAAGAGAAGCTGCTTCTGGATGATATGATATGAAGAGAGCTCAGTACCCTCTGCAAAATTTGGCTAAGGACTTGGCATCACTGGTACTGACACAGTGGAACAAAAACAATGCCAAGTTCACTCCTCCTGTGATCGTTCAAGAGAAATCCATTGACAGGAAGATTCTTGTCAGGTGGAGTGAAATGATTGACCTAGTGAATGCTGCAAAGAGAGAGAAGAGAATATCTGAACTTGATACATTGTTTGACATAACAACCTGCAGACATGATATCACTCTCTGTGGAACTGAAGCATCTGGCTGCTCGGCTGTGCTGCTAGAGTTCATGTCAACTGTGACTGTCCTCTGCCTCAGAAGATTCCAAAGCTAGAGCTAGAGCGGCTCCATTACCAGAGGATCAAAACCTCAGAAGTTTCTGGTTTCGGATGGCATCTGGTGATGTGAAGGAAACAGTGAAGCAGGTGAAGGCTGCTAAGAGGAAGGAGGAAGAAGAGAAACAGAAAAGAGGAAGAAGAAAAGGAGCTACTGCTTAGAGCTGATGAAGATGAGGTGACTTCCTTGCAAGAGTCTCTAGGCAGAGCAGCTCCTACTGCTGACACAGATTTTTCCAATACTGCACCAGGCACAAGCTCCAGTGTCAACACTGGCAAAGTCTCCACCTCTGCCAGGAGAAATTACATGGATATCTCAAGCACTGCTGCGGCTGCAGTCAGGTTCAAGGTGGCAAACACTTCTGCAGCAGCCATTGCAACTGGTTTCTTGCAAGATCTCATCAAAGCTGGCCATCTATCTGCTGATAAGGCATATCTAGCTGTTGACAGGATGAAGATGTGGAGGGGCAAGGAGTCTATAATAAGTGTCTCGGTGGAGGCCCTGGAGAAAAGGACAGAGGGAGAGGAGATCAAGGTCTCAAGTGTCACTGGCTGATATGCCAGTTGCATGTTAATGAACTCAAACTCAGGCACATGATCATCAAGCTTGATGGTTCCTACACGCACAAGTCTGGGTTCAGTGGCCCAATAGGAAAACTTTTGGGGAAGATCAATGACATACCTGTTAACTTTAGCTTCAAGGCTCTGCCAGGAGAAGATATAATTGAACTGCCAGAAGACATTGTACAGAACCTTAGCAGTTAGCACTGACCAGAAGAACTGCTACCTACTGATCAAAGCTCTCAAGACAGAAGATTTGAGCAAGGAAGTTGCTGGTCTGAAGTGTGGCCCACTGAATCAGTCACGCTGGCTGGCTACAGGTGAGGCTCTGTTGATGCTGTGGATGAGGCAGCATGGTCTGAAGGGGGAGGTGTTGAAGAAGCTGGAAGTGCTGCTGAAGTTCTGCCTGGACTTCTACTTCAAGATGTATTTTGAGATCAAGGTGAAGCACCACATGAGGTATGGACCTCACCATATTGTGACCGCTCTGGGACTGCTGAGAAGCCAGACTTCTGAAGTCAGGAGCATAATCACTCATGTGATAGTTCGTGGAGCATATCATGCTCACAGTAAGAACCTCATTGCCTCTCTCCTGTGCAGTGAGGATGAGTAGGAGAGGGCATGGGGGGGTTGAGATGATCAAGAAGATCAGAGGTAAGTCTGAGTATGGAGACATGAGTCTGAGAACTCATAGAAACCCTAAACTGAATTTTGATGCCACTTCTCCAATTATTCTGATTAATTGGGATAAGGAAAAACTGTATGAACCACTCTTCACTTGTAAGATGTCAAGAGGAGAAGTTGAGAAGCTTCTCAGGTCTCCACTTGAAGTTGAGAACTTCTCAGTTCACACTCAAAGCTGTGAAAGAGCAGTCCAGGAAGTTTCAGCTGCAGCTCATGCAGTGTATGGGTAAGAGAGAAGAGATGGTTTTGTTCGTGCCAGGATCGATCACAGAGAATTGTTGCCAATTTTCAAGTCAAAGCAAAACATTATGAACATGATTTAGATCTCTACAAGACCTGCTCGACAAATCAAGATGCTTTCAGAAGAAAAAATCTCAAAACATTCAGTTGACCAGCATATTATTACAAGCTCGGGGTGGAGGAGGGACTTATACAAATATTAAAGACGAATTGCAATTGCAAAAAAAAGGTTGAACATCACAGCAGCTTGCGGAAAGGTGGGGGCAGCTGCCATCACACTCAGTGATGCCGAAAAAAAAGTAAATAAAAATTGGTGGAGGTGTTTCTAAAAAAAAGAAAATGCAAGACCAAAAAAGAAGAACAAAAAGATTCTGCATGATGAAGAGAACAGCCGCGAAATGTGGTGTATAGGAGAGTAAAAATCATACAATTCCTTAGTTTTGAACCATTTTGGTTATTTTAGGGGTTATGAACTACTTTGGTTGATTTTAAATGGGGCCAAGCCTGCCCCTAGAAATGCTTAAGGGTGTATGTGAACAATATGGAACATATGGAGGTCATTTGAGGCTACCAAGTTTTTGAAAGTTTTAAAAAATCCCATTTTTCGACAAAAAAGTGCGATTTTGAACACTTAAATGCGATTTTTCGCAAACGTTGCAGATGATGAACCCGTCTTAAAATTCAATTTTACATAGGAATACATACTGCCAATCTTGAAATTCCAAGTTTTTCAATATTCGACCTGAGTATGCTACACCCTACTGTACGCCCTTAATGATTGGTTAGGTCGTCGTGATATTTTCGTTAGTTGGGTTAAGTCGTGATATTTTCATTAAAACTAACGAAAATATCACGACAACCTAACCAGTCATCAAGGGCGTACAGTTGACCTAACCGAGCATTCAATAATTCATTTGCACAAGAAATGAAGGTCAGATTTGAATAAAACACACCAAAATACACCATAAAAACGTATTCTCATTTTCAATAACTTTTTTGCGACAGTTTTTACCGTAGAACACGTAAATAATGTCCCCGACGTGGACGATATTGTTCCATTTAGTAGCGAGACTATTTTGGATGAAATAACTGTTTACGAGGGTGAGATTGCGCATTATATCGATAGGCTAAAAATTAGCAAGGCTCCAGCCCCTGACTTTTTTTATCCCAGACATTTGAAAGACGTTATCATAGGCCCCTTAACGAAGATTTTTAATCAGTCACACGAAACGGGGATTATTCCTGAAGACTTCAAATTAGCCAACGTCACGCCTATTTTTTAAAAAAGGCGACCGCACGGTAGCTAGCAATTATAGGCCCATTTGCTTAACGTCAATTGTCGGTAAACTTTTGGAATCCGTAGTTAGGGATCGTATCATCGATCACTTAGAAAGTAGAGATTTGATTAATAGTAGTCAGCATGGGTTTCGACGTCATAGATCTTGTTTAACTAATTTGTTAGAATTGTATAACGAAATAGTGCGCGAATACGATAGGCATAGAGCGGCTGACGTTATTTATTTAGATTTTAAAAAGGCGTTCGATACAGTTCCGCATAGAAGATTAATTGCGAAGGTTAAAGCGCACGGTATACGCGGTCAGGTAGCTAACTGGTTAGAGGAATGGCTTCGTGCTAGGAGACAGAGGGTCGTTGTTAATGGTAGTGAATCGGGGTGGTTGGATGTAGGTAGCGGTGTCCCCACAGGGTTCAGTGTTAGGCCCATTGCTATTTGTAATTTACATTAACGACATAGATGTAGGATTGACTAGTAACGTGTCAAAATTCGCGGACGATACGAAAATAGGCGGTAAGGTTGTTAACGAGGACGATAGAAATAGGCTTCAAGACGATGTAAATAGGATTATGGAGTGGACGGATAAGTGGCAGATGCAATTTAACGTAGACAAATGTAAAGTTTTGCATATAGGTTCTCGTAACAATAATTACACGTACACGATGGATGATAGAGAGTTAGCGAGCGTTGACGAGGAAGTAGATTTAGGGGTACGCGTATCTAAGGATTTAAAAGTTAGGAACCAGTGCCTGGAGTCTTGCGCAAAAGCTAATAGGATGTTAGGCTTCATAGCGCGTAATTTCAAATTTAAATCGAAGAATATTATATTGCCCCTTTACAAGTCTCTAGTCAGGCCTCATTTAGAATATGCCGTTCAGTTTTGGTGCCCATATTTGCGTGAGGATATTGATAGGTTAGAAAGGGTTCATCGTCGTGCCACGAAACTAATTCCGTCATTGCGCAACAAGCCTTATGAAGATAGGATAAAACAGTTAGACTTGCATTCACTCGAAACTAGGAGATTAAGGGGGGAGCTTATTGAAGTTTTCGAAATCGTTAATAATATCGATAACGTAAATTTTGACAAATTGTTCACTTTCGATAATAGCAATACTCGTAATAACGGATTTAAGTTGCGTGGCGGACGTTTCATTACTAATATCGCTAAAAACTTCTTTACGTTTAAAGTAATTGATAAATGGAATAATCTTCCCGCGTCAGTCGTTAACTCTACCAGCGTTAATATGTTTAAGAACCATTTAGATAGGCATTTTAAAAATATTAACGTTGTTTAAAATAAAAAAACAATTAGTAACAGGAGCTCTGGGAGTCGTATTCGGGGATGAGTCTGTTGACGTCTAATGCCAGCTTGTGACATGCCAGCGTGTGATATGCCAGCAAAAAAATATTAAAAAAAAAAAAATTAGACTAACACGAACGTAGATGTAGCTCGTAGCGTAAACTAACCCACTTTTTGTTTAACTTTACCTACATTTTTTTTTCTTATCCTCTCTTTCCTTGCATGTCTGTAACTCTCTTTACTTGCATATCTGTAGTTTGCATGGTATGACAGTGAGTTAAAATTGTGTTTGCATGGTTTGTAAGCGTTCTTATTTTACTACTTTTCATCTTTCACCCATCTCCTATTCTCTCCGACTATTTTTCTCGACTTGTCGGCAGTGGCCGGCGGATGATGATGGTGAGTCTTTTTACTCTTTTTCTGAGTGAATGTTAATACGTGTGAAAACTTTCCCTGAAAATAATTCTTAACACGCTCCATGCCTAACTTATAACTAGAGCCCTCAAAAAAGTTCGTAAACTTTTAATGAATTTTTTTGAACGTTTTTTAGCCATCATAATGAACTTTTTGAAAATTTTAACTTGACACATTTTTATGAACTTTTAGCACTTTTTAACCCTTTAATTCCCATAAACTAACATCCAATACGAAATTAAAAATTCATGATAAGCATATTGTGTATAGTATCCATAATAGAGCAAAATAGAATACAGCAAAGTTTTCCTTATTCTTTCCGATGGAGCACAATACATGCTGAAGTCATACAGAGCTCTAAAGGCACTTTACCCCAACCTTCACCATTGCACTCGTGTTGCGCATGGTGTTATGCGTGTCACAGAACTAGCTCGATCCAAGCACAAAGACGTTGATCAGTTTGTTTCTGGCATGAGAAAGATATTGGTTAAGTGTGGTCGTCGAAAAAGAGAGTATTCATCAGAAACTGGTCTTCCGCTCCCTCTTGAACCAGTTCAAATACTTGTTTCTACTATGCTGAAAACTTAAGCAAAATTAAACCATTTGTAGATTTTGTGGGCCCGTTGTGGGTATAACCTATCATTTACTTCATTTTTTCATATAATACAACCTACAAGATCCGGTTTTTCTTATGTAGAATTTAAATCTGAATCTATTTTCTTCTATGGTATTTCTTGTGCAAATTGATATTAATGGAGATATAAGCAATTTTTGCATCGATTAAAATCGATTGAAATAGTATGGTGAAAATTATTCGTTTTACCCCTGCGGGTCGAAATTATCTACAGATCTACAGAAGCTAAGGCTAACAAAGACCCTAAGATCCACTCTAAGGTTAGCCCGAGATAAAGGAAAGAGTAGGAGGTTAAGAGAAGAGAATAAGGGGTTAAGTAGCAACACCAATCACTCGTGGGTTAAGTAATTAACTCCTTTTGGACGATTGGGTCGAATTTGTGCCATTTTAAACACTCGCATCCACAACTTAACACCAGGTAAAACGGTTAATTTAAAAATAATAATATAATAATAATAATAATAATAATAATACCACCCATAATTATCAACTCGGTTTAAAAAAAAGTATCACCTGAAGATCAGGGCCCCCAGCTTTCGTTAGTTAGCCTTATAAGGTTAACTAACGAAAATATCACGACTTAACCTAACCAATCGTTAGGTCAAATGTACGCCCTTGACGAGTGGTTAGGTTAAGTCGTGATATTTTCGTTAGTTAGCCTTATAAGACTAACGAACGAAGGCTGGGGGCCCTGATCTTCAGGTGATCCAAAAAAAATATTCTTAATTTTTCCCTGCTGTAAACTTGAACACACACAACTGTATATATAATTATCGATGATATATTAGTGGTGGGCCCTTTTTTTTATGAACATGTATATTATCTTGAAAGAGTCTTTCACGGCTTGAGTAATCACCAACTAAAGATTAAACCTAACAAGTCACAGTTATGTCATCACAAAGTATAATTTTTAGGATGTGAATTAACGACAGAGGGTATAAGTAGGGTGACCAGACGTCCTGCATTTTGCAGGACTGTCCCGCAAAGAACATTGACCAATGCGGGACAATGCAATGTCCCACATTCTTGTATTTATGCAATTTTCGTACAAATGAAATGTAATTTGTATTCATTATCGTAGATCTAGCATCCGCGCATCCCCTCATAAACGTTTTAAAACGTTTTTGAAACCTCCAGTACGACAGACCTCGACCGCCGACGCTCGTCAGTTAAAATTTTGAATTATAATGGTGTTGACAGTAGGTTGGTAGAAATATTTACATATTTACCATCAGATCCCTCAAGGGTTGTTCTTCATTCATCAGTTAACAATACAGTATTAAAATCTGTTTTCACGTACTGACGCGCCCATTCAACACGCTGCTTCTTGTACCTGGATGTTAATGGTGACTGAATCGTAGGTTTACACGTCTTGCCAATTGTTTGGAGGATTCCACATCGAGATGTTCTCGGTACATTATGTATGCCAGCCTGCTCAAAAACCTCTTTACAGACTTAGGGTTGCCAAGTGTCCTTTGTTTCAAAGGACAGTTCTTTATTTCAGCTCGTGTGTCCTTGTCCTTTGATAAACTCGGAAAGGACGCCATATGTCCTTTAATTCAGTAATTGACTCAAAATTTTATTCATCACTAAAAATTTGAGACGGAGATGTTTTCAAACTTAATTAATTCGTTAATCGGGAGAAGTGAGATTCAACATTCAGATGTGATTTCTAGTAAATCAGAGTTGGCAATCCTGCCTTCATTGCCCGTTGCCATTGTCATCCTTGCTGGAGAGGAACGAGGAAGGCGTCGCCCGCTAACGTATTTTTTGTGCTTTGCCAAATTGACATATTAAACCGGCTTCATGAGGTTTTGACGTGATTCTATTTTTTATGAGTTGAAGAATATCTTCAGATGAATACTTAGGTATTGCACAAGTAAATTTTTATCATGATAAGCAATGGAATATACGGTAGCGTGCAAGTGTCCTTTATTCAAGATCTGTTGACTTGGCAACCCTATGATTTACTTGAGGACAATGGATGCTTTGCAATTTGCGCTTGATTTCATATATCTGCCGCCTTGTCACTTTTCTTATAGCTCCTTTATCATTTCGCTGCCTCAGTTTGGTACCCTCCGCTACAAACTTGTTTACAGTTCCATAAGCTCTGCCAAACTGCTTCGCAATTTCAATAGATTTTATATTTTCAGCGAGTAACGACTATTTTTCTTTTCTCAGTTAATGTTAAATCCTTCTTCTTACCCATTTTCACCATTTAGATCCGTAAATAGAATACTTGCTTAATAATTCGGAACACAATATTTTACATATTTTTCAATAAAATGAGATAATTATTTTAATTATCAAAATATTCTATCGAAATGAATACCATCAATGCTGCTATATATATAGTGATTATTTGCTACAAATTTCATTGAAATCGGGGAAAAACTTTTGAAAACATTGGAGAAAATGTAATCTGCTTAAGAAGTGCGAACGCAGTGTAATTATAAAGAACAATGATGCCATCTACTACAGTATTTCTTAATCTATTAAGATGTGTGTTGGAAACACTTCATACAGTATATAAAGCAGGATATATCAATAAAGTAAAACAAAAACCACATTTTTTATTTATTTTATTCAAAATATGTACAAAACGAAATGACCAGCTTTTCTGAGATGAAATATGTGTATATACAGTGATTGTAGGACTGTGAATTGAAATTTGTTTGGTCATTATTTGTAAATTTTCAATATGAAATGCTTGTCATTATAAATATCTTTATCCCTGAACTGATTACTCGCTATATATATTGGCACTGGACACGATTAATTAATTCCTACTAATATATATATAAGTATATATATATATATATGATGAATAAAACCACGAAGGAAAAAAGAAACAAAAGGGGTGCTCAAGCGCTTTCGTCTAATGACATCCTCAGGAAACTGGAGTGAAAGGACAGATCAAGGCAATATATAGGTTACAAAAATAAACATACATACATATTCATATATATATATATTATATATAATATATATATTATATATATATATATATATATATAAATATACATATATATAGTAAGCATAGAAAAAATTGTGGGAGGAGCAAACATTTATATGGGAGATTGACACTTTTAGCACTTCAGCCGACATTCAATATAAATTCAAATGGCTTGTTTATGAAACAGGTCACAAAAGAATAAAGAAATAAAAATAAATATAAATATAAATTGAGAAAAAATTAATTACAAAATAGTGCCTTAGTGATATATATGTCACAGCCTAAATAATCATAAAGAAATAAACAGGCAAATAAAAAAACCACAAATATATATACATATATATATACAAAGCTGGGCACAAACCGTTAATCCGTTAATCGTTAATTAACGAAGTTAACTTTTTCGTTAACGATTTAACTTTTAAGTTAACTTTGAAAATCATTATCGGACTAATTAACTTCCGTTACATTTAACTTCCGTTAACTCAAGTCCGTTAACCCCAAAAATTCATAAATAAACGTTTAAAAGTTTCTATTATTTTCAGTGCTGAGCAGGTGCGCAATTAATCCGCCACTGTTAATAGTGATGAACGAATTTCCATTTCCGCAGTGCAAAATCAGGCGATATATTTGTTTCCGACCCAGCTGAAGGTCAACAGCTTCAAAGACCAGGATGTCGACTTAATGAAAGAGTATGTCAAGGTAATATATTTATAAATTAATAATAAACTAGCGGGACTCGTGGAAATTCCACGATTTTTTTTTTTTCTGGTTACAATTAAATGCAGGACCTTGATACAATAATAGCGTTGTTTACGTAAACGTTTAAGAATACAATTATTCCAACTATATTTATTTATTGCAATAAAGTTATATTTTTCTTAACACCAGCCAGTAGATACGTTTTAGTTTTGCTCATTCAATTATCGTTATATTATTGAGTAAAATACAGCAGAATAATATTGCAGAATAATACAAATTTGAATTTCTACAATTTACTAATTCTCCATTGTTTTATTTCCAGATCATGTCACCTGTGGCCAAAGCACTCGACAAGATCCAGGGGGAGGAACAAGCCTACCTTGGGACTCTGCTGCCAACAGTTGCTGCGACAATCTTCAGGCTTAAGGACTTGAAGTCCAAGGGCCTCGTCTACTGCAGCGCCTTGGTCGACGCACTTTTGGCAGGCATCGACAAAAGGTTTGGGCCCCTCCTGGAGGATGACGAATGCCAGCTGGCTGCTGCCTTCCATCCCAGGTTTCGCCTCATCTGGTTGGACAAGTATGACAACACCAAGGTCGCCAGGGTGAGGAAAAGCATGGAGGGTACAGTCGAGGAGGCCATGAAGCAGCAGTCCAACGAAGTGGGCAGCAACAGTGGAGGCAGCAACAACGAGGAGGAGGATGATGACTTCTTCAGTGCTGTCATCCAGACAAAAGAGAGCAGCAGAAGCCACAGGTCACTCAAGGGCAAGGCCCAGAACTTGGTCAAGACCTGGCTGGAGACCAACTCCAAGGACTTGCTGACAGATGCTGCCTTCTTGGGTGAGCAAGTGTTGGTGGACTTGTTCATCAAGTTCAACACAGCCATCCCCTCCAGTGCTGCAGTGGAGCGTTTGTTCTCTATGGGCAAGGACATCCTGAGGGCCAAGAGATCATCCCTGTCTGATGAAAACTTTGATATGCTAATTTTCATGAAGGGCAACATGCATCTCATGGACAAAATGGAGAACGAGAAGAAGAGGGAAAATTAAATTATAAGCTTATATATATTGTGTTTTTCATTTTTTTTATAATAAAAGTTAACGTTAACGGTTTATCGGTAACTTCCGTTACATGTTTAACGAATTAACGGATTAACGGTTAACGAAGTTAACTTTTTGGTTAACGGATTAGCGGTTAACGAAGTTAACTTTTTGGTTAACGGTGCCCACCACTGTATATATATATATATATATATATATATATATATATATATATATATATAAAAAGACACTTTTAGCACTTTGGCCGACCTTCAATATAAATTCAAATGGCTTGTTTATGGAACAGGTCACAAAAGAATAAAGAAATAAAAATAAATATAAATATTGTAAGTGGAGTCTACAAATTCAAGCTCAAAAGGGAAGTTTTACAATCAATTTAATAGATGATGCCAAATTGATATATATGTCACAAAGAAATAAAGAAATAAACCAAAAAAAAAAAATTAATTATTAAAAAAATAATAAAAAAAATAATAATAATAAATTGAAAGATAAATTTTAAGAGAGGCACACCAATTTATAAGGGAAAAATTACCACATATGCATATTATAGTCACAAACGAATAAAAAAGTACAAGTAAATATAAATTGGAAAACAAAATGATGCCTAGATGATATATAAAGAACAATAAAATATATATACAACATATATACGGTATATATACGAAATATAAACGCAATATATACAGAATATATATATATATATATGCATAAGGGAAAAAAATTACCAAATTTGTTTTTATAATTATTGTCTGAAAAAACGGTAGGTCGCAAAAGAATAAAGAAATAAAAATAAATATAAATTGAAAAAATTACAAATAATACACGTACACATGTATACCCGCATAACCAAATATATATACATATACACACTATATACAAACACACACACAAACACACATATATATATACACATACAAGCTTGACCTTCGCGAAATGAGAAATCATCGCGCAGAACCTTTGTGAGGTTGTAAGGTAAGGTAAGGTACATACACATATATATATATATATATACATTTAACTGCATACATACATACATACATACATACATATACACACATACATACATACATATACACACATATACATACAAACACATTTAACTGCAATGACCACACACATACTCACATACACATACATACATACACATACACGCATACAGCAAAAAATTGAAAAATAAAATTGTAAGAGAAACAAAAGACAAAAACAAATTTTTTACCAAAGATTTAACAACCTGCCCTTTTTGTTTAAATCCATTCTGAAGGAATTCAGAGCAACGGGATCGAGTTGAAACAGACCTTTACTCATGTTAAGGTTATTTGTAAGTTGAATTATAGCCGACTCAAGAATATTTCTATTAACAATGTTGCTAGAGTGAAACAAAACTGAAACATTATTCCAATCAATACAATGGGATAACTCTGACAAATGGACAAAAAGGGCACTGGACAACTGTCCCGTTCTAACGGAATATTGATGCTGTTTTACACGCGTTTGCAAATCCTTTCCCGTCTGACCTATGTAAAAGGAATCACATTGCTTACACCCAATTTTATAGATAATGCCTAAATTATTGGTAGGGCTATTTTTTACTATGATGTTTTTCACAATATTGTTATATGAAAAAACTACACTGATATCCAAAAGTTTAAGTACATTAGCAATGCCTAAGAAGCCCGGGAAAAATGGAAGTACTAAAATATTCTTTGACAAGGTGCGAGTGTTATTATTCACACGATAGAAGGTTCGTTTAGCCTTATTAAGACAAGATTCCATGAACGCAGATGGGTAACACAACTCACTTCCAATACCGTTGATATTTTCCAATTCGGCATCGATGTATTCCGGACTGGCGATCCTAAGAGCGCGGAGAAACATTGAGGAAAATATGGCCTTTTTAATAGGGGTGTCATGTCCAGAGTAAAAGTGTACGTAGGACAAATTGTTTGTTTTTTTCCGATAGATACTAAACTTAAAACCCGGGCTATCCCTATGAACACGCACATCCAAAAACGGGATTGAGTTGTCTTGTTCCACTTCTAAAGTAAATTTAATGGAGGGGACTTGGTCATTTAACTGAAGGAGGAAGTCATCCAGGTCACGATTCATGGGCCAGATACACAAAATATCGTCGACGTACCGCAACCAAGGGATGCCAACCCCCAGGATTCTCGGAATGTAAGTAATTTCAAAAAACTCCATATAAATATTGAGAGAGGGGCGACAAAGGGTTGCCCATGGCCATCCCAAAAACTTGTTGATAATGCTCGCCATTGAAAGTGAATTTACAATCCTTGATACAAAGCTTAATAAGCTCCAAAACAGTGTGTGCAGGTAATGGTAAATCATAATTATGTAATTCTCTGGCGAGAAAGTCAAGCATATCATCAATCGGCACTTTTGTGAACAATGAACAAACGTCGAAACTGATCAATCTATCGTTGGTATTAATGCGAACATTATTCAATTTTTCAGTGAGATCCATGGAATTTTTTACGTGTGAATCAGAGACAGTTCCAAGAATGGGGGACAAAACATTAACAAGCCATTTGGAGAGTTTATATAATAGAGCCCACCGAGCTAATAATAGGGCGCATAGGGTTACCCGGTTTGTGGGTTTTAATAAGACCATAAAGATAAGGCAGAGCAGGTGAAGTGGACAAAAAAAGGGGAATTAAATCCTTATGATCTTTGAGAATGCGTTTCAAGCCACTATTGAATGATTTGATGACATCATCCTGTGGGTTCTTCCTAAGTTTCACGTATGTGGCGGGGTCCTGAAGCAGCTCATTCATCTTTCCAATGTAATCCACTTTGTCCATAATGACTAAGGTGTTAGCCTTGTCTGCTTTAGTAATATGGAGCTCACTATCTTTTTTTAATTGTGAAAGGCTATTGCGGAAACGTTTAGGAAAGTTATCTTCGTAAGAAATATTCGCAGCACCATAGACCAGGCCTTTAACTATGTTAACCAAAAACTGAGGAAGGTTACACTGTTTTTCAAAACGAGCAAGACTATGACAAATTTGTAAAGCAGTAGGTTTTTTAACAATATAAAAGGACATACCAAATCCAAGGGCACTTTTTGCATCGTCACTAATGTTTTTCGAAGAAAGGTTCAAAACACACTTTGAGCTTGCTTTTTTACTCCACTGACTATTTCGAATGAGACTTTTAATTTTGCGATCCAAAATGTTTCGAAGTGAAGAAGTTCTCCGACGCAACTCGTTGTAAATTTCATCAAACAAAGGTTGGATCCACGGTTGGGGAATAACAGTCAAAACATTACGTTTGGCAATGCTAAATTTTTGAAGGTGGACCACTCATTTTGTCTGGTGACTTCAATATGTTTCTTTAAAATTACTCTGCTAAAGTTGTTGAACGGATGGTCGTCCATTTCTCTGAGGCGAATCGGAAGGAGGGACTTGGGAAGGACCTGCTCCTCCAGACAATTAGTAAGAAACTTTCGTCGGATCCGAATTGCATGCCCCTTCATTAATGTAGAAGCAAACACCGACACAAACGGGGACAATAGAGGGAACAGCAAGGCGAAGGAACGCGTGGTGTTCATTATATGAAAAATTATTTCACGAAAGTGACACGTGAAAAGTATTTATGATGAATAAAACCACGAAGGAAAAAAGAAACACAAAGGGGTGCTCAAGCGCTTTCGTCTAATGACATCCTCAGGAACACTGGAGTGAAAGGACAGATCAAGGCAATATATAGGTTACAAAAATAAACATACATACATACATATATATATCATATATATATATATATATATATATATATATATATATATATATACATATACATATATATAGTAAGCATAGAAAAAATTGTGGGAGGAGCAAACATTTATATGGGAGATTGACACTTTTAGCACTTCAGCCGACATTCAATATAAATTCAAATGGCTTGTTTATGAAACAGGTCACAAAAGAATAAAGAAATAAAAATAAATATAAATATAAATTGAGAAAAAATTAATTACAAAATAGTGCCTTGATATATATGTCACAGCCTAAATAATCATAAAGAAATAAACAGGCAAATAAAAAAACCACAAATATATATATATATATATATATATATATATATATATATATATATATATAAAAAGACACTTTTAGCACTTTGGCCGACCTTCAATATAAATTCAAATGGCTTGTTTATGGAACAGGTCACAAAAGAATAAAGAAATAAAAATAAATATAAATATTGTAAGTGGAGTCTACAAATTCAAGCTCAAAAGGGAAGTTTTACAATCAATTTAATAGATGATGCCAAATTGATATATATGTCATAAAGAAATAAAAAAAAAAAAAAAAAAAAATTAATTATTAAAAAAATAATAAAAAAAATAATAATAATAAATTGAAAGATATATATATATATATATATATATGACGCCCAGTGGCGGTTCCTCATATGGGCAATATGGGCAGCCGCACAGGGCGGCATTTGTGGAGGGGCGGCATGAGCGCCTGCAAAAAAAAAAAATAAAAAATAAGAATAAATAAATAAAGAAATAAATAAAAATAAAAAAAAATAAAATAAATATAAAAGATCAATGACTTTGCATCAAGGAAGGTAAGAAGAGTCAGGCTTTAGATGGCAGTTGTGCTGTGGTGCAATTTATTTTGTTTCTTGTTCAAAGTGTAGCATAATAATTACCCTCTCTTAAGTGTCTTATTCTATTTATGTGATAGAGCATTTGTACAATTTAGAAATTTGATTCTCTAGTTTATTTATGGCAGTTGTGCAATTTAATTTGTATTTTTCCTGTTCATAGTATCATAATTACATTCTCTTAAGTGAGTTATTCTATTTACGTGATGAAGTATTTGTAAAATTCAGAAATTTGAGTCTTTGTTTTGGTTCTGAAGTTCCAACAATTAGTCCAATAAAAAGTTATTTTGTGAAAGAGTTATGTCTGTCCTTTATTTTGGGGGGATTCGAATGTGTGTGTGTTGGCGAACAGGGGGGGGGGCGCTGAAGGTGAGGTTCGCCCAGGGCGTCATGTAAGCTAGGACCGCCACTGATGACGCCTATGATTTGTGGTGCTTTCATGGTAGACCCAGATTAGGACCAGTATACATAAATATGTGTAGAAGTCGGGGTCAGTATAAGGCGGCCATAAGGCGATGTAAACAGGAAGAAGAGTCTATTCGAGCATCAAAAGCCTGTGAAGCTCGCATAAATAACGATAACAACAAATTTTGGAAATTTGTTAAGAATCAAACGGGTGTCAAAAATGTCCTCCCTCCGACAATCGATGGGGTGTCGGGGGAGGATGAAATTGCAAAGCTGTGGAAAAAACACTACTCTAACGTTCTTAATAGTGTGAGTAGGGATAATCTTAAGATAGATTGCAACGAAACGATTGTGGGAGGGACAAGGGAAAATATTTTGATATCATTTTCTGAAGTAAAGAGGTTAATTAAAGAGTTAGACTGGTTCTGCGTCAGGGGTAGATGACTTATCGAATGAGCACTTAAAATATGCAAATGACGTAGTATGTCTGCATATATTATTGCTCCTATCAGCCATGCTTCCTCATAGCTATATCCCTGCAGAGTTCATGAGTGTATATATCTTGCCCCTGGTCAAAAATAAGTACGGAGACATTCTGTCCAGCAATAATTACAGGCCTATTGCTGTCGCTTCCTGCTTCTCGAAACTACTAGAAAAACTCTTGTTACTCCGATTAAATGATTTCCTATGGACATCTCCTAATCAGTTTGGTTTTAAAAGGTCCCACTCAACTGACCTGTGTATCTATGTACTTAAAGAAACAATATCTAAATACATTGACAGTAATTCAACCATTTATAGCTGTTTCCTTGATATAAGTAAGGCATATGATAGGGTGAACCACAATATTTTATTTGCAGAACTAGAAGACAGGAAGGTTCCCATGTACATATTAAATTTATTGAAATTTTGGTATTCCCACCAATCTTTCACTGTTAGGTGGGGCAATGTACTATCCGAGTGTTTTGGCTCCTCTTGCGGGATGAGACAAGGCTCCTTGCTCTCCCCTTTGCTGTTTAATGTGTATATTGACCGATTAATTGCTTCACTTAATGAGGCAACAGTAGGATGTTGTATAGATAACGCAAGGATAAATAACTTATGAAAATAAAAACCCACTCTAATAGACAGAGTTTATTTCCACGACAGTTTCGACGCCCACTGGCATCCTCCTCGGGTGGATACAGAAACACGAATGAACCAAAACAAGAGGGAAAAACAGTCCAGGGACCGACCGTTAAGAAATTCGCACCTAGGTTAGATCCCATTCTCCCGACACCGGAAGGGCATTTTCATTAAGTACATTCGCGCAAATTTAAAACTATCTTCCTGTTCTAAACATACAGATTCTATTATATTTTTTACATAATTATTGAATTTATTATTAATTTTATTACATTTAATATTGCATAATTATTTATTACAGAAATTATAAATTTATTATTACATTGGTTATTACATTATTGTTTATTATACAGAACTTATAAACCGAAAAACGAATGAAAAAAGCCGATTAGGAAACAATCCAGAGAAATTCGCACCTAGGTTAGATACCGTTCTCCCGACACTGGAAGGGCATTTTATTACAGGGTCCGCTTATAAGTACATTCCCACAAATTAAAACTATCTTCTTGTTCTATACATACAGATTCTAATATTTTGACATAATTACTGCATTTATTATTACATTTACATTTTTTTTTTAACATTTATTATTATTACCTTTACCCTGGATTGGAATGTTTCCTTACTCGCCTTTAGTAAATGTAATAATGGAAGTAATAAATATGGAAATAAATATAAATGCAACAGATGTAATAATAAAGGTAATATTATAAATTTAATAATTAGGGTAAAGGTAATAATAATAAATGTTAAAAAAAATGTAAATGTAATAATAAATGCAGTAATTATGTCAAAATATTAGAATCTGTATGTATGAACAAGAAGATAGTTTTAATTTGTGGGAATGTACTTATAAGCGGACCCTGTAATAAAATGCCCTTCCAGTGTCGGGAGAACGGTATCTAACCTAGGTGCGAATTTCTCTGGATTGTTTCCTAATCGGCTTTTTTCATTCGTTTTTCGGTTTATAAGTTCTGTATAATAAACAATAATGTAATAACCAATGTAATAATAAATTTATAATTTCTGTAATAAATAATTATGCAATATTAAATGTAATAAAATTAATAATAAATTCAATAATTATGTAAAAAAATATAATAGAATCTGTATGTTTAGAACAGGAAGATAGTTTTAAATTTGCGCGAATGTACTTAATGAAAATGCCCTTCCGGTGTCGGGAGAATGGGATCTAACCTAGGTGCGAATTTCTTAACGGTCGGTCCCTGGACTGTTTTTCCCTCTTGTTTTGGTTCATTCGTGTTTCTGTATCCACCCGAGGAGGATGCCAGTGGGCGTCGAAACTGTTGTGGAAATAAACTCTGTCTATTAGAGTGGGTTTTTATTTTCATATTTTGACCTTCACGTAGAAAAAAAGTGAAGTTTTTTGCATTGATAAATAGCTTAGTTTATGCCGATGATATGGTGTTAATAAGTCCCTCTGTTAAAGGTCTGGATCGGCTACTAAATGTCTGCGAAGTGTATTCGCAGAAACATGATATTCTTTTTAATGTTACAAAAACTAAGGTTATGCAATTTCATCCTAAAAGCTGTAATCAGCCAGCTGATATAAGGTTTAAAATGAATGGTGAAGTAATTGAGGAAGTACAAGAGTTTAAGTATTTGGGTCAAACTATTACCAGCTCCTTGAGCGATGACTCGGATATAAGAAAACAATCTCGAAGCCTGTGTGCTAAAACGAATATGACCATAAGGAACTTTCGTTTCTGTACGAGTGAAGCTAAAGACACACTCTTTCGTACTTTCTGCAGTAATATATACGGTCAGCAACTCTGGGTGAATTATAAAAAAGGTTCCGGCAGAACCCTAAATTTGCTGTACAACAGGTCTTTTAGACTCTTACATAAATTACCCCCCGAGATGCTCAGCTTCGCAAATGTTTGCTACCCGCAATGTCCCGAGCTTCCCGGAGGTAACAAGACGCGCTCAACCACAGTCTAATGCAAAGAATTAAAAATCAACCAACCCGATCATCCAAGCTATCCATGAGTCCTGCCATTTATCCTCTAAAGTCTAAGCTATGGACTTCTTGGTACGAAAACGTCTGTCTGTAGCTCCACTTAACTTCGACAGTGCAGTATTATTTCTAATCAATTGTGTATATATTTCTATCCTTAGTATATGAACTGTCATTGTATTAATAATATTTGCCATATGGACTATAGCAAAGCTGGGCACAAACCGTTAATCCGTTAATCGTTAATTAACGAAGTTAACTTTTTCGTTAACGATTTAACTTTTAAGTTAACTGAAAATCATTATCGGACTAATTAACTTCCGTTACATTTAACTTCCGTTAACTCAAGTCCGTTAACCCAAAAAATTCATAAATAAACGTTTAAAAGTTTCTATTATTTTCAGTGCTGAGCAGGTGCGCAATTAATCCGCCACTGTTAATAGTTATTTATGGCATTGGTTTGAGCAAAACATGGTCGACTGTAAAATCAGGCGGAAAGATTTGCCATTTGAGTTGAATGTTTCAACTTCTTTCAAGAAATATCACGAGCATTTTAAGGCACTTTCAATAATATATATGTAACAATTACAACAAATAACTACATTCGTTTCATTTGCAGTCTGTCTCTTGCGCAACATGTTTGTGCTAGTGAATATTTAAAAATAATCGTTGTCAAGTAAGTCATGTATATTTATAATATGTCTGTGAGTACCTTATTAGTAGTCTCCTTGATACATTTCAAGAACCATAAAACTGATCAGGTAAGATTTCAATTCTCATGTCAACAACGAGGAGGATGACTTCTTCAGTGCTGTCATCCAGACAAAAGAGAGCAGCAGAAGCCACAGGTCACTCAAGGGCAAGGCCCAGAACTTGGTCAAGACCTGGCTGGAGACCAACTCCAAGGACTTGCTGACAGATGCTGCCTTCTTGGGTGAGCAAGTGTTGGTGGACTTGTTCATCAAGTTCAACACAGCCATCCCCTCCAGTGCTGCAGTGGAGCGTTTGTTCTCTATGGGCAAGGACATCCTGAGGGCCAAGAGATCATCCCTGTCTGATGAAAACTTTGATATGCTAATTTTCATGAAGGGCAACATGCATCTCATGGACGAAATGGAGAACGAGAAGAAGAGGGAAAATTAAATTATATATATATTGTGTTTTTCATTTTTTTTATAATAAAAGTTAACGTTAACGGTTTATCGGTAACTTCCGTTACATGTTTAACGAATTAACGGTTAACGGTTAACGAAGTTAACTTTTTGGTTAACGGATTAGCGGTTAACGAAGTTAACTTTTTGGTTAACGGTGCCCACCACTGGACTATAGTCTGCCAATAAACCTTTTCATTTTCATTATATATATATATATATATATACATATATTTATTATTATTATTATTATTATTTGCCCTTAAGAATAGTGTTCATTTAATGCGCTTGTACTATATTCAGTGTATATACAGGGTGTCCATAAATTGTCTTTACAAATTCAGTTCAAACCAGTTAGAATTTGTAAAGGTAATATTTTAACAAAATAGTAGGCTATTGGATTTCAGGTGTAAAATTATTTCCGTCCTCTGATTGGTCAGCCTTTGGAAGAAATGAAACGTGGCCCCTGATTGGACAGATCATAATAGTTTTCATTATATTAACTGTCCTTCCAATCATTGACGGTACCGACGTCACACTACTTTTGGATTGATGTCGCTATATTTTTCCTAGCAACTTATTAAAAACTGTTTACTCGTTCGTATTCTTAATTAAATTTTTTTTTTAAATTAAAAATTCTAAAGCTTAAGGTATAAATTTCTTTCCTTTTCCTAGAATTGAAGAAAAACGTGTGATGACGTCATATTTACACAAGTTTACAGCAACTCCGCTTCAAAATTTGTGCATTACTTTGTTTTAGTAGGTAAATACCCCACTACGATATAATTAGGGTGATTTCAGTAAATAAAGTGATTTACAGGGCTGTATTTATTGGCATCAGGGGAGCCGGAGTCTATGTGATAAGGAACACCAGGTATTCTCATCGGAAGATATCCAAGGAAGTTGAAAAGCCCAATATAAAGCGCCATAGCTCGTAAACCACTTGGGCCTATCAATGTTAAGCCAGCGCTGAGTTTTTTTAACAACGCGCTCCGACGCGTCCGGCCGGACTCCTTCCCTTTTTCCTTTTTGGTCTTTTCTGTATTAGAAACTAATAAATAAATATAATTACTCTCTCCCAATGATGGACAGAGAATTTTTGTTTCTCATTTCTGTCAAAAGGTTAAAAAACTCGGACAAGTCCTTGGTTTCTTGAATGATTGGTGTGAGATTGCCATCAATATTCATAAGCTTGGTGTTCAAGGCAGGTTGTTCTTTGGCGAAGGGAAAGGTAGGGATCTGACTACTGTAGATTCAGTTGTAGTCCAAAAAACAGCACCAAACTTAAACCTAGAAAATAGGACTTAATTAGTACATTGGTTTATTGCAAATAAAACCCAGGGGACTTTCGTTTAGATTGTTTTTTTTTATGTTAAGTTCTTAAGATAAACAAACAGGATACAGTCGTTAATCGCTTAATCGAATTACATGAAATGCCTGAAATTTTTAGGCATTACGTGAAATAGCTAGTTTAACACATTGACTGTAACATATACAAGTGGCCTAAAAAGTTCTTAGATTATTTTCCTGTTGTTTTTATTTGTGTAGAAAGAAAACCATTTAAGAGAGACCATTTAATACAACCGATAGGCCAACGTTAATTCAGTAATTTTATTAATCTAGCAATGAATTTGACTATTTCATTTTCCAAATACAGTAACTTAACTTTTTTCAAATATTTCTTTTAACTTCATAATGGTATGAACAGTAATATTTTATCAATATGCACTGTAAATATTAAAAAGGACATTTTTCTGCCACCAAATAATGTAATTATTCCTTTGATATGTATGGAAATATTACACTTCTGATGGAGTAAACTAAATGCAAATTTTCAGGGAAAAAGGAAATTGATATGTATAAGTTTACTTGCCTAACCACTCATAACAGTTTTCAGTAATATCAGGTAAAAGTAAGTAAAAATTTCAAAGATATAAAAAATTTTGTTAAATATATCTTGGAATGTCGCTTATTTTTACCTGATATTACTGATAACTGTTATGAGGTGCTGGGCAAGTGTACTGTACTGTACTTAAGCACATCAGTCAGTTCCTCTTTCTTTAAAAATGAAATTTAATTTAAGTCATTAGAAGTGCAATATTTTCGTATGCTATCAAAGAAATAAATAACTTCACCGTAATTTGGTGGCAACTGAGATGTAAGACAAATTGTCAATCATAAACAGATTCGGAATAAAATTAATGAAACCATCACTCAGAAATATATCCTTTAAAGTTCGCTTTTATCTTCGCAAGAGCCTGTATTAAAATAATTAAAACCCGCGTTAGTACCTTGTACTTAAAACGTTTTGTGCTGTTTTACATAATGTTAAATATTTTTTATGTACGAATGAGGGGCCAAGGGGGAATGCCCACAAAAAAAAACACCCCTCCTCCCCCATAGAGGAAGAAGAGAGCTAAAATCAAGGTCCGAGGTTTTTCAGATGCCTGGACACTCTGCGTTTGAAAGAGTAGAGGTCATATGCAGGGGGAAAGATGGATTGAGGAAGGTTGTTCCAGAGTTGACCGGTGTAGTGTACACCTCTTTTCTTTCATTATTCGTTTGACTTTTTACTTATTTGCCTCTTTACTAATCGCTATTCTCTGTCTTTATACGGACGGGGGCGGACGGGTAGCTGGATAGGGTGGCCTTCCATTAAAATTTTGAACAGCGAAGGGATCGGGGATAAATTACACACTATTATTACTATACAGGGTGTCCCAGAATTAACTATCTATTTCAATGAAATCGGACAAATTTTTTAAAAACACACTTTTATTTATGTTTATCATGTTTAATATGTGTTAAAAATGTATAAATTTCTAAATTTTTTTCATAATTTTATTTTCATAATTTTTTCATTATCTGGTCCAATGAAAGACCGTCTGAAGTCATAGAATGGCAAAGAGACTCTCCAAAAGTTAACGTGTGGCTTGGAATGACCAAATCTAAAATTTATGGTGCTCCATCTTGTTGAAACACAACATTATCAAGAATGCCATCATCAAGAAGCTGTGGTTCGAGAAACTGCTGAAGCATATCAAGGTAGACGGTACCTGTTACAGTTGCTTCCGCAAAGAAGAATGGGCCATAAATTTTGGATTTGGTCATTCCAAGCCACACGTTAACTTTTGGAGAGTCTCTTTGCCATTTGACTTCAGACAGTCTTTCATTGGACCAGATAATGAAAAAATTATGAAAATAAAATTACGAAAAAAATTTAGAAATGTATACATTTTTAACACATATTAAACATGATAAACATAAATAAAAGTGTGTTTTTAAAAAATTTGTCCGATTTCATTGAAATAGATAGTTAATTCTGGGACACCCTGTATACTGACTTTTTATTTACGCCGAAATAATTGAACAAGCGGGGTAAAACGAGTGCGGACCCATCGTTAACCTTTTATCGTGGAGAGAGACAAATAACTATTTTAAATTCACAATAACATAGTGTACTAATAACGAAAACCACCTAACTAGGGCACACCCGTCCGAGGACTGAATTGGGGCATCCTTCTTTCTCTCGGCCCATTTCAGGTGTTACCAACTACTATTTTATATTCTTAATTTCAAACAAAACATTATTTTCTTATTTACGTACAAACCATCATTAAATTTCTTATTAAACACTTTTATCTTCTTTATTAAACAAAACATTATTAAATTCTTATAAACAAAACATTAAATTCTTATTAAACATTATTATCATCATCTTTATTAAAAAATACCAGTACACGACAACTGTTGTGTAAACGAAAGATTGAAAATACCGCTCAATCCTTACGTTATAGAGTTGGACAGAAAAAGAATGAGAATGTGTCGAAAGTCTGGTACTGCGTACTCTCCTTAATTAAAGGAGGTATGCGGTTAGAGAGCTCAAGAAGAGCAGTGTTCGTTATAACAGCGATAGTAAAGAGAGAGTGAGGCAACATTGCGGCGAGAAGAGATGGATTGAAGACAGTCAGTAAGAGGCGGGGAATTGATGAGACGAAAAGCCTTTGATTCTATCCTGTCGAGTAGAGCTGTGTGGGTTGAACTACCCAACACATGAGAAGCATACTCCATACAGGGGCTGACAAGATCCCCGTACAGAGACAGCAACTGAGTGGGGGTGAAGAAACTGCGGAGGCAGTACAGCACACCTAACCTCTCAGAAGCTGTTTCAGAAAGAGTGTATATGGGATCTTTCCAGGAAAGAACACGAGAAAAGGAAAGGCCAAGAATGTTAAGAGAAGAGGAAGGATTGAGTTATGTATTGTTGAAGATAAGGTAATAGTCGTGTGGAAGATTATGACGAGTAGACAGATGAAGAAGGTGATGGGACGATTAATCGGAATCGAGAATCGGAAGAATCGAGTGTTTTTCAGGAATCGGCATCGGCATCGGCATCGGAATCGTAAGAATTTGGTTACGACTTTCGATTCTTACAACAATTCTTTGTCATTTAGTGACAAAAATGAACTAATTAATGAACCTTATACTTGCAACCTATCTTGATCCACGCTTTAAACATACATTCCTTGAAGATGAATATAATAACCAAAATGTTGAAGAAATTCTTAAGCAGTGGATGATTGAAGATATATACTCTGCAAATAATAGCAAATCTGTTACTACTCCCATGTCTCAGGTTTCAGACTCTTCTGATATATCAGCAGATGATAAAAGTCAATTAAGTGATGCTGAAAATGATTTTAACTTTAGTTTTACAAGTTGTTTTTCAGAGTTTAAAGAGAAAAAGAAATTGGCGAAAGGACACAAAGAACCCAATCCCAAAGCAAAAAAGGACTCTTTAGGTGAAAAGGTTAGAGATGCCATAAAAGCAGAAATGATTCGATACCAAGACTTAAAAATGAAGAAAGTCCATTACAGTGGTGGATGGCAAATAAAGATAGCTTTCCAAATATGGCTGTTCTTGCTAGGAAATATTTATGTGCACCACCTCTTCTGTGGAGAGTGAAAGACTATTTAGTGTTGGAGGTACAATTTATTCTCCAAAAAGAAACAGAATGCACGCAGAAACAGGAGAAATGTTAATGTTTTTACATTATAATTTAAGGGTGATGACTTTTGATTATAAATAATTTATAACTTAGTTTTCATTATTCATTTGCTTTTGTAGCCTTCTAAAATTGTTTTAAATAAGGTGGGAAATTTGTTTAAATAATGTAAGAATTGCATTGTAAGCTTAGAAGGAATAAAGGATTACAAATTATAGTTCAATTGTAATTATTAAAAGGAAAAATTTTAAAATGTTTCTTTAATAAGATTAAATCTAACAGATATATTTGTTTCTTATATATTTACAACCTAATCAATTAGATTCTAAGGTGATATTACCATACTATTACTTTATATAGTTAAGCGGGTGGAGAAGTGAAGGGTGGAATCATTGGCATAGGAGTGGATAGGACAGGAAGTGCGACTTAATAGATCATTAAGAATAGTAGAAGAACAGTGGCCATCTACAACCGCAGCTATAGATCGGCCAAGAAGGAAATTAGAGAAGAAGGCATAGATAGGTGAAAAACCGAAAGAGGGCAATTTGAAAATTAAAGATTTGCGCCAGACTC
This sequence comes from Bathynomus jamesi, assembly GCA_023014485.1. Lineage (NCBI taxonomy): Eukaryota > Metazoa > Arthropoda > Malacostraca > Isopoda > Cirolanidae > Bathynomus > Bathynomus jamesi. The sequence goes on along the minus strand of JAJOZX010005071.1, from coordinate 139,770 downwards.
AATCAAAAGCTTTTGATATGTCTACCACAATAGCAAAGGTTTCAACGAAATCCCGAAAAAAGGATGACCAAGCATCAAAGTTGTACAAGAAGATCGCCAGCAGAGCATCCTTTGCCGAACCCATACTGACGATCTGAAAGATTGAGAGAAGAGTTGTTTAAGAATGTTCCTATTAAGGATAGATTCAAAACTTTAGGAAGGCGAGAAATCAAAACAATTGGACGGTAGTTGGAGGGTTGAGAGCGGTCATCCTTCTTTGGGACAGGCTGAATGAAAGCGAACTTCCAGCAAGAAAGAAAAGTACCAGATGAAGACAAAGACGAAAGAGTTTGCCCAAGCAGGGTGTCAGCACAGAATCACAGTTCTTGAAAACAACAGAAGGGATACCATCCGGACCGTACGCCTTCTTAGAATGAACTCGGATAAAGCACAAAAAACACCTTCGGAGGAGATTTTAACTTCGGACAAATTAAGTCAGAGGGAGTAGGAGATGGAGGAACAGCACCGTAATCCTCCAGGGTTGAGATGGAGGCGAAAGTTTGAACGAAGAGTTCATCACGGCATGTCGCAACGCCATTTCCCCCTCTATCAGAAAAGTTAAGCGACTTTGGGTCTGGGTAGTAGCTGGATGGGTGACCGTCCTCCGCATCCAGATGATGTAGCGACCCGTGCGGATCCCACGTAAATCTGTAGGTCCACTTCATTACATGACCTTCGCGGTTATGAAGGAAACTAAACAACCCCAAGATGTTCATCAGGTGTTATATGAAAAAACAAAATTACGTTAGAGTCATCGTATGCGGCAGTTTTTGGGCGCAAATTAAATTTTTCTCCAAAACCTGAAAAGTCGAGGCTTTTTCAAAATACAAGACATTTATTGCAGTGCATTGAGAGGAACGAAATTTTTTTTCCCCTTTTATCGTATTCAAGACGTTGTCTGACTTATCTTTAAACGCATTTATGGAAATATTGTTTACTAATTCAGGCGACAATTATTTCATATTTGCCGTTCTCCATAAATAAACTTGTCGTAAATATCTGTCTATATCTCTTTGTTAATGTAAAATAATTAATTAAAATAAAAAATGTAAATAATTTAGTAAATATTACTTCCATAGATATTGTTAAAGTAGACAAGGTCTTAAACATTCGTAATAATTATTAATTAAATAATTATATAATAAGCATGAATTGACGAGTCTCTCTTAGCTGTCGTAACTTGCAAGGAGAAATAAATTTCTATCTAGTCTTAAACCTCTCGGTCATCTTATATATATATACCTCGTTAACCTCGTTTAGGTTCTGTGTGTTGGTCTCTCTTCACATGAAGGTCAAGCTGGTGGCCCCGCCTCTAGGCCTGGCTTGGTAGAGGAGCGAGTTGCTCTCTTGCGCTCTCCACCGCACGTAGCCAGGTACACGGGGCTCATCTGGTACCGTCCTGAGCCAGGTATCTTGTCTTCTCTTGAAGACTTCAACTTTGACCCCTGTAACGTTTCTGATGTACTTTGGAAGCTGGTTAAAAAGTCTTGGCCCCCTGACAACCAAGCTATTTTCCTTCAGAGTTCAGGAGGTCCCTTACGGACATTTAATTTCGGAACACTACACATTCTGCCTTTCCTATTTTCCAGCGTTGTTTGGATGGTAATTGAGTTAGTTTGAGGTTTGGTACCAGTTTTTCGATCATTTTCCATATGTAAATTATGGTGTATCTCTCTCTTCTTTCCAGGGAGTACAGATTTAGTTTACGTAGTCTTTCCCAATAGTTGAGTTCTTTGAAGCCATCAATTTTGGCTGTGAAATGGCTCTGCGTTTCTTCTAGTTTATTCATTTCTTCCTTTTTAGATGGGGACGTCAAAACAGCAATATTCAAGTTTTGGTATGATCAGTGTACTCAGCAGGGGAATCATTGCTGTCTTGTCCCTCCTTTTGAACGTTCTTAGTACCTGTCCCGCGACTCTTTTTGCTTTGTTTATTGCTCTTTGATTTTGTGTCTCAAATTTGGCATCCTCGGTCATTATTACCCCCAGGAAGTCGACCGCTTTCGTGCTTCTCTGATTTTCCTGTCTATCTGGAGCATGATATGTAGTCTGAGTTCCTCATTTCTACCATATCTCAAGGGCTGAAATTTCTCCGTGTTAAAAGTCAGATTGTTGTCTTCTGACCATTTGTATATTTTGTTCGTGTCCCTATATGTGTCGTGTGTGTGTGTGTGTGAAGTCATAGTTTATATGTAAGGAGTCGTCGAACAGCGGAAGAGGTTGCTTTCCAGAAAAAGAGCAACATGAAGAGAACGATGACTACAGCTCTATTGGGAATTGGGATCTGTTCTACAGTAGTTCACCTCGTCTCGTGAGTACCATACTGTGTATTTATTTCTCCTCGTGTGATCAAAGGGAAAAAAGAAAACCCGTTAACAGTCAGACTACATCCGTACGATAAAGATTCAATTGTGTAATAAAGCATTAATATTCTTTCAATTCTCTCGCACCCACTAAAGCGTTCCCCCCAGTTATTTTGTTCCATTTCCATTATTATAGTACACTGCGCCCTCGATATATGCGTCTTCATCATATGCGAATTCGCTGTTATGCGAAGACCCTATTTCTACCAAGAATTCAGTATATGCGGAAAAAATTTGCATTTATGCGCCACCTAGTGTAAAATATTGCTGAGCCGCTGAGCGCACTGACGTGTTCCCGCCAAACAACAACAGTCTCGCATAAACCGTTATAGCGTGTTGGTATGTGTGCGTTGTGCTCTAGACTGTGTTGTGTTTTTCACTATTTTTTAGTACTTTTTCCAGTGCTTTTTCGTTGGTACCGTATGTCTTATTAGGCTTACTCTGTCCTTTAATATTTATACTGGACAGTATTGATGTAATATAGCATTACTGTTATCTTGTTGAATGTTTTTGGTATAAAAAAGTGGCATATTTATTGTTGGGGGAGCCGGGAGGGCAGAGATGGGCAAGATACTTGGAAATTGTATCTGAGATACAGATACAAGATACCCAACAAAAATGTATCTGAGATACAGATACAAGATACTCGAAAAAACTGTATCTTCAAGATACAGATACAAGATAAGCACACCGGACGAAAAATTAGTCACCCCTAATAGCACCGATAGTAGAAAGTTCAAGGTCACACAGAGGGCGCTGATGTGGCATTGGTAAGTGACAAGTAGCGGTGACGTAGCACACAGGATCAGATCTGTTTCGTGAGGTGGTGAAGAACAAAGTGTGTGTTGGATATAGTCTGCAAAATGGGTCGTGAGGCAGACGTTACTCAGTGGCAAAAAGGAGCCATCGTGTTTGGCAGAGCCCACGGACACAAAATGTCTGAAGTAGCCCAATTTGTTGGTGTGTCAACGCGTACTGTCCAGCGAGTTTACAAAGAGTGGTGTAGTTCGCAATCAACTGACAATCGACGGCGTAACTGTGGCCGGAAAACAATTCTCGACAATAGGGGCCGCCGCCATGTTTCTCGTCTAGTTACTGCAAATCGTTTTCAAACCAGAGAACAATTGCTCCAAGAAACGAATGAGGTTCTCCAGCGACCAATTTCCGAACGGACATTGCGACGAGAACTGCATGCGATGGACATCTGGAGCAGGGTACCACGGAAGAGGCCGCTGTTAACAGCAAGTCACAAATTGGCACGTTATAAATGGGCTCAGAGGCACAAAAACTGGACTGCGGCAGATTGGAAACGTGTAATTTGGTCCGATGAGTCCCGTTTTTGTTTGTTCTCCAATGATGGGAGGCGACGAGTACATCGCAGGTCCAATGAAGCCTTTAATCCTGAATGCGTCGAAGGTGTTGTTCAGGCTGGAAACAGAAAGTGAAGCGCAGGAATAGACACCCACGGACTCTGGCGGAACTTCGGGACCGGCTGATGAACGAGTGGCAGCAAATCGATGTTCAGTACATGCACAACCTCGTAGAGTCTCTGCCTCGCCGGATTCGTGCGGTTATCAAGGCCAGAGGCGCCGTCACACGTTATTAGGTACATTCTGAGAGGGGTGACTAATTTTTTGTCCGGTGTGCTTACATTTTTAAGATACAAGATACTTTTGAAAGAATAATTTGAGTTTAGTTTCACCTGGTGAGCCATGAGCACACGAGTTATCTCATTCAATTGTTTATTATTATATTTTCTGGATATAAATAAATGCCAAATCAATGGTACTTCATATCTCAGTATTCATATAGTGATATAACTAAAAGGAAAGCACAAAGTAAATATGTATAAATAATCCTGAAAATTTTTAGGTATGGAAAAATAAAATAAACCACACTTTTTCAATTTATGTATTTCAAATAAATTGTTAATACAGGTATGCTCAGTTACCTACTCACGAAGAAAAAATAAGTTTTCCTCATAATAAATATAGTTGCAGGAATAAGCAAATATATGTATAATTCCTGATTTTTAATCATGTTAAAACATGTTAAAACCGCGGGATACAAGATGAAACCTGAGTACGTCTGTGCCGAGACTGTGCGCGCAGCGCAACGGTAGTATTCATGTACAAACATGTAACAGCAATCGCCGGCCTGCTTCAACGTGCGTCAGATATGATCATATTTCATGAATAGTTATTAGCGTCTCTATTTAAAAAGTATCTTATGAAAGTATCTTTGAAAGTGTATCCCGGGATACAAGCTACATGACAAAATGTATCTTAGATACTTCTCAAGATCCTCCAAAAATAAAGTATCTAAGATACGTATCTTGTATCTTAAGATACTTTTTGTATCTTAAGATACAAGATACTGCCCATCTCTGCGGGAGGGTAAAAAAAACTGGTTGTGGAACGCATCCCTATTTTTTTTCATTTAACTATAAGTTCGATATATGCGAATTTGCATTATGCGAGGTTTTAGCAGAACCTATCCCTCGCATATTTTTTTTTTTTTTTTAAGTTCGGGAAGAACCGATTCGCCTCTATTTAAAAGGGCATATCTCAGCGGAAAAACAAAGAAAAAGTGAGAGGAAAGACAGAGGAAAAAGAAAGGGTGGAGGGGACAGTCGAAGTTGAAAAAGACCAAGGATGACAAGGACTGCAGGGTCGAGCCCCCATCATCCTTGGGTGCTAGGGCCGGGAGGGCGCACGTGAAACCTCCAGGAACAAGCACGTACAAACGAGCACAAAGAGCACTCAAGAGCACGAGCTTAGAACCCCCTTGCGGGGATCCCTCGCATATATCGAGGGCGCAGTGTATATACATAAAGTACCCTTTCTGGGTCACTGCTTCATGACTATTTACTTTCCACATGGAGATATTACAATTCTATTTGCATTCATCATTTCATTTGATTTTTACTTATTTATTCATTGTGTGTGTGTGTGTGTAGCTCCCGCATTTTCATTAAGAACGTAAAATATGTTTTTGAAGGTACGTATTATTATATAAATAAATATATATAACCAGCATCAATGTAGTTTGATAGTTGTGATGTAAACATTGTTAGATTATTGTCGAGAGATATGTCAAACATAGAGAAGGATGGAGTTTGTTGTTATTTACATCAATTGAAATGGCTGAGCTGTAAAGGTAGGCTTGGCCTATTGTAGCGAGACTGACAACCGGCTGTACATGAGTGGGACTATTCGATAACTGAATGAAAGAGAGATATATCAAATTAAGAGGGTTTAAAACGTTAAATTTAACTAAGAAAAGAAAACGAAAGCATTTTTATTGTAATGAAACTAAAAATGTAAAAAAAAAAATAACTTTACATAATTGAAAGTTTCCCACTTTCACTTTGAAAATCAGTTTTGAAGATGAATCATCAATTGTGAACTGAACAATGCATGTACATTCCGTTTGATCTTTCATAAAGATAGCGGATTCCAGCTTATTTCTACAATAAATAGATCATTAGAAGCATTTTCCATCTACTGTAAATTACATTAGATATATACTGTATTTACATCAGAAGTTACGTAACTATAACCGACATGTTTGTTCGTGGAAATATATTTTATAGAAAGTAAAACTATTAAGATATAATTTAAGTGCAACATGAAATATCCCATACGCAAATTATACAATAATCTACGTGAAAAATTATCTTACAATTAAAAGTTACAAACAAATATCTAAAAAGAAACAATATTAACATTAATTAATTATCATTTCATAAAATATCTTATAAGTGCAATGACCGCGGGGTTTTTTGTATTTCCATCATTTTCTAACGTAATAATAATTTAGCTGACGAAAATTTCGTAATTGTGAACATATTTCCCTATAGCTTCAATATGACGTACATTTCCTTAAAAGTAGATCAATTTCGCATATACCGTATTGGCCCGAATATAAGACGGCCTCAAATATGAGACGACCATAACTTTGTGGTGGGTGCCAACAAATTTTGTTTGAAATTTTAAAAATGTCGTATACAGTACTACTGTTGGTGGATTAGAGTTGCCAAGTGTCCTTTATTTCAAAGGACAGTTCTTTATTTCAGCTCGTGTGTCCTTGTCCTTTGATAAACTCGGAAAGGACGCCATATGTCCTTTAATTCAGTAATTGACTCTCAAAATTTTATTCATCACTAAAAATTTGAGACGGAGATGTTTCCAAACTTAATTAATTCGTTAATCGGGAGAAGTGAGATTCAACATTCAGATGTGATTTCTAGTAAATCAGAGTTGGCAATCCTGCCCCCATTGCCCGTTGCCATTGTCATCCTTGCTGGAGAGGAACGAGGAAAGCATCGCCGTTAACATATTTTTTGTGCTTTGCCAAATTGCCATATTAAACCGGCTTCATGAGTTTTTGACATGATTCTATTTTTTATGAGTTGAAGAATATCTTCAGATGAGTACTTAGGTAAGAATACTTAATTATATACTAGGTTTTCCTCTCTTAGAAAGTTAGAAAACATTATTTTACGTGTCGCGCTACTGAAAGTTAAGGCTTGTTCGTGTCTAATTTTTTTTTCTAGCGTGCAAGTGTCCTTTATTCAAGATCTGTTGACTTGGCAACCCTATCAGGTGGATAATCATTGTCATATAACATTTGTATTAATCATTAATCATATTTAAAAAATAATTTGTAGAAAAGTAAAAAACAAAACTTGCCAAACAAAATGTATATTCATAGACTGATACGATGATGGTATAACCCAGAAACCAAAGCACTTCTGACAGACACGTTCAATCCTGGCGTCTTCGGTCATCGGAAGTACTGTTAAATATCGTAAGTATGACACATCACGATTTGACTCGAATATTGTCCCCAAATATAAGACGAGTTGAAATTTTTTAAGGTCGTGATGTCGAACAAAAACCTCGTCTTATATTTGGGCCAGTGCGGTGCTGATTCCCACCATTTTTACGATAGGTCAGTGTATCAACTCCAAAAAATACTGCGCGCGTAAGCAAAGGTGATAAGGTGAAAAAATTTTCCTCGAAACATAAGCTAATAATTTTATTTCCAAATATTGCTTGTACTAATAATAATATTATCGGTATTAGTGATAATTTCTAAAATCATCTTTTTTCAACCAATCATGATGAAACTTGGCAGGAATGTTCTTTGGAGTGATTGTCATTTCGGACAAATTCTTTAATATACCAATTCAGGGCATCAGTGGCGGACCCAGGATTTTTTTTTGGGTGTTGCCCAAATTTCCACTGTCGACATTTTTCCGAATCGCGACGTGTTCCATGCTCAAAATTTTTGTTTCGCGATATATGTCAAAAACAAATTAATATTTAAATGGGGTATACAACTTGTTATCTGCCTTTATTTCTATTTCAGCACTTAAGAAAGCTTTTCCAAATCCAAGTCATCCTTTTTTTACATACGAGTCATAAGAGACTGATTTGACATAACCTTCCTAATGAAGAATTATAACAACAAAGGAGCTTTAAATCGCATTCATCATTTGTTACTCTTACTTCTTCCATAGCCAAATACTGATATTCTCATCTTTACAATGTTGTAATTTTTTTTTTACAATCATACAATGTTTACAATCTTTAAGTATATGTATTTTTTTATAATATCATTTAAATTTTTATTCAAATGAATCACTACTCAAATTGCTTTCATAGTAAAATATTGATGTTCTAACTGAATTATACCATGCAGGGCCGTAACTAGGGTTTAGAAATTAGTGAGGTCCAGATTTTTTTCGAGCGCGGCGGGACGAGCAAAATTCAGACCAAAATGACATCTACAAACACAACCCAAGCTATACACTAAACACAAAACCCTTGTCTATAATAAAAGCCCTCTAATGTTTAATACACGCTCGACGCTCCCTCTTTTCAAAAGAAGAGCGGTAATATGCGTTTCATACACGGAGAACGGTTCAGTCTCTTTTTTTTTTTTTTTTTAGGAAATAATTACCGAGGTCCGGACCTCGGTGACCTCATAGGTAGTTACGGCCATGATACCATGGTATTCCTTTGTAATACATGTATATTAAATCAAAGCTACATTTACATCAAGAGTTGAAATTATTGAAAATTACCCAACAGAAAAGAAAGGATGTGGGGGGGAGTGAGAGGTCGCATCTCAACGTCAGTTGAGAAAATTGCTGCCAAGTCGTGTTAAATCACATGGGAGATTACTCGCTTCCGCGAAATTTCAAATAAAAAATTTTGGAGTTGGAAAAAAGGGTGTTGCCCGGGCAACTAGGGCAACACCCCTGGGTCTGCTACTGGGCATCCCATCAAAGTGCGAAAAACGTCGCCAAAGATTACAGAAGAAAAAATCTTGAAATGTTTTCCATACATATTTTAGGTATACTCCTCTACTTTCCAGAAAATCATATGGTACGTCTTATCAATGCACAGTTTATGACGCATTTCTTTTTGAAGGTGATTCCACACACTACCTATTTTCTATAATGAACAATATCTATTTTATAGTAACTATATAAACGTGTGGAATGTCTTTCGAAAGGTCTTACAGAGCCCTAAAACCTTAACATCTTTAAAGTTAAAGATATTCGTTTAAAACCCGTCAACTTCACTTATATGGTTTCGTGAATTACAATGCAACGTAAAAAAAGTCAATAAAAACTCGAAATATTAAACTCATCAAATAAGGTATAGAACAAAAGCTATAGAAAAATTCCTTCTCTTTAGAATGACACTGATTTTATGCATGTATTATCTATAAATTTTGAGTTATTTGCATTTAATTAAATGAGCACGCGTCGAAAATCTCAATTCGAAAAATATTAGTTACTGAAATTACTTGACCGATATATCGGGTGGCCCCAAAAAAACGCCATGAGATTTGACCATCAATAACTTCAAAAATATGCAGTTCACACTTCCAAAATTTACATAACTTTTACCTCACTCTATTGACAAGCCATCATAAAAATTTCAGACCTCTACATAAAATACTTTTTCCACAGCTGAGGGAACAATGAGGTATGGTAAAAAAAATTAATATCATAAATCCTAAATGTGTATAGCTGTACCTGGCAACAATTCTAAGACTTGTAATAGTTTCCTTAGCCTATGGATAATCTGTTAGTCTCTGAAAAACGTCAGATGATATAGGCTATGCCCATCTTAAATACTGAGGGAATTTCCAGGAATAACTTTTAATGTTACGTCTGTGAATAGAATAATTAAAGAACTTAAAGCAACCGGTTCAACGGCACGGAAGCGTGGAAGTAGTCGACCTAAAACAGTTTACACTCAAGACAGTATAGCAATGATCGAAATGATGATCCTATCTCAAGAGGATCGACCTGGGTCACACTGCTCTCAGAGGATAATTGCAAGAAATTTAGGCATCAGTCGAAGTTCCATACAAAGAATGCAGAGAACGGTAGGACTTAAAGCATTTAAAGGGATCCGTGTTTCAAGACGTAACAGCAATGTAAGAGCTGAAAGAAAAATTCGTTGTAGAAAATTGCTTGATAGATTTTGGTCCAATAATGTTAAAAAAATAGTTTTTACAGATGAAAAAGATTTCACCATCGAGATTGCTCGAAACTCCCGGAACGATGTTGTTTATGGTCGGCGTAAGAAAGACATTCCTCCATCGAGACTTTACCACCAGACAAGACAAGTCGGTTTTCCAAAAAAATCATGGTATTAGCAGGTGTATCGTGGAATGGAAAGACGAAAATTCATTTCATTTCAGAAAATAAAAAATTAATTCAGAAACCTATGTAAATCTCTTAGAGGAGAATCTTTTGCCTGATTGTCGGCGTCTGTATTATGGAAACGATTTCATACTCCAACAAGATGGTGCTACAGCTCATACTAGCAAGTTCACACAGGATTATCTACAAGTACAACAGAATGTAGTCAACTTCATTGGGAAAAACGACTGGCTCCCGCAATCACCTGATTGCAATCCCATGGATTATTGCATATGGAACACTCTAGCAGAGAAGATTTATAAAGGCCAAACAGAAAAGTTTACAGAAATGCAATTAAAGAAAAAAAATACTCGAATGTTGGAACAAAATAACATTAGCAGAAATCAGAAAATGTATCATGTCGTGGAAGAAAAGGTTAAGATTAGTTTGTAAGCAGGACGGCGGACATATTGATCATATTTGTTGATAAGATGTGAATAATAAAAATTTTTCAGTTTATGATATTCGTTTTTTTCACCATACCTTATTGTTCCCTCAGCTGTGTAAAAAGTATTTTATGTAGAGGTCTGAAATTTTTATGATGGCTTATCAATAGATTGAGATAAAGGTTATGTAAATTTTGGAAGTGTGAACTGCATATTTTTTAAGTTATTGATGTTCAAATCTCGAGGCGTTTTTATTGGGGCCACCCGATAGATATATCGTATAAACCGCTTCAAAAGTTTTATCAAATACAGTAATTTAAAATTTAAAATATTATTTTAAAAAGGAGTAAATACTCAAAAATCAATTTTCAAATAAGAAATCGTCATAAAATAATAAATTATTAACGTAGCAAGTTTATTTTTATACTCTTATGTAGACAATGTTGAGGTGCATATATGGTAAAAAATTTCAAGTTCATACCTCTTAGTTTTGATTTGAGAATGTAATGAACATTATCGTTAGGGTACATTTCGCGGTGTAAGCTGAAGTTAAAATTTTTTTAAATTTCGCTAGGGCCAAATGCTTATAATTGTCAGTTAATAACAAAAGTCACATCTTCCACATATATATACACCATTAGAATTATCTGAGAATTTACTATAAGACAGAATTAGGTAGAAATATAATTTGTATTCTCTAAAGGTTTAAAAGCTTAAGAGTAAAAAATCTTTGAATTCTTATAAAATATAGAATACTCTACGGAGGACTTTGAACAGTATATCAGTCTGTAGGCAATCATCTCTTCTATAATTTATATGGTACGAAATTTATGTATATACTCTAAATATGTATTTTGTTTTATTAATAACTGAAAAATAATGTTCGTATGAATCTGAAGTTTTAGACTTTTATCAGGCATAAATTGAAATTTGGGAGAAAATTCTTTCGCAGAGACCAGCTTTTTTGTATATCATATTAAAGACGAGGAAAACCTCTTTTATATTATATACATTTTAATTTTGGAGGTTAAAATCTCCCACTAACATTATCCGATAGAATGTATGTCTCAAAAATGTCTTGTTTTTAACAACCGAGAACACGCTAACTATTGGGAGTAGGTGGTAAAAATTTGTACTGGTCATTAAAAAATGCCTTATCTCTATGCAGACCAAATCCTATTGACTAGTTATTTTATTTTATAACTATAAACTTTAAACAAAGTTCTGAACACACGTTCGCAGAAATATTTCACGAGCAGTGTACGGCAACACAAACATGAATGTACATATCACACAGTGGAACTTGTAATTTTGTTGTAGATATAGTACGTATTAGTGATGGGACGATTGTCATATTTCATACAATCGCTGTTGCGATTGCGATTGTCAGAATTTGAAAATCGGCGCGCGATTGCGAGTGCGATTGCGATGGTGTTTAGCTTTAGCCTCACATAACGCTCATTTATGCTTTAAATATACCTAAACGCGTTACCTACCATAGGGTAGCTTGATTTTTAACATTCCAATTTTACATAGAGCAAATAAAGAGGTGTACTTATTATTAAACCAATTTTTTATCTGTTTTCAACTAATTCGCAACCCGTTTTCATTCTGTTTTTGACTTATTTATTATTTATTATTATCGTATCCGTGTTGTTAGCTAAACTTTCCTTTAAGTACGCATGAAAGAGCAGCTTCATAGCAAACACTTTGTAGAGATTTAAATCTTTTGTTCACAATCGCAACAATCGCACTCATTAAATGCGATTGCAATTGCGATTGCGATGTAAAAAATGTGCGATTGTATCGCGATTGCGATTGCGATGCATCGTCCCATCACTAGTACGTATACTGTATATCACAAATGGGGGTCTAAATTTTTTAATTTTACCGCACTAATGAAAGTTCCTGAGAGAGAAAGCTCGCGTTTTGATGTTTCTTTAGTCGTATACCTAGGAATTTGACAGTAGCTTCTTTACACTTCTTTATAACATTGTACAAAGGTACCGTCACAACAATAAGTACAACCTAAGTAGGTGTAGGTTTATATATTTTTGTCGCATGGTGTGACGGCATTTAAGTTAAAAGTCACGTGTCTTATGATTAAAATAGTTGAGGTGTCAGTAGGCTAATGTTTAACTGAATAAATTACGTTCAGAGTTTCGCATCCTATGTTTTCAAACCTGGGTTCATAGTTAGCTGCATACATTGCCAAAAAACGCCCGATTGTTTAAAGCTTATATATAATGTATCAATAACATTCACTGATTGCAGTTCGTCTCAACCTTTGAATAACGATTCATTTTTCCGCAAAATATGAAAATAAAGAGAGGCGTACTTAGCATTTTGCAGCCCCTAGGTTGTGAAATTGTCACCACAGTAGCTTATCGTTGTGCCATTTGATATCGCTTGTTTGCTATTAGAGGCTGGTGTTCTTTTTTATTTTAAAATTTATTTGTGAATTTATTTAATTTGTTGGTGTTTATAAGCTATTTTTTTCTATTTTTGTTTTCTTTCCCCTTTTTAGGTTGAAATACAACAAAATTTGACGCCCCTCAAATTTTGCCGCTCTAGGTAGGTGCCTATATATATATATATATATATATATATATATACACGTGTGTGTGAATTCTCAGAATAAAAGATCTTTCAATATAAACTACGTTTCGGTTGAAATCCGGCAGTGATAAGACACCTTTGAGTCGTGGGTTCGAGCCCCAGTACTGCCGAGAGTTTGGTGGTATTTGCAGTGTTTTATGTATGGGGATAAAGAGAGCGGAGCAGAAAACTTTATCAGTTTTGCTTCTAGAAAAAAATAATTCCAAAGATAAACCCCAGCGAGTCGTGGGTTCGAACTCCAGTGTTGGCGATAGTGTGGCGGTTGTCTTTGCTGTTTTGTACGTATGGGAATAAAGAGAGCGGAGCAGAAATCTTTACCATTTTTGCTTCCACCAAAAGTAATTTCGAAGGTAATTTAGTATTATTATACTTAAGTAATCTTTTAACCCTTGTGCAACATTTAAAAAAAAAGCCATCGAGGGTCAAAGGCGTGCGAAGCGCGGCCCTAGGGGCGAGCAAAGCGAGACCCCTCTAATTAATTATTATTATCATTAAATTCATAGCAAAACTCCTAAAATAATGTAAATAATAACGTACCTTACCTTACAACCTTACAAAGGTTTCGCGCGATGATTTCTCATTTCGCGAAGGTCAAGCTTGTTGTCTCCCTTCTCAAATTCAAACTCTCTCAAAATTAAAAATAACACTGAAAATTTTAATCTATGAAAGGAGAAAATATTACAGAAACGTAACGCTATTACAGAAATAATAATAGTAATATTGATAGTAATAATAATAATAATAATTATTAATATTATTATTAAAAAAATACTTCACCTACCCTTCAAAATTTTCAGCATTTTAAAGTCTGTGTTGAACGAAAATTAATGGGGAGAACGTCCACGATTTTCTTATTGATAAAGATCGAAACAATCTGGGAAAAACGAGTCATGATAATTTTTTGTGAAACCTAAGCTTTAATTATGTATATATTCATTCAATTTGAGTAAAACTTTCGCTTTTTCATTAATAAAGCTATTGTAAGAAGTAATTTATTTATTTATTTATTATTACCGATTTTAGAAGAATCGCAGAATTTGTTAAAGAATGAACAGTTTTTAAACTTAAAAATAATTTGACCAGGTAAAGAACAACCAACCAATAAATAAATAAATAAATAAATAATCTATTTACCTGAATTTAAGCAATTTGTAACCCCACATTAAAACCGAAAATCATTAATAATAATAATAATACAAGTTTATTTACAAAATTTTGCTCTTCGCTGACGTGTCATAGTTAGCTGTGTTGAACCGTTTATGAAACTATGATATATAAATGCTTTGAGACTCCTTCGTATTTGTGACACTCCTCGAGAATCTCTCGTGACCAACAGACTAACTCTGGCCACTAATTGGAGCAAACTTAGCTCATTTGTTGACCACACATTCATTCTTGATACATTTTTTTGATGGGTTAATATGAAACCGGTGAAAGGGTTTATTCTCTCTCTTTTTTGTAAGGGTAATAATAAACTAGATCTCATATTCACGAGCGAAGATAACCTAATCTCTAAACTGAATATTGGTGAAACTTTGAGTAACAGTGACCACAGTTTGATTAGGTTTGACCTCAAGGTTCCAATTAGTACTCGAGAAAAGACGCACAAAAGGTTGGATTTCTTCAGAACATATTCGGAAAGTTTCCGAAGTAGTTTGGACACTCTTGAAGTTCTAATAAATGAGGATGTCAGTGTCACCTGGAGCTGTGTGAGAGGGCGCATTGTCATGATGCAATATCCACGAACCCGACGCCCATTTTGCCGACATTTTGCACTCTCCATAAGGGAATTCTTAACGAAGCACAACCACGATTGGTCCAATGACGATTGGTCCAACTGGTAGCGTATACAACGACGAGTATAGCTTAAAACCAATAGTTTACGTGGAAATGTTGGGGTTCGACTTACAACATTACTGTGTTAGATTTCATAAGCGTCACATCTCTTTTCCCTTTACAACTGCTTTTGTGAAACCCGTGAAGCGGTGTGTGTGCGAAATAGTGTTATCCGAAAGAGGAAAGGAAAAACCCTATGCACCGTAATGTAGAGGTACGTGGTCTATACGGGGGCTCCGCCCCCGTACCCCCGAGACCTAAATTATACAATGGGATAAGTGTGGAGGAACTGTACCCACCATGCCTGGGCAGCCGGAACAAGGAACAAACTAATGTAAAGGGTAAATACGACATTATAAACATTTTTCATTTATTACATATCAATAAAACCTTTAAAAGCAATATAATAAGTTTGTTTCAAATAAAAAGAAGGATTAGTATTATTATACTTCTGTAAACCGCCAGTATTTCCAAATATTAAATCGCCATAATTAACAAATCTATCTGTAGTAGAAAACCAAGGTTGTCTCTTACTAAAAATATTAGCATTACCACCATAGGCTTTAATCTGATACTGAATACCTGATACTGCATTTTTCTCTTAGTTAATAAGTATGCTTTATACTTTTAGTTGAATATGTAGCTTTTAGCTATAGTATGTTTTATAAATAAACAAAGTAATATGTAGCCTTTAGCTATAGTATGCTTTATAAATAACAAAGTAATTTCAACAAATTATTATATCAATTTCTGTAAATAAAGTTTTTTTCTAAATTTCATTTAACTTCATTCCATTTAACGCCCGATTGGACGAATCATCGTTGGAAAAATGGTCCCTTGGACGAATTGTCTGATTGGACCAATCGTCATTGGACCAATTGTCTGGGACCGGCTGACAGCAACCTGGGCCCCTTGAAATTCGATTTTTTTTCATATTACAGTTCGATTAGACACAACCCAATTGAGAACACACTCACTGTTTTAAAATGACTGCGGGCCGTGGCCACCGGGCCCCCTACTGGCCCGGGCTCTCGGCCCATGCCCGATTGCCCGACCGCTCAGTTCCCCCATAAGCACAACATTCCACTGGTTCCCCAACCACCATATTCGCCGGATTTGGCACCCTGTAACTTTTTCCTGTTCCCCAAGCTGAAAAATACCCTGAAGGGAAAAGAGTTCAGGAAGTACCAAAGATCGAACAAAATACGACAGGAGAATTGAAGAACATTCCGAAAGAAGAGTATAACAGGTTAGGGTGTGTCAATTTTAGGGAGCAAAGTGAAATCTTTAGATTTTCAAAGACTACTAGTGACCAAATGATGCATTTTTGTGTGCTAAATCGAAATATGACTTTAAAATCCAGATTTGACCACTCCTAGCTACTTATATTTGAAGTTGAAGTTTATGAAAAATCAGCAATTTTGCAAATATTTTTTTTATTGTATATAACTACATTTTACATACGTTACATACAGTTAAAGACATTTTGATTGTATTTCAATATTAAAACTTAGAAATATAGATAGGTTTCTTGAACTTTGCCAAGGATGTCATGTCTGCCTTGCTCTTGTTCCTGGACATGAGCTCCCTACTGGCCACCTCCCTCCTCTCTTGTGAGTAAACACGTTGTGCTGCTTCAGTTGTCATCCTTACACACCTCTCTACTGACTGTATGTGTGAGGGCCATGCAGGAACTTCCATTGGTCTATCCAGAAACTCCTTGATTGCAGTAGTGGTGAGGGAGCAGGTCAGAGGAGGCTCAGTCACGCCAGAGTTCCAGTCAATAAGCTCCGAGAGTTTGGTGGCATCTGGGTTGATGTCAGGAGTCTTCCTGGGTCTGACACTGCAGTCTTCTACCTGTGTGTCCTCATCTTCTTCACCTCTGATTTCCAGTATCCTCTTCACTGCCTCCCTCCTCTCCTCCTCCACCTCACTGCACAGCATGGCCTGGAGCACAGCCTCAGAGTGTGCATACCAGGCTGATCTCTTCACTGTAGGCATCACTATTCCTATCACCTCCTTCTTCTGACTTCTGAGCAGCTCCAGCTGGTACAGTACATGCCTGGGACCCTCCACCCAGCTGTGATTTAACTTGATGTTGAACCAGTTTGGCATGTAGACTCCCACTATGAATTCCACAATTATCCTCAGATTCTTCAGGTTCCTACTCTTCAGCCCATGTTTGGAAATCCACAATCTGCAGAACCTTAGAGCCGTGGTGACCCACCTACTGTGACAGACTGGCCCAATCTCCAGGAGAGCTAGACTCTGAGGTACCTCTCCCGATCTGATGGCAGTGATGATTCTGTAGCCATATGATTGGTCTGTGCTGAGGTCCTTGACTAGTTGACTAGTGCTTGCATAATACCGAAAATTTTCAATACCGGTATTTGGAGGCAATTATGCTAATCCCGGTATTGATACCGGTATTATGAAAAAAATAATTTATTTTGATTTATTATGGTGCCACCCTACCAACCCTCCCACAAGTCTGAGGGACTTGCAGTACTCACCATATTTACTATAAATTAATGACCCAACTCCAAATAGATGGCATTCTATTCGAAAAAGTTTATACAGTAAATTACTAAATTGTAATAAAAATATTATTTGAATTTTTTTTTAGCATATTATTATACAACTACTGGGGTAGATAGAAATTATTAGTATCTAAATATTTATTTCTTAGTTTGATTTTGAAAGTATGCTTTGAGGAAACAAAGAGCATCTAGGGATTGTTCAGATAGACTTGATCTCAGTTTCGTCAGAAATAGGCCTGCAGCAGAAAAGGCTCTTTCTGATTCTGCACTTGTAGGTTTAATCGAAAGCAGTGCCTTGTACAGCTTCTCTAAATTCTCACTTCTCTGTAAAGTAACTTCCAAGCTTTTAAATTCATTAGTAACATCAAAATCAATGGAATTTTTTTTAGATGGCGCTTTTCCTAGTTTGTCCATTTCTTGCATGTATTCACTCAGTAATGAATCTGCTTCCACTTCAGTCTTATCGGAGGACTAAATTGCCTAAATTTTACAATAGCAATTTTTGTCAATACCGAAAACCTATAATATCGGTATCGGTATTATTTGTACTTCTTCGATACCGGTATTTCAATACCGGTTTTAACCCCTAGACTGGGGCCCCTAATATATATATATTTCGCACAATAAAATGGTTTATATACAATTAAATATACAAAAATCTAATACATTCAAAACCTTTCTCTCCTGGCTTTTTTTAATTGCAAATTCATCAGTAATATCATTATAGGACAGCTTCCGGCCTACCTCCCGATTGATGCTCATGATGGCAAGCCCACTCAGACGTTCTTGTATCATTGTTGACCTGAGGTACGTTTTAATTAGCTTCAACTTGGAGAAGCTCCTTTCAGCTGTGGCTACGGTCACTGGAAGAGTGACTACAATTCTGGGAGCAATCCATAGGTTTGGATATAACTCTATCAGCTGCTTCTCGTGTATGTAAGTCAGCAATTCCAGTGCAGTCGTCTTCTGAGATGGCAGATCTGATGGCACACATTAGGCATTTGTTTACATTTTAATTTTTATGATTTTAACAACAAAAAAAAAATTGCTAGATTTTATATGAAAATGAAATGAATGGCGCTGGAAAAGTTTTTAAAAAATCAAAATTTGGCCCTTTTTTTTTATTTCTGTCAATCATTCAATAATTAATTTTTTATACCGCTCGCTGGTGGCTCTCCCGCCTCGCGGGGCCCGACGCACATTGCGTGATCTGCGTAATGGAAGAGCCGGCGCTGCATATGTTCGAGGTTTTTGTGATGATACCAAATGGTTGATGCGCGACAGGCACAACTATATTATTGGCTAGTTTATACAATGGTGCTATCTATCATAATACCCATAATTATTAACTCATTTTCAAAAGCTTTTCTTCATTTTTCCCTGCTGTTAACTTGACTTATAACGAAAGGCAGAGAATCACGCCCAACAACCTCGTACGAGTCGCAAAAGGCCGTTGGTTTCTAGTTGTGGGTTTGAAATCGAGTTGAAATTCTAGTTTTGAGAAAACACTCTTCCAGATAGCATTTTGGATGGGTCCTGTACATAATGTAATGATGGGGCTTTTTAACCTCCTTCGCAATACCTAAAGTCATCTGACGAAGAAGGCCTACGCCTTTACGTTGGATCCGAACCACGGGTCGCTACATAATCTGGACTCGGAGGAGGGTTTCCCATCCAATTGCTCTCCAAACCCAGTGTCGCTTAACTTTACTGATCGACGGGAAGCTGCGTTACGACACTGGCCAAGACATAGCCCGCTCCCGTACGTACTACGTAGCTAACAGTTTAACAGTAAAGGATATAATCAGATAAGATGAATTGAATATTGTAGCCAGAATTGTAGCCAAACATTCACAGTGCTACTTTCTGGTCAGTGTCATAACACCGCTTCCCGTCGATCAGTATGAAGTTAAACGACTTTCAGTTTCGAGAGTAGTTGGATGGGAGACCCTCCTCCGCGTTCAAATTATGTAGCGACGCCTAGATGGTTTGGATCCCACGTAAAGTTGTAGGTTCTCTCCGTCACATGACCTTAGATGTTACGAAGGAGGTTAAACAACCCTATCACACATTCATATTAATGGACTGGTCAAGGGCAAAGTATCATGAGGATCTCGCCGGAAATGTTACTTCAATTCATGCTTCTTCCGAAAGTCACGTAACCAAAGCTGGGACATTGAGACGGATAGAAGGGGTAAAAATTAATTGGATCCTCGGAAGTGAAAGTGATTCAAATGCATTTTTTACCAATTTTTTTGTCTTTTGCCAAAGAATTAGTGACGTATTTGAATATGCATTCTGCACGCCGAGTGCGTGCTCGCCAAGTGACTCGAATGGCTCAGTGACTCAAATCTCGGAGAGATTTCTCAAAGAGAAAACCGTGATTACTCCCACGAACGTCATTCCCATTCTCATCCACGGCTTTCCCACTTTGTTCCGGGTTAAATGGGCTAGGTTTGGTTAGGTTAGGTTAGGTTAAATTAAGTTAGGTTAGCAAATAGTCATTCCCATTTGGCTGCTTTGCCGCGAATGGGAATGACAGTAAGTGGGCAGTAATCGGCTCGAGTACTTGAATCACTTCTCAAGTTTAGGCGTTCTGAATGCACTTGAATCACTTTCACTGCCAAGCGTCCAATTTAAAAACTTAGGGTCTTTTATATAAAAAAAAAATGCTGAGATTCTACATTTCTGGAAACGCTTCATTATTACAATAATATGAACAGGTGAAGTTAACATCCAACAAAACCGTATTTACAATCTATAAATCAATGGTTCTTAACCTTTTTAGGCCGCGACCCAAATTCTGGTCGAGGGGCTATCTCGGCGACCCGTGCCTTTAAACAGTTCACTCGTAATAGATAATAAAATAAATAATTTATGGTAAAATGGTTAGGGATAATCGAAATAAGTGATAAATGACAATTTAATGTCCCAATCGAAATGGCTCGACGACCCAATTTTGGGTCGCGACCCAGGGGTTAAGAACCACTGCCATAAAACCATTAACGCTCAATTTTCGTCATACGGAGTACAAATTTAAGATTTAATTGAATAACATTTATGGCGCGACGTACGTTAACATTAACAATGATTATTTCTCGTTCTAAACTCCCTCCATTAATGTTAATATTGTAAATGCACAAATTTATCCCAAAAATGTTTGATAAACATCGCTCGAAAAATTTATGATCTATGCGTGGTTGTATCGCCTTCTAATAAATTCACTAATTAGTATTTTTTTTTCTTTTATTTAATTTATTCTTATTTATTTTACAGTTCGCGAGAGAAAGTTTTCAAAAATTCTTTATTTGAACTTTTTAAATGAATTTCACGAATTTTTGTCAGTTGCGACAACATATGGAATTAGTTACGATAAGCTTATTTTACGCTTTCACATTCCAATTAAGTTGAAATAATTCCATTTTTATTAGTTTAAAAATGTTAAATATACAATAATTATGTTACCTTTTAATTTTTTAGATAATATTTAAATCGTTTGTATGCATAATTACCGGTAAATATGCATAATTGAAAATGTCATGACTTAACCTAACCAATTGTCAAGGGCGTACAGTTGACCTAACCGGGCATTCATGACTAACCTGGCATTCATTCAATTGACCAAACAGGGCATTCAAGGTTAGGTCAATTGAATGCCCGGTTAGGTCAACTGTACGCCCTTGACAATTGGTTAGGTTAAGTCATGATATTTTCAATTATGCATATTTACCGATAATTATGCATAATTACCAATTTATCACATTTACCCCAACATATATATATATGAAAATTATTTCACGAAAGTAACACGTGAATAATATTATGATGAAAATAACCACGAAGGAAAAAGGAAACACAGAATGGTGCTCAAGCGCTTTCGTCTAATGACATCTTCAGGAACACTGAGGATGTCATTAGACGAAAACGCTTGAGCACCATTCTGTGTTTCCATTTTCCTTCGTGGTTATTTTCATCATCATATGTATATATATATATATATATATATATAATATCACAACTAATAGAGCACTACAACAATATCCTAGATGCATTGGAAGGCAATGACAACTACGATGTTATATACACAGATTTTGCTAAAGCTTTCGATAAATGTGACCATGGTATAATAGCACATAAAATTAAAGACATGGGAATAACAGGCAAAGTGGGAAAATGGATCTACAACTTCCTTAGTGATCGTCTGCAGGTCGTCAAAATTCAAGGTATATCATCATCAGAATCGGAAGTACGCAGCTCAGTACCACAAGGGACAGTACTGGCCCCACTCCTGTTCATTATCATGCTAACAGACATAGACAGCGGAGATCAGCAGAAAAATCAGCGATGTACATGACGTGGAGGCCTTGCAGAGGGACACGAACAAAATATACAAATGGTCAGAAGACAACATGTCATTCAACGCCGAGAAATTTCAGCTCTTGAGATATGGTAGAAAAGAAGAACTTAGACTGCATATTATGCTCCAGATAGACAGGAAATTCAGAGAAGCATGAAAGCGATTGATCTCGGGATAATAATGACAGATGATGCGAAATTCGAAACACAAAATCAGATAGCGATGAATAAAGCAAAAAGAGTCGCCGGACAGGTTCTAAGAACGTTCAAGAGAAGGGACAGGACAGTAATGATTCCCCTGCTAAAAACACTGATTATACCAAAACTTGAATACTGCTCAGTTTTGACGTCCCCATATAAAAAGGAAGAAACTAATAAACTAGAAGAAACGCAAAGGCATTTCACAGCCAAGATTGATGGCTGCAAAGAACTCAACTACTGGGAAAGACTACGTAAACTAAATCTGTACTCACTGGAAAGAAGAAGAGAGAGGTACATCATAATCTACATATGGAAAATGATCGAAAAACTGGTACCAAACCTAAAACTAAACCCAATTACCATTCAAACAACACTGGAAAATAGGAAAGGCAGAGTGTGTAGTGTTCCCAAATTAAAGGCACGACAAGAGACCTCCTCAACCCTGAAGGAAAATAGCTTGGTTGTCAGGGGGCCAAGACTTTTCAACCAGCTTCCTAAGGACCTCAGAAACGTAACGGGGGTCAAAGTTGAAGTCTTCAAGAAAAGACTGGATGCCTGGCCTAGGACAGTACCAGATGAGCCGGGCGTGCCTGGCTATGTACGGTGGAGAGCGCAAGAAAGCAACTCGCTCCTCCACCAGGCCAGACCTAGAGGCGGGGCCACCAGCTTGACCTCCGTGTGAAAAGAGACCAACGCACGAAACAACACAAGGTTCATAAGGTATATATATATATATATATATATATATAGTATACCACCCATTTCACCCATTCTGACACGGGCATATACCCAGTAATCGTTAAATTAAACGTGAAAGCTATACACGATTTTATTTGTGAGTTTTTATTGCATTTTTTAATTTTGAAGTAGTATTTGAAGATATTTCCCTTCCAACACTGAATAATCCGTCTTTTAAAAGTTCTCCTTTCTAAGTGCTTTCTACAAAAACCTTTTTGTCAACATAATTGCATCCCTTTCTCCCCTTTACGTTCATTCTCTTCCGCTTTTGATACTCGTATATATACTAATAGATTACGTTCATTTTCCACGAAAGGACGTACGCCGTTTTGAAAGTATCACGTTCGAGTTTAGAAACGAAACAAATAAAATTTATTAACATTATATTTGCAGTTATTTAGGAAATATTATCAATTCAACTTATTTTTAATATATACATTAACTAAAAGTATAAAAATTAACGTTATATGCGCGTATTATACCTGTTAAAAAGCGATACATTTAAAAAATAGTAATTTGGGATTAGCTGATACAAACATTGGTAAGCTTTGCACTTTCAGTGCCCGGGAATATCCACGTATGCGGGCGCTTTTACTTTAAGTCATGCATAAATTTAACCTTTCACGCCAAAAAATGGCCACTTTCCCCAATTTTATTTTGACTGATGCCAGACATTTTTAACTAGTCTTAGAAAAATACAGTATTACCCCTCTATACCGGAATAATTGGTAAGCGGCCAGTCCGGTATATAACGAATCCGGAAATTCCATATATACCGATGGATCCCGATCCCAGGATTGAAAAATTTCAATCCTGGGATCCCGATACTACTTTTCGACATAAAAAAATGGGCCTATCACAAATTTTTTTGATAATCTAATGCTAAATAAATGCTATTATTGTCATTTTTATTTATTAATATTATTATTAGTAAATAATAATAATTATTATTATATAATTATATACTATAGCTTAAAGGCATTTAAAGGATCCATTCTATTAAATGATAACGGTGAATTTCGTTGCAATTTTAATAAATAATACCGCCCCGTTATGTTGGTTTGTAGCATCAAATTGCATTCTAAATCAATGGAAGGCATTTACAATTGGGGGAGGGTTAATGCGGAGGTACCACCAAATGATGTCAATCGAGTGAGGTTTTATGTAAGCGGACGTTTTTTTTAATACCAGACTAATTCCGGTATTTAAAAAAATACCAGTCTGCTAAGATAGAATTCGTATTAAGCGAATTCCGGTATAGAGGGGTAATACTGTATTATGTACGAGCACCAAATGCTTAACTAAGATTAAGTTTGAGACTATGCTGCTTTGAAGCCTATATCAACCAAATAACACTCCCTATTTATCTCTTTAACGGATTAATATCGGTATGAATGAAAAAGAATTTGTCATAAAATTAATCCTTCAGCGCCAGGGGTCTTTTCCAAGACTAAATAAAATCGTTTTAAGAAGTTATCCACTCATTGTACACTTTTAGGCAAGCTATCGTTGCACACTGATGCTCTCTCTCTCTCTCTCTCTCTCTCTCTCTCTCTCTCTCTCTCTCGAAGTTGTGAGTTTATTTGGTTAGTAGCGTGTGTTCGTATGTTTATAACTTTATTAACAACCGGTTCTGTTGTTCGAGGAAAGAAAGGATTTTGTAAGGTTAAATTCGAGGCCAGTCTTTCTTGTACTTTCTCTTTCACTCTTCATAATAAAAAAGAAAGGATAAATGTTTAGGCCAATTTTTGTCTTGTGTGTGTGTTTGTGTGTGCAATAGCACCATGAAGGATTTCTTTTATTTACATAATTAGTTTTTGAAAGGTGTTAGATGATGATATCAGTAATACAGGGCCGGATTGAGGCTGTGAGGGGGCTAAGGCTAATAAGAGGGAAGGGCCTATATATGTACTATATATTGTATATAATTCATAAAATTTTCAAACAAATAGAAATGTATATTTATCCAAATTTAACAAATTACAAAAATGAAAGCTATGTATTGTACATTAAAAAGACCCCAGCAAAAAATCATACAATTCAAATAGAGAATGATTTCTTCCTTCCTGGCTTTTAACTGTGCTATCCAATAAAACATCCCCCCTTTCTTCGACATGCTGAATGATCATTACACGAGGCCCAAATTCCCAACGTCTGAAAAACACTTTCGAAAACATATTAATCCTTTCAAGACAATCATACAAAAATGGATGAAAATCATATATATATATATATATAGACAATAATACACCATCACATATAATAACAAAACAAAAAAAACTCTTAACTAAAACTAAAAACCTCTTATTTTCCACCTATGAAGCTGTAATTATGCAGTTATATATGATATTACTTAATCAACCTTGTGACAAAGATTTAGGGCTTATGATATAAAAATTAGGGCCCAAAAAATATGAGGGCCTAAGGCTACATACAGCTTTATTAGCCTAACTAATGGTTAATCCGGCCCCGAGTACATATATTATAATTCACTTATGATTTTTAGTCTATTTATCTATCAATTTATTGAGCTACATCGTAACCAATGTCGTAACACCGCTTCCAGTTTGATCAGCGAAGTTAATTAAGCGCTATTGTCGGATAGTCGTTGGATGGGAGACCGTCCTCCGCATCCAGACTAATAGCGACCCGTGGATTCCACGTAAAGCTGTAGGTCCCCTTCATCATATGACCTTAGAGATTGCAAAAATGGTTAAACAACCCCATCATTATGTGTATATATATATATATATATATATTGTATGGAAAATTGATTTATAATTAATTCATTTGTCAAAAAAAAAAAAAAAATTTACAAGTTTGTTGTGTCTAAATTTTGTTCATTCCCTGAATTGAAAAATTTCAATTTCTTACCATGAATAATTTTTTTGAAATGATACAATCTTTAGAATCTTTTGTTAACATGTTCCAACCCAATGCACCCCCCCTCTAGATTTAAGTACTTTCTACCGGAAATGATGTTACTGTAAAAGGCCTATGTTTTGGTTACAGGCAGAACGTGTCAAATTAAGAGTTTGTAGGTGATTAAAGATGTTTTGTATATTTGGTGCTTGTGATATACCATATATCACCTTTTACTCGAAAGAACCGTTTACTACGCAATTATTCCACGTTGGTTGTTTTACACAAATCAAGTTAGGGCCTACCTCAAATACTCGTTCTAATTCTTTTGTTAATTTAAATTCGTTTGAATAATTTAATTAGTTATTAATTATTAAAATAATAAATGTAAATAAATAACTAAACAGTTAAAGATAAAGTAGACAATGTCATAAACACATTCATAATAATTAATTAATTAATTAAACTTAAATATATATTTATCATAAACATGATGAGTCTGGCTTAAACCTTTCCCGGAGACAGTGTGTATATATATATATATATATATATATATAGGGTGAACCAAATGTAGGTGGACAGTAAATGATAACGTTTATTTTGAGAATACATATTTAATTTTTTTGTATACCATAATAAAAAATAAAATTTAAATAAATTTAGTTATAATATTAATATAATATAACACAAACACCATAGTTATAATGAACACCATAGTTATAATATAATATAACACAAACCGTATTCAACCTACTGTCCACTACTTTTGGTTCACCGTGTATATATATATATATATATATACAGGGTGTCCGAGAATTATCTGTACATTTTGGCTGTTATTAAAAGTCAACCATGAAGTGTAGAAATTCCAGTGTTGTCCCATTTTACAGAGAATCTCATTAAGTTTTTTCTGATACCAAGTTTTGACAAATTTTTTAGAAATTCCAGTGTGTCCGAACATTATCTGTACAATTTCATCTTTTAATAAAATTCTTGATAACACACGTAATTAAATTCTTAAACAAGATTATTTAGAATCTGTATTTTCAAAAGTTTCTTTATTAAAGTAACGTTGTTACAAACATTCGATATGTGCACCATTAGTGATTCGCAAAAATCCAATCGATACTCCAAATGTTGCCATGTACGCTGCAGCACATCCACATCAATTCGCTCAATAGCAGCTGTGATTCTTGCTTTTAAATCATCAATGTCTGTCACCCGCGTACATTTCTAAAAAACTTGTCAAAACGTGGTATCAGAAAAAACTTAATGAGATTCTCTGTAAAATGGGACAACACTGGAATTTCTACACTTCATGGTTGACTTTTAATAACAGCCAAAAATTGTACAGATAATTCTCGGACACCCTGTATATATATATATAATACCGGGTGTCCGAGAATTATCTGTACAATTTTTGGCTGTTATTAAAAGTCAACCATGAAGTGTAGAAATTCCAGTGTTGTCCCATTTTACAGAGAAACTCATTAAGTTTTTTCTGATAACAAGTACGCGGGTGACAGACATTGATGATTTAAAAGCAAGAATCACACAGCTGCTAGAGCGAATTGTTGTGGATATGCTGCAGCGTACAGACAACATTTGGATTATCGATTGGATGTTTTGCGAATCACTGATGGTGCACATATCGAATGTTTGTAACAACGTTACTTTAATAAAAGAAACTTTTGAAAATACAGATTCTAAATAATCTTGTTTAAGAATTTTACGTGTGTTATCAAGAATTTTATTAAAAGATGAAATTGTACAAATAATTTTCGGACACACTGGAATTTCTAAAAAACTTGTCAAAACTTGGTATCAGAAAAAAATTAATGAGATTCTCTGTAAAATGGGACAACACTGGAATTTCTACGCTTCATGGTTGACTTTTAATAACAGCCAAAACTTGTACAGATAATTCTCGGACACCCTGTATGTATATATTTTTTTTTAACTGCAAACAACACACAGTATAATTAATGTAAAGAACGACGCTTGTGTAGAAGAGTGTTCCGCACAAGATGAGGAGGGAGAACGAGCAAATGAAAAATGAGGTAGTGGTTAACATATCCGACCGGCAATTGGATGATCCCGGGTTCGATTCCTGGGAGATACCTCATTTTTCATTTGCTCGTTCTCCCTCATCTTGTGCGCAACACTCTTCTACACAAGCGTCGTTGTTCTGGATATATATATATATATATATTATATATATATATATATATATATATTTCCAGTGCATTGTATGGATCACCAGAAGATCAGAGTCCCCAGCCTTCTCACGAAAATATCACGATTCAACTTAACCAGTCGTCAAGGGCGTGCAGTTGACCTAATGATTGGTTAGGTTAAGTTGTGATATTTTCGTTAGTTAGCCTTATAATGTTAACTAACAAAGGCTGGGGCCCTGATTTTCAGGTGATCCCATTGTATATATTTTAATTCTTTATAGTTTTTAAATTTTACAGAACTTATACATCTAACCTAATAAATTGTATGCCCAAGGCCTAGAGAAGAAAAACGAACTGGGCATTTATACCATTTTCGCTTCCCTCCAGTAGGGAAAAAACCCATCGGTCCCAAGAAATCTAACCACGCATAGGCCAATCGTACGTCTAATTATTATCTGCAAAAAAGTAGCCAAACCAGATACTTAATAGTAGTTCGATGTAATTTCATTATTATTCGATTTAAGCCGTTTTCGTTTCGTTCAAAACTTGATTTGAAGTCACATTCTTTCACGAACTACAAGTCAGATTTGTGGACGAAACGAATGCGGAAACTTGAGTTTGTGACTTCAGATGTAAACAAAACTCTGTTAGGCCCATTTTTAGCTATACCTATTTCGTAGACCATTCGTCTGGTCTGGACATTCAGTACGGGGCAGCAGGGTCCTAACTTCAGCCTTTTATCATGAATCCAGCCTACAATAAGATTGAATAAGGCCTAGACTAAGTTTTCAACCGGGGATACATAATAGACCTTTCAGTGAGCTAACAAAATACATATTTCTCATTTTTCTTTTGTAAATGTACTTTTCGAAACATTCCAACAACGCAAGTTAATTCAACTATGAACGCATCAATACTTATAATATATAGCCGCTTGCGAACGATTCTACGCACAGTTGAACGAGGAATCTGCAGTTCGACACTGGCACGACGGATGGACTTTCTCGGGCTACCACCAGTGGTGTAGTGCTAAATAAAGAAGTGAGGGAACGCATTTTGAAAGTGTTACTCAGATGCTGGGGGGGGGGGACAATGGCGAGCACGGCGAGCCTATACAGCTGGGGTTCCGGGGGCACTGTAAGCCCCCCGGGAAATCTTTTGAAATCTGACCAATTTCAGGGATATTTTGAGGTCATATGCACTGGATATTAGGATATATTCCAAGGTTGAAGATGCAGTATTTCCAGTGTCATTAGATATACGACATCCAGTACGATCAATAAAAATAGCTAACAACTGGAATGATTAACTAAAAAAAAGTTAACAACTGGTACGCCGTGGTGACTGTTTCACCAGATCTTTATAGGCTAGCATTGCCTCAGTCGAAGCTAAAAGAAATGAAGCAGTTAATGATTCTTTCTCATATTTCTTCTAGGGGTGGGAATTAAAATTTCATGACGTTAGAGATTTGCAAGTTCGGGTTTATTTGAAATAGTGAGGGAACGCCGTTCCGTCTACCAAAAAAAGTAAGGGAACGCCGTTCCCACGCGTTCCCACAGCACTACACCACTGGCTACTACCAAAGGCGCCGCGTATTCGTTCAACATCTTCCGATCTTGTTCGCCTTCCAGTGTTCCTTTAGATTTTAGAACACTGCCAGTCTCCTCAAATTTCTTGGTCCATGCATAGACAGTAGGTCTCTTCTGGTGAAAGGTTGTATGCAATCGCCGCTGCACCAGAGTAGGGGACTTCAACTCAGCCATCCATAACACACATTTCGCTTTTTCTTGCGGGGTAAACATAATTCAATCTGAAACAAAGAAAAAACATTATGACAAAAACTTATGCATATGGCGTAGTAACTGGCAAAGTTTCAACATTCTCACATTAATACTTTAAAAATTACATTTTCAAATTTTGAATGGGACACCCGGTATATCAAAAGCCGAAGTTAAATGATTATATTATACTGTAGTTCTGTGTATAAATTAAATATACTACTGATGATGAGAGTCTGACTTTCGAAACGTCTGATATTAAATCTTCATAATGTTGACGTGGGCGTTGATCATCATATATATATATATATATATATATATATATATATATATATATATAATCATGCCTTGTCCCTAAAACGTCATGTTGTACTTTCTCTTTTTACCCTTCAATTGTTTGTTTATAAAAAAGTACAAGTTTTCTCTAGCCACCTCCTGTGGAGCTGGTTTCGGCAAAATTTAAGTCGAGTCTAATTTCTTTTGACGAAAAACACGGGAGCTTGAGTTAACTTGATTTCAAGTTAGCTGGACAAAAAGAAAATGCATTAATTCTAATACATTCGATTTGCCTCCAGTCTGCTTCCAGTTCGACTTATATTCCATTTATACATGTATTTGAATGAACATTATTTTGATAACAGTTTACAGCCTTTAACTATGTTATTTAATTAAAACTAGCGTATTCTGTGTTTGCATTTCCTTATCATTTAGGATTTTAAGTTAACCATAGTTAATTGCATATTATACGAGTGTTTAGTTGGTTTTTTAATTGCACGATCCTGAATCAGTCTTTTATTCGTCTTGTATAATTATTCACCAAATATCGTATTCAGAATAAAGCTAGGCTAGTCTCGCATAATTTTTTTTTTCAGAAAAAGGTTATAAGAATCACACCACACATTGAACCACACCGCTATAATGAGCACCCTCTTTTAACGACCGCCCCATTATACCACCCACCCACTTAAACGACCACCCCGGTATAATAAACGGAGCTATTGAAGAATAGGGACCCCAGCCTTCTTTAGTTAGGCTTATAAGGCTAACTAACGAAAATATCACGACCTAACCTAACCAATCGTTAGGTTAACTGTACGCCCTTGACGATTGGTTAGGTTAGGTTGTGATATTTTCGTTAGTTAGCCTTATAAAGCTAACTAAAGAAGGCTGGGGTCCCTATTCTTCAATAGCTCCTAATAAACTTGTTCGTTTAACGACCACACGACTATAGCGAGCATCTTTGTTTAACGACCACACGACTATAGTGAGCATCTTTGTTTAACGACCACACGACTATAGCGTCCATCTTTGTTTAACGACCACCTCGCTACAACAACACCTTCGTTTAGCAGGCACTCCACTATAGTGACCACGTTCATTTATCGACCACCTCGTTATAGTGGCAACCTTTGTTCAACGCTCATCTTATTACAAAGACCACCTTGTTATACTGACCATCTTTGTTCAGCGATCACCTTGTTACAAAGACCACCTTGTTATACTGGCCATCTTTGTTTAGCAATCACCTTCCTTTAACGAAAAGTCTCTTTTTCCGACCACCTTCATTTAACAAACACCCGTTATACTGCGCACCGTCCTATTTTTCTCTGACGAATTTGTCACAGTGTGTGTTCTTGGCTACTTTAGGTTATCGCCACAATCTTTACGATATGCAGAGAGCTCATCGTGACACGAACGTACGGCTACCGACATTAGAGGTATTGCCATAGATTCAGACATTTTCTTTTATTAAAAATCATTAAATATTATGTAAAAAGGTATAGGTTATTTATTTATAGGTTAATAATCTAGATTATTTATTTATAGGTTATATTACTTTTATTAAGAATTATTAAATATTATGTAAAAAGGTAGGTTATTTATTTATAGGTTATATTACTTAAATAAGCTAGATTACATTAGGTTACAGGCTAGGCGAGGCCAGGCCAGGCTATGCCAGGCTATGCCATGCCATGCCATGCCAAGTCAGATTGGGTTAATTTAATTAGATTTAATAATCCAGGAGTTTGCGCAATGGATCGCGTCAGTGCAGTGATTATTATTACAGATTTGGCAGCGCTCAGGCCAACGAATGCGGCCCATTGCCCTACAAGAGATTGATAATGTTTTGTTTGAAATTAAAAATATAAAAATACAAATTGGCAATATCTGAGATGTGTCCAAGCTAGAGGCTGAGTAAAATGGCCATTGGCCAATTTTGGCAATTCAGTCTTTAGGCGGGATGTGTTAGAGTTAGGCGGTTTTCGTATTAGTATGTAATTTTGTTTCCGAAATACTTAATTGTCTCTCTCCACTACAAAATGTTAACTAATTTTGCATTCGCATTACCCCGTTTGCAAAGGTGGGCACCCGGGCCTCAAAAAGGACCGACGGTCCCGGTCCCGGTCCTTGCTTCAAACTGGACCGACGGTCCCGGTCACGGTCCTTTCTGAAGATAGGACCTAGGAACGACTCGGTCCTCGGTCCTTATATATAATAGTGAAAAATGTGATTAAAATGAAAAATTAAATTAAAGACACCGGAAATCTTTAATTTTATTAACGTAAATTATAATTAATACAATACATAAATGATTGTAATGAGACTTTACTAATTATTGTTTTCTGTGTAACAAGTCTTTACTAATTATTGTTTTCTGTGTTTCAGATCTATGCTATGTTTATGTTGAATAAAGCCTCAAATTAGCCTTTACTTTATCTCTAGCCTGCTAACAAACGCGGCACCACAATTTATTCAACATTTCAATCAGCCATTCAGTCGGCCTTTCAGATACAGCAAGCAAATATTCATCCAGTAATCTTACTATATCATGGAGAAGGTGATTCGCCCGGATAAATTTATTACTTCTCCGAATTCTCCCCAAGCTGGGAAACTATGGAAATTATGGTCGCGCGGATTCAAATATTTCTTGAGTACTATCGCCGAACACAACCCCAATAAATTGGAGGTTCTATTCATACATATCGGCCCCGATGTCGCTGATATCATTCAAGACTGCTCTACTTATGAGGATGCCATGGCAGCCTTAGAGGCCACCTACGTCAAGAAGCCAAACGAGGTATGCGCTCGCCACCTGTTGTCCACCCGTCACCAAAAGCCCGAGGAAACCCTCGATGAGTACTTGCAAATTCTTCAACAACTAGCCAATGACTGCAACTTCAAATCGGTTTCCGCCGACGAAAACAGGAGTTCATCTGTGAGAGACGCTTTCATCCGAGGAATTAGAGATAGCGCCATCCGTACCCGCTTACTCGAAAATGACACACTCTCACTGGAAAAGGCTATCGTCCAGGCTCGAACATTAGATCAGGCCCAGAAAAACTCAGAATCGTACCTCACTCATTACGGTGCTGTTGCAGCCACTGGCTCTCGCCACGAACCGTCGCCGACTACTGACTCTGCCCGGCCTGCCTGCGTCCAAGAAGACGATCTCCCAAACTCTTCAGCCGCTACGAATTTCGACAACAAAGCCGCTCTGTGCTTCTTCTGCGGGTCTCGACGCCACCCACGAAGCAGGTGTCCAGCAAAGGATTCTATCTGTGCGAAATGTGAAAAGACCGGCCACTGGGCCAAAGTCTGCCGCTCAAGTACTTCCTCGGCACGTCAAAAACAGGATAAAACCACAGCGTCTCATTCAGCCGCAGCATTAGCGACCATTAGTACCACTCTATCGTGTAGCTCCTCCATGCCTACCAACTCAACAGTCGATATCCTCGTCAACGGCCGTTCGTGTCTCGCCTTGTTGGATACTGGCAGCTCGGACAACTTCATTCGTGAGGATCTAGCCAAACACTTAGAGCTGCCCATTCTTCCGCACTCGGGCGTCGTATCAATGGCTTCGCCTAATCTATCCGCAGCCATCTCAGGTCGATGTACAGTGAAGGTTACGATGGGAGACCGCGACTACGAAAAGCTCGAACTATCCGTCTTGTCGGATCTGTGCGCTGACATAATACTCGGTACCCCATTCTTAATCAGACACAAGGAATTGAACATCAATTTCGGAGGTCCGGAGCCAGCACTCCATATATGCGGCCTTACTCGATCAAGAATTTCAGCCCCACCACTATTCGGCAACTTAACTGCCGATTGTCGTCCCATCGCCACGAAGTCCAGACGATTTTGCTCTGAGGACAAAATTTTCATTGGGAAAGAAATCGAAAAGCTACTCAGGGATGAGATAATTGAACCCAGTAACTCACCCTGGCGTGCTCAAGTAGTCATCACATCTACCGAAACAAAAAAAAAACGCATGGTAATCGATTTCTCTCAAACCGTCAACCGATTTACCATGCTAGATGCATATCCTCTTCCGCGAATCGATGATATAGCCAACAAAGTCTCACAACACAAATACTACAGCGTAATTGATCTGTCAAGCGCATACTACCAGGTAGAAATCGATCCGTCTGAACGACCTTTCACAGCATTCGAGGCTGACGGAAATCTATACCAATTCAGAAGGATCCCTATGGGAGTAACTAACGGAGCCGCGGCCTTCCAGCGCGTCATGAACGAATTCATATCCTCGAACAACTTATCATCAACATACGCCTACCTCGACGATCTCACCATCTGCGGAACCACTTGGGAAGAGCACGATGAGAACCTTCGACATTTCTGGGAAGCCGCTAAACGAGTAAATCTGAGTCTAAACAAGGAAAAATGCAAGCTTTCGATGACATCAGTGCACCTGCTCGGATATTCTATCTCTCATGGCGTATTGCGGCCCGATCCCGAACGCCTCCGGCCACTACAAGAACTTCAAACTCCTCGCAACAAGTCGTCTCTACAACGCGTAATCGGACTATTCGCATACTATGCTAAATGGATTCAGAACTATTCCCTCAAGATCAAACCTCTGCTCAACGTTTCATCATTCCCATTAACTCGCGAGGAAGTATCAACGATCCAAACACTCAAAGATGATATCTCGAAAGCTGTCGTCGGTTCAATCGATGAAGAACTGCCGTTCACTGTGGAGACGGACGCTTCCTCTTCAGCAATCGGAGCCACCCTCACCCAGAACGGCCGCCCGGTGGCGTTCTTTTCTCGCGCTCTGAATAACACAGAACGTCGCCATCACATCGTTGAAAAGGAGGCATACGCTGTAATCGAATCCATTCGCAAGTGGAAGCACTTCTTAGCTTATCGACACTTTACTGTCGTCACCGACCAGCGGAGCGTATCTTTCATGTTCGATGGAAAAGCTACTGGTCGTATTAAGAACGATAAGATTCTCCGTTGGCGTGTAGAACTAGCCGGCTACTCATTCACAATAAAATACAGACCGGGCCCCGAGAACCGAGCCGCAGACGCATTGTCGCGATCCTTTTGCGCTGCTACTCCAAGAATATCCCTCGCCCAGCTGCATGTTAATCTGATACACCCAGGAGTCCGCCGAATGACTCATTTTGTGAGAGCTAGGAACCTACCATTCTCAGTGGATGACATCAAACGAGTTACGTCGGAATGCCAAACATGCGCTAAATGTAAGCCACAGTACTATAAACCAGAAGTTAGTCACTTAATACGGGCCATGTCCCCGTTTGACCGACTTAACATCGACTTTAAAGGCCCGCTTCCGAGCGCAACTTCGCGACCTTACATCCTAACAGTAATCGACGAGTATTCACGCTTTCCTTTTGCCTTCCCGTGCCGTGATACGAACACGTCAACCGTTATCGCCCGTCTCACCGAGTTATTTTCTACCTTCGGAACTCCCTCTTACATCCACACAGATCGAGGGACATCGTTTATGTCTTCGGAACTAAAACTGTTCCTAACTAAACATGGTATCGCGACTAGTCGCACAACGCCGTATCACCCCCAAGGAAACGGGCAATGCGAACGTTACAATGGAATCATCATGAACACCATCAAACTAGCCATAGAAGATCGCGGGTTGCCGATGTCGCAATGGGAGTCCGTCCTACCAGACGCGCTGCACTCGATTAGATCGCTGCTGTGTACGGCCACGAACGAAACTCCTCACGAGCGTCTATTCACGCACCCGCGGCGTACTTCTACCGGTTCTGCACTACCGACGTGGCTGTCTTCTCCGGGAACTGTACTCCTTCGCCAATTCATTCGCCGATCCAAGAACGACCCCCTCGTCGAGGAAGTTGAGTTAATTGAGGCAAACCCCAACTACGCGTTTATACGGCATCCGAATGGGAGAGAAGATACCGTATCCATCAGGGACCTGGCACCGGCGGGACGTAGCAATACGGATGACACGAATCACTATGAACCCCCCGTACCCAGTCCGCCAATCAATTCCACCCCGCTAACGGACGACTCAGAACCCGCTGAGATCCGCCGACACACGGTCCCAACAGCTCCCGTCGAAGCGACTCCAGTCGAAGTCGAGAGAGGCCCACCTGTGTCAGTAACCTCCGAGACGAGTCCCCCTCTGAGAAGAAGCACTCGAATCAGATACCCAGCTCAACGCCTAAACTTGTAGACTCTTCTTTCTTCCAAAATATCTTGAACTTGTCGTTTTGTTTCTTACCGTGCAATGTATCACGTATTATAAAAGAAGAGAGGAATGTAATGAGTCTTTACTAATTATTGTTTTCTGTGTAACAAGTCTTTACTAATTATTGTTTTCTGTGTTTCAGATCTATGCTATGTTTATGTTGAATAAAGCCCCAAATTGGCCTTTACTTTATCTCTAGCCTGCTAACAAACGCGGCACCACAATGATGAAAAAAAGTTATTAAGTTAAATGCTTGAGTTTCCCTTCAAGATAGGCTGACCATATTTCCTTGAGACAAAAACGGGACATTGGGATGGCAAAAAAGGGACGGGGTTATGTAATATTCTGTATTCATGAAAAAGTAAGTACATAAACATATTGAGCTTACAATTATTCTTCAGTGACAGAATCCATACAGAAATTTAGGTAGACGTAGTACTGTCCCGTTCAAAACGGTACGTATGGTCAGCCTACTTCAAGAAGACTAGCATTTCAAAATGGCTATCACTGAGCCCTGACCTTTTTCGGCTTGAGGACGTCCTTCCCCAAAGAGAAGAGCCTCTCCACGGCGGCACTGGATGGGATAGGCGTGTTGAAACAAGTTTCAGTTCAGTCTCAGTCTCTTTCTGAGTCTTCTGAAGGAAACGATCCATCTTCTTTAGAACTTCAAATAATCACTAAACACACTAAAATCACTAAAAAAGACCGTCCGGAATTGCTTAAAAATGGACCGTCACTCCTCATTTCGGTCCTCACTGAGAAAAGGACCTACTTTCCCGCTCACGGTCCTTAAAAAGGACCGAGTTCCTGGAATTAGGTCCTTTGGGAACTCGGTCCTGCCCACCTTTGCCCGTTTGTCTAAATCGTTTCGGCATAAATAAAAAGTCAGTAAATAATAAATAAAAGTGTAATTATCCCCGGTCTCTTTGCGTTGTACAAAATTTTAATGGCGGCTCACCGGCGAAGAGTAGAAGGAAATAAGGTTTTTTCATATAAATCACGACAGCCCAAACGCTCGGGTTATTAGAGATGAGCACCATCGGAATCGAACCTGCGACTTCAGTGACTGAGTGTCTTCGCTTTGTTTACAGGAGAACGGTGCTACTCACTAAGCTACGGGCGCTGGCTTATTACAGGTCGATAGGCGGCTACTAGGTCTTTTCTTCAGGGGCGGATCCAGGGATTTTATTTGATACACATTTTTTTTTATATATATACCACGCTTCACTCACTATACTGTAATGTAGAAACAGAAAACAGCCTTCCTGTTCCTGCGCGTGAGCTGAAAGGTATCAAAAACTCGCACTCCCATAAGGGGATGATCCACATTTAAATTATATTATAATGCATACAGTACATTCATAAAAATGCGAACAGATAACGTACCCTCACTGTCACGGTCTTTTCTGATAGTGCTGCGAGCCTGCGACACAGTGTTGCCAGATTAAAGAAGAGAGATTAAACATGACACTAATGACTAATAGAAAACGATATTTTAGGAGGGACAAATATCTACTGAGCACAATGGCATAAAATTAATCGTAGTTGCATAAAAATTGTAGATTTTATGGGCAGTTTTGATAAAATGGTGAAAAACGTTTTATGAACTTCAGTAAAATTTTGACTTGGTCTCCTTTGTGGATCTATCCTAGGGGGTGGTGGCCACGTCCCCGCTAGGTCCTCCCCTGGATTCGCTAATGATAAGTATGATGATGTTAAGAGACCAGTTTTTGACAAAGTCGAAATAACCAAAGATTCTGATTGGGCGAAATTCGTCACGTGCAATATAACTAACCAATCTAAAACGACCACCTAACCTAGCGTAATCTGGTCTCCGCAAAACTTCATGTGAACCCAAAATTTTATCTCTCAAGCGTAGATAACATTCTTCATTTCTTATATTAGTGTGGCTATAGGTTGCGTGTAGTTTCTAACACAGATTATCACATAGGCCTAATGCAATCTGCTCTGTGGTCGAAGTTGACCGTCGAACGAATTATGTTTTTCAGAAGCTGAAGCTCGAGTGCAAAGCATGTGCGAAGTCTAGTCTGAGCTTTTTAGTGGGCCTCAGTCCACGTTATTAAGCTTTTAAATGTTTCATCATCATATTAAAAAAAAAAGAAGCGATTAGGTAAGTTTTTACTCTCCAGACACAGAGTCCGTAGAGCTCTAATTAGTACTAACCTAACCAAAAATAACCGAGCCCAGCCAAACCTAACCTAATTTAACATAGAGCCCATAATACTGTATCGGTAATATCTACGAACTGTCTCAATAGTAAAAACAAGCGGTAGCTCGCTATTTCCTTCCGAGCAGGTAGCATTATAATTGAGGCGTTGTGGGAAAGAAGGGCGACCTAGCCATTTTTGGCGAAAATGAATTATTGCTGATTTTCAGTAGCTTAATATAATATATTAAGCTACTGAAAACAGCAATAATTCATTTTCGCCAAAAATGGCTAGGTCGCCCTTCTTCTACCTAATTGTCGATAAATACCTCTCCAACTTAAAATGCATTTTTCTCAAAGATTTGATTTTGGCTAGGTCGCCCTTCTTCCACGCAACGCCTCAATTATGTCACAGTATATGTAGCAATATGTCACAGCTAGCTGTATATGTATATTGGTATTTAGTATTATCGGGACTACCAAACTGTTTATTATGTATTTTTGCTCTCGTCATTTTCGTTTTCGAAGTACTTACATTTACTTGTAATAGACATTAAATAGCTCGTGCTCGGCCGCGGAGTGACCTAGGACCGGGAAACTTGACAGAGCACATCGGCAGCGCATGGGCTATCAGTTGGTGGTGGTTGCAGAATTTTCCGATGTGCCGTTTAGTCTGTGTACGGTTCCGAAGAAAGTGGACAGACGCACAGACACATTTTAACTCAATAGTATATAGGATTTGCCGTAATTTAAAGTAACCCTCTGACGTAATTATGTATGAAATTAGAATCTCTTCCAAAGATATTTCTTCTGCCCTATCTGAGCTCACTCTAGGAAGACGTACGGTCCCGATGGAGTCCTTCCCGTTCTCAAGAATTTTGCTTGTGCTGACACCCTGCCTGGGTAAACTCTTTCGTCTTTGTTTTTCATCTGGTACTTTTCATTCTTGCTGGAAGTTCACTTTCATTCAGCCTGGCCCAAAGAAGGGTGACAGCTCTCAACCTTCCAACTACTGTCCAATTGCTTTGATTTCTTGCCTTTCTAAGGTGACTGGTCAAAATGTACCCTAGCCAAAACATTCCCATTCTAAAGTAACCCGGCTAGGTTAATTGAATGGCCAGTTAGGTCAACTGTACGCCCTTGACGATTGGTTACCTTGAAGCACTTCTGCCTCAAGGGGGTGCTGCTCCCACGAAGTCCACTCAGCTCCTCCCGAGGTGGGGCCATGATGTAGCCACCACCCTTCTTTTCTCTTGCTCATGCCATAAGCTTTAGTCCACTATTGAATTTGTGAGGGCTGGTCTGGCAGAGGAATACCCTGACACTGTGGGTTGGTCAGGTATGTTGGCTAAAAATATGTCCAAATGTTTTTTAAAAGTATCCACTGAGACTGCACTTATATCTCTAAGGTACTGAGGCAAGGAGTTAAACAGGCGAGATCCCTGCCTAGAGATACTATTATATTGAAGGGTTTGAATCCTTCTTAGGCTGTTTGGTAGGAAGTGATGTTTTTGACACATTCTGCCAGTTATTATTGAGGTGGGCACAATTGGTTCGGTATTTTGGGCAACTAAAAGCCCTTCTAGAATTTTCCAGGTGTAGATCAGAATGCATCTCTCAAACCTCCTCTCTATGGAATAAAGGCCAAGGTCTCTGACTGAGCCTATTCCAGTAGTTTAATTTATTTTTACACACCTGTTGCTCATCAGGTTGTTTAATATATGATGTAAAGGTTCTTTGTAGGCCCTCAATTTTTTGCAATTCATTCTGTTTGTGGAGAAACCATAATTGAGGGCAGTAGTCAATGCGTGGAAGAACAAGTGATTTCCCCAGGGTAAGCATGGTCTTACTGTCCCTAGTTCTGAATGTCCTCAATATATATCCTATTAGTTGTTTGTAGGATGAGGTTATTTTGTCAATATGCCTATTGAATGTTGCATCCAGATAATATGACCCCTAGGTCCTTTACATGATCAGTTCATACAGTATCTTTTCCTGTGGGTCCAGTGTAGTGTCGGAATATATACCAATGAAGAAACATTCTAGAGAAGAAAGGAGTCACTGGAGGAAAAAAATGCAGAGAGAGTATAAGTTGGTAGGAAGAATCATTATGGAAGTGAAGGCTCAGAGTGGAGAGAAGAGAAGAAAGCAATAAGAGGACCAAGAAGAGAGGGGGTGTTGCGCTGATATATTCAGAATGAGGAGGACAGTGGAAAAGTTACACTGGAAATGGGGTGAGGAGTAGAGGAAATATGATGATGATGGCAGAAAGCTTGAGAGGCTCATGAGGTACAGGCTCTAGAGAAAAGAGGATTCAGGCTTTTTTGATCTTGAAAATGTTACTCCTAGTAGGATATAGTTCCCAGTTCAGTTAACCCAATATAAAAAATTTAGCAGAATTGATACCTAGACTAAAAAAAGTCACAGGTCTGAATGATACACAAAATAGGGCATTCATGGGTACAGGGTATAACTTTGATAAAATTTACCCTCTTTTACAGATGCCCCAGTACTAGAAGGGTTTCATCCCTTGACTTAGGCTAATGCCTTGGCATCATGATTTCCTCCTCCCTTGTGTGTGGGCATATATATATACAGGGTGGGCCGTAAGTTTCCATACATAGGAAAAATAAACATCTTTTTATGGACAACCATTTTTATTTATATAATATGCTCTACATGGTTGCCATTGTTTTGAAAACACATTTCAATACGTGTTCCCCACTGTTGATGAACACGCATTAGCACAGTTGACGTTATGTTTGTAATGGCGTTGGTGATACGTTCCTTTAGATGATTTATGTCTCGTATCTTTTCCTGATACACCATGGCCTTCAAGTGCCCCCAAAGATAGAAATCAAGGGGGGTGAGATCTGGGGATCTGGGAGGCCACTCCACAGGACCACGCCGACCAATCCAAGCATCCGGAAACTGCTGATCCAAATACCGACGCACGTATTTAAATTTTCCTATGTATGGAAACTTACGGCCCACCCTGTGTATATATATATATATATATATATATATTATATATATATATATATATATAATATATATCATCCTTCATTGTGTGTGAAGTATTTTCGGTCCTCTCCCTTCATGGGCTTTGTTCAGCTTTATCTACTACTAAGTCTCTTCTTACACTTTTTTTCTTTTCAGGTGTTTTATATCTGGGCTTGGCTTTCTCATTTGCTATTCCAAAGTGTGGTTTTGCAGTAGTTTTTACCCTGCCCTATATATATATGGCAAAGCTTTAGACATTTGTCTATGAACAATAGTGGATGACTTATCTCTCACAGATCAGCAGGAGTTAGGGGACCTATATAAAATATAGATAAGGAACTGGAAAAATATAAGATAATATAACTGAAAAGCATAAACATGCCAATGAAATGTATAGAATGGAAAACAAAACTATTTAGATGGGAATGAAAAGGAAGGTTGAAACAGTCTTGAATAGTTAACCTAAGTTGATACAGGAACAAATAAACATTCAGCATCAGCATCCAGAATTGGCCAATTTTTGGGCATCAGCATCAACCAAATTTAGCTGATTTTCTTACTGTTTATTTGAAATTTTAAAAATTTTATACTTGTAGTACTTAAGAGAAAATTGAATATACAAAACACACTATTTATGATCATTTATACTAATTTCAAAGTATAATTGTATGAAAATATTTTACAGTCCCGAAAAATGCAAAACTTAATAGGTTCCCACAAATTCATATTTTCTCTAACTAGCTAATTTCTAAATATTATAAACTATCGTAATCTCCAACTATATATTAATAATAATTCTATATTATTAAGTTATACTTTATAATGTTTATATTAAACCATCTCGTGTTAGTTATTTTAAGTATTTTGATAATTTTTTAAACCCAAATTGTATATCCATTTTTTCATTCAGATAAGCCACCACAGCCTTGAAATTTTAATAAAAAGTTTTGTTGTTTACATTGTTGAGCAGGCACGTGCAAAGGGGGGGGGGGCTACAGGGGCTTAAGCCCTCCCATTTGCCCCTTCATGCCTCAAAAGTGCCCCTTTTTTCCCCCAAAAAAATAACATCCATATAAATGCCATGAAGAGACTTATTTTTTTTTTTGAGGCGGGAGGAGATGGTACTCTTTTTGTTAACTTTCAGCTCCCCCCATCTGGTGTCCTGTGGACAGGCCTGTTGGCGAAGAAGAAAAATACCTTCAACATAAGGAAAACCAATTACTTTAAATATTGGTATTCAATTTATGAAACTAAAATAAAATTATTTTAGCATTTTACTGAGTAATAAAACTGTTTAACATCATTTTAGCTATGGTAGGTTATAGGAATAACAAATTCTAATACTGTATACTGTGGAGTGAGCTAAAGAAAAACATTTGCACAAATTTGAAACTTAAAAATATGAAAAGGTAGCATAGTTTTAACTTCATTGATTAGCGAAGTTAAGCCACATTGGGTCTGGGTAGTAGTTGGATGGGAGACTGTCCTCCGTGTCCAGATTATGTAGCAACCCTTCGTTCAGATCCCACGTAAAGCTGTAGTTCCCCTCCGTCATATGACCTTAGATGTTGCGAAGGAGGTTACACAAAACCAATAATTATTAACTTAAAGGAGAAAGAAAATCAAAGTTGAAGGATAAGTGTTGGGAAAGGGAAAAAGTGAGAGTCGGTAGTGGCTCCCAACCTTTTCAGGCTTAAGGCACACCAATGCCATCTGTTCCTCTTTCGTGGCACCCCAGGGGAATTTTGTCTCCCACTCTTCAGTATCCAATTCCCCTTACCCCAGCACCATGTGTAACTTCAAGCTGAGTTTATACAGTTTCTGTATAGATGTAAAATCATAAATGTTTTGTTACATTTGAAATTTCCATATCTTCAGTGATTTATAAGTTTCACTTGCTTCTTTTCTGTCATTTTTGTGAAATTTTTTAAGCACCCTGGTTGAGAAACATTACCTTAAGAATTTAGGAATAGCATAGTACAGAAGGCTTAAAGTACTTGATTGCTATCAAATGGAAGATAAGTAGGTCTGAAAAAGAGCTTTGCAATGAGGAAGTAGTTGAAGGCAAAAAGATCTACTCTTCATTGCATGGATGGGTTCTCCCTGTCACTGACACAGTATATATATGGAATAAGAGAACTAATAGATTCCAGCTTGGACAGCTAAGTTAGTAGATTTAAAAAGCTACTTTGGTCCTTAAATCACGATTCTTCAAATTGGAACCCTATGACTTACTCGATTCTGCTGACTACCATTATCATACTCATTTTTATGACTAGTTGAACTTATTAATACTTGCAGTAAGTCATACAAGTTTAAGTTAAATATATTGAAATTAAAATCTTACAAATTACTGGCATGCTTCTTTAGCATTAAAACAAGACTCTTAGAACCCAATAATTAGCTATATAGGAAATCTTAAAATCTTAAGTCTTAAAGTTACCAGATAGGCTAATTTTATTAGCAGTTTCTATGAAAGTAGTCCCCTTTTCCAGTTATGATATAGGCAGGTGATTAAAATATCATGCAGGACTTCCTATATATAATCATCTTTAGCACCTGGGTCATTCTCTGTCAGATCAACCAGTGCCTAACACCCTCATCTCTCAGATTTTGCTGAAATTTGGTTTATAGGGAGTTTGTGGGCCCTGAATCCATTTCTGAAATTATAAGGTCAATCCGA
Organism: Bathynomus jamesi; assembly: GCA_023014485.1. NCBI lineage: Eukaryota > Metazoa > Arthropoda > Malacostraca > Isopoda > Cirolanidae > Bathynomus > Bathynomus jamesi. The sequence goes on along the minus strand of JAJOZX010005071.1, from coordinate 95,789 downwards.
CCAACGGTTCAAGAGATATGACCTCGGGAAATTTGAGGTCACTTGCGAGGTCACTAACATTTGGCGACCCATAACTTGGGTAATAATGGTCACAATTATATAAAAGTATATATATTTAGAATCAGAAAACGACAAGGAATCCAAATATGCAAGTTTTAGAACTCTAGGTTGAAAAATAAAAAAGTTACACTGTAACCAAAATTTGAGGTCACGATTTGACCTCTGGGGTATCAAATGAGAATTTTTTTTTTAAATGTAAAAAATGAAGGCATAGGCATTGGCTATTAGAATCAGCAAAAAAAAGTTTGTTTATGTTAGTATTTTTCATGTAACTAACATATAAGTGAACACCATATTCATAAGTTGTGCGTCAATTCTACCTATTTTTTCACACTTAAGCTCATAATTTGACCTATAGAAATTAAAATTACATTTTTTTATAGATATAAAAACAAAGGCAAAAAATGTAAAATTGTATTTCACTGCTAATCTACACTGGCAATAATAGTTATAATAGTGAAAGGGGAAGACCTACTTAGAGGATTCATGTGCTAGCCTAATACAATTTTTGCATGCTCAATGCTCTCATCAATTTCTTTTTGTGGAAAAATGTATTGAATTCTGCTGCCTCCTCTTAGGGTAGGACAACTCATTACAGTTAATATATGATGTCCTGGCACTGCACATGAATCCTTGTTTGATGGATAATAATATGCACTTGATCCTGATGACCCAGAGGGATGTAGAAAGTTCACAGTGAAATCATCAAACTCTTCACAATATTCCTCCACAATTCCATACCAAACTTGCATGTCATAAATGCAGCCAACATACTCTCCTGGTTTGATACATTTTAGGTTACCAAGCATTGCAGGTTCATTAGTAAAGTGACTTTTCCTTATTCTTTCTTTTCTCCAATGCCACTTGAAATGGGATACACCATCAGTTCTTCCTTGTTTAGGGGAACAAATCTATGATATTTCTGAGTTCCAGGAATAGCCCTACTATCCTTGAATCGATGTTCCAACCGTTCTTCTGCATCTTTCAAATCAGCTGTAGTTACAAAGAAAAAATTTATCTTCTTGCTCAAGTTTTCTTCACAAAACTGAAACATGTGTTCTGGTGTAAGAATTTGCCTCTCTGTAGTTCTCTGCAAACTGGCACGAGCAGTAGCTCTTTTCACTGTTCCTCCAATCCCATCACATGCATTTTTGCCATGGGATGTAGCAAAGAAGTGCCATTCACAAGACAGACCAAAATCCTCTTCATGGTAACAGAGATTTGTGAAGTTGTATCTGTTCTTATATTGGCCAGCACATCCATCTGAGAAATAGTGCACCTTCTTCAATTGTGGGCATCTGAATTTAACATATGTCATAAGCTTCAATATGAATGAGTAAACCATTATAGTGTTGTGTTTTAGTGATGCAGATAAGAAACAGACACTAAAATGGCTAAGTTCCTGGTCTGCAGATGATCTATAATAGATGACAAAAGGGTGAACTGTACACTGTGAATTGTCCCAGTGAAACCCTTGGGCAGCATCCTGGACAATGAAAGAATAATTCTCAGAGAAATCACCTACTATAACTACCTCGCTCTGAGGTGGTAGTGTTTCTTTCAACTGCTTGAAGTACTGTGATTGTTGCTGAGCAACAAAGTGATGACGAACCATGCGGGATATTTTCATGCTTAGGGATGATAAGTATTCATGAAGTGGCTCCACCTTATCAACCATTGTACAATGGTCAACAGTCACCCATTGCTTGTAAGATATTTCATTTGGAGCTGATTTCACACTGTCAAGTAACTCAAGAAAATCCAGGACACCCTCTTCTCTTGGGCAATCATTGCAAAGTTGCATCATGCAAGTCTCTCTGTACTGCAGACACTGTAATCCATAAGATCCTTGTATGAAAGACCTCTTTCTCCCAATGCAGCCAGCTGCAATTTTGGATTTTGATGGTATGTGCAGACACAGACAGAATGAGTCCCACCACTACCGGCAAGCACACAATATGATGGCCGTAATTTTGCAAATGTGGAAAATCCTATTTTGGGATTCTTTTCATCATTTTTATATAGTTCAAACATCTCTCTTAAATTCCCGAGGACCAATCGTTTTTGCACCTTCATTGCACCTTCAGCACTGATAACTTTCACGCAATCCTTTTGGCCAGGACACATACGACTAACCTCTTCTGACTCATAGAATCTTCTAACTATATCTTTGTGTTCTTCAGATATCACTTTTCCTTTGCTCATTAGTGGAATCTTCGGAAGGATTCCATGTTCTGATTTAAGTGAACGGCTTCTTTTCACCATGTATGTTGTAGTTTGAAAGAAACTAGCTGTTTTTTCAATTGTGTATGGTGAGAGTGTCAATATTTGTAGTTTGTGATGGTGACATTTGCTCTCCAGGAATGACTGTTTCAATTCATTCATTAATTTTCTAGGTGTTTTTCAGATTTAGTTTCAGGTTTTGAAGTATCACTTACCTCCTCGTAATTTGAACACCATAACTGAGTTCTAGCCTCTCCTTCAGGTGTTTCTGAGCAGATGATAGCTTACCACGAGCCTTGCGCTTTTTCTGGCTTAATGACAGCCCTTCTGAAAGAACAGAAAAAAAGGTTTCACACACCTGAATATTAGTAATTAAATATTAATTATAGTACCTTAAATGCTATATAATTGGCTATATAGTAGATCAAACAGACCTTGTAGTAAAGTATAAGTTATTATATTAATTTATTACTTACTTTTTTTAACTGGTGTTTGGTCCAGAAATGCTAGAACTGGTTCAACTGAAGTTGAAGGATTTTCCTTTATCAAGCAATCACTGTCATTGTCCAGATCTTGAATTGAAGAGATGTTACTCAAGCCACTGATAGTAGATGATTCATTTGAATCCTGCTCAGACTCGTTGTTTTCAGTGGTACTAAGTATAGTGGGGTTTTTCATTATCAGTGTCCAGCAGTTCACACACAACAATGAGTCTTTTTTCACTCTTCCAGCACATTTTTCAACAAGTACATCAGTCACTTTTCTAAGATTGATTGTTATGCATTTGTTGTTTTTTGAATATTAGGTAATATATATTTTTTAGAAAATATATAGCTATACACACTTAATATTTTAGGCCTTGATAGTCTCTGAGGCTCATTAAAACACCATACCCACCAGCCACCCACAGTGCTGGCTGGAACTGTACTAACCTGTAGACAAGGAATTTTGCAACTATCTGTGTTGATTCTGCACTTAGACAAGTAGCAACATGTTTCAACAGGTTTGTTTAGGCTACATGTGAGCTTAGTCTTCCCCTTTCACTATTATAACTATTATTGCCAGTGTAGATTAGCAGTGAAATACAATTTTTATTAAATTCTTGGAGCTTGAGGTCAAATTGATAGCTAAGATATAAAAATTCCTTGAAATGACAAGCAATTTATAAATATGGTGTTCACTTATAAGTTAGTTACATGAAAAGTACCAACATAAACAAACTTTTTATGATTGTTTCTATTAGTCAAGAACTCTGACTGTTTTTTATATCTATAAAAAATGTAATTTTAATTTCTATAGGTCAAATTATGAGCTTGTGTGAAAAAATAGGTAGTTACATGAAAAATACTAACATAAACAAACTTTTTTTTGCTGATTCTAATAGCCAATGCCTATGCCTTCATTTTTTACATTTAAAAAAAAAATTCTCATTTGATACCCCAGAGGTCAAATTGTGACCTCAAATTTTGGTTACAGTGTAACGTTTTTATTTTTCAACCTAGAGTTCTAACTTGCATATTTGGATTCCTTGTCGTTTTCTGATTCTAAATATATATACTTTTATATAATTATGACAATTATTACCCAAGTTATGGCTCGCCAAATGTTAGTAACCTCGCGAGTGACCTCAAATTGCCCGAGGTCATATCTCTTGAACCGTTGGTCGGATTGACCTTATAATTTCAGAAATGGATTCAGGGCTCACAAACTCCCTATAAACCAAATTTCAGCAAAATATGAGAGATGAGGGTGTTAATTTCAATTTTTTTTGGTTGATCTGACAGAGAATGACCCACCTGCATTGCAACTTCTTTCATATTATAAGTGTTTGCTGGCACACACACACGCACACACACACACACACACACACACACACACACACACACTACATTTTCAAGTTTCAGTAAGAATGGTTTGACAACATCTGAGAGAGTGCCACTTTTGGGGCAATGGATTCAACACTCAAGATATCTGTCTACACAAACAGTTTCTCTCAAGATTAATGTGATCTATGCAAGAAGTTGATAGATGGTCACATTTTGAATCATCATATATATATATATATATATATATATATATATATATAACTTTGGTTTTGTTTCTGCCTGAATTGTTCATTCTGATGAAGGTCAAGTTTGTCACTCCACCTTAGACCTACAGTTTAACATGGAATCTGAATCATGCTCAACCAGCAACCCAGTGTCTTAACCACTAAGCTATCCAGGGTACCCATTTATCTACCAACCAATTTCTTTATTGTGTGGAAGGATGAACAGCTGGGTTTTGCTGTGCACCACCTGCCATCACTGGGTATCAATCTTGGGGCTGATGGGTTCATAGTCAGTGATGTTAACCATTACACCATGGAGGCACACACACACACACACATATATATATATATATATATATATATAATTGAAAGTTTTATTATGAGGTATATTTATTTCATGCAAAGGCTTTTCACAATTGAAGTTTTCGTTCACCTGTTTTTTAAACTTTGAAAACGGTTTTGTTTGCATATTAGGTGAAATAATATCCCGGGATCTTGGATGCCCAGCCCTTTTAACTATTACACCACACTGGCATATATATATATATGTCTTGGATAACTATTACACCACTGAGGCATATACAGGGTCTGTCAAAAAAAAACTAGCCAAATTCAAACCTTTATTAAAACAAAACCATTTATCTAATTAAGTTGAATTTTTTACACAATAAAGTATAGGTAATCACCTATTATCCTTTAAATTTTTATGACAATATCTTCAGAATTGTTAATTTTATTAATAATTAACTAAAAGGTGAGATTCTCCTACTTAACATGAAAATTTTTTTTTTTACAATATACTGTAGATAATTTTTAGTTTAATAAAATTAAAAGAACTGTTCAATATGATTCCCTTGCATTTCTATCACTTTTTTAATCTTGGTCTGAATTCGTCTATTGTTCGATTTATTTGCTCTTGGGGGAGCTCTGCCCATTTTGCGATAATCAACTCACGCAAATGATTGACATCCCTTATTCTGTTCCTATACACACACTGCCAAGTTTTCCCATATTCTGTAGTCTACAGGGTTTAGGTCAGGGCTGTTAGGTGGCCAATTATTCAGTTCCAGAAATTCAGGCACATTCTTTTTCAAATATTCGATGGTTGTTTTGGCAGTATGTGATGTTGCACCATCTTGTTGAAAAATAAAGTAACCTTGACTAGCCAAGTTTCTCATTTCTGGAAGCATTTTCTCAAGCAGGGTATTTGAATAATATTGAGCATTAATTTTCACTCCTGGCTCAATAAAAAATATTGAAGTTTTTTCCAACTTGGACACTCCAACAGAAACCATGACGCTAGAAGAAAAGTGACTCCTTGTTGTGTACAGTCTTTCATCTTGGATTTCATTTTTCTTCGCAACATCAGAATAAACCCGGTCATTCTGTGAGTTTCTTGGTGGCTCTACCGTAAAACGTTTTTCATCCGTAAAAAATGTCTTGGAAAATTTATCTTCAGTTATTATACGTAAAATATGTTTGGATTTCTCAACTCTTTTCTGACAGTTTACTTCTGACAATCTTTGTCCATGCACTCTTTTAAATGGTTTAAATTGCAGATCAGATTTAATAATCCTTCTTACTCTTGATTCTGATATTTCTAGTTCTTTTGATATTTGAGCAGGTGTCATGTGGCTACCAGGTCAATCCTCTTGACTAAGGATACGTTCCTCCACTTTCTGAATATTTTCATCTTCTCTAACTGATTTTTGTCACCCACTACCAACCTTCCTTTCAATGCTTCCTGTTTCATCGATAGTTCTCAATAAGTAATCTAAACCTGATCTAGTCCATCCTTTATAATCAAATTCAGAAAGTAATTTCCTTGCACTATAACCTTTTTCAACTCTATAATGCTTTATAATTATTTTATCTTCATGTGAGAATGGCATATTTAGAGGTATTCACGAAAAATTTTAAATCTAAACAAATTCTGAAAAAGAGAAAAAAGAAGATATTACATAATGAGAACTTAAATTTTCGCAATCTGTAGAAATAACCGCATAACTCCTAAAATATTTAAAATAAAGTTATAAAATTATCACAGATTATTTATGAGCCTTTTATTTATTTAGTGTAAAAAAATATTTGAAATCTCTATCAAATTGTGCATTTTATAGAGATTTCAAATTGGCTTAGTTTTTTTTGATTGACCCTGTATATATACAGGGTGTCCCGTAAGTCTGGAACCATAGGGCAAAATGATAAAAATGGCAATAAAAATGCTGAAGAGACTTTTGGGGACTGTTTGTGAAATGAATGAGGATGGTAGTGGCTGTGTCATCATCAGTGGATGTCCTCGGAGGTCCACTGCGTGGTTTATCTCCTATGGATCCTATTTCCCTGAATTTTGCTACAAGTTTGCTGACACAGCTGCGTGTTATCGGTGCACGGACTGGATGCAATCTGTTAAATTCCTCAGTAACCTCCCTCTGACTCTGATTTCCTACGAGCAGAATTACCTGGATGCGTTCTTCCTTACTCAAAGACATTATGGGCACTTGCATAAATGGAAAAATATGAATTACTTATTTTTACCCTATGGTTCCAGACTTAGGGACACCTGTATAATATATATATATATATATATTATATATATATATATACAGGGTGGGCGGAAAGTAGCTCCCTATTTTGGATTGGTAAAAAAACACGTATATTATCCATTTATTTCAGAAGAAATAATATGAAAAGGTAGGCATACATGGTAGGTTTTCTCTAAAATTCAATGTGGGCTCCAACTCTTTCCACCAGCTTCTGGAGCCGCCCAGGAATGGCGTCCACTGACTTTAGCAGGAACTCCGGCGGGATGGAGGACATGACTTCCCGAATTCGGTCCTCCAGTTCTTCCAATGTCCTCGGTTTGGTGCGGTAGACTTCTTCCTTTACCCACCCCCAAAGAAAGAAGTCGCACGGTGTCAAGTCGGGGCTCCTGGCTGGCCATTGATGTGGACCACGACGACCCATCCAACGCCCAGGGAAGTGGGCATCCAGCCACTCACGGACAACAATGGCCAGCCAGGAGCCCCGACTTGACACCGTGCGACTTCTTTCTTTGGGGGTGGGTAAAGGAAGAAGTCTACCGCACCAAACCGAGGACATTGGAAGAACTGGAGGACCGAATTCGGGAAGTCATGTCCTCCATCCCGCCGGAGTTCCTGCTAAAGTCAGTGGACGCCATTCCTGGGCGGCTCCAGAAGCTGGTGGAAAGAGTTGGAGCCCACATTGAATTTTAGAGAAAACCTACCATGTATGCCTACCTTTTCATATTATTTCTTCTGAAATAAATGGATAATATACGTATTTTTTTACCAATCCAAAATAGGGAGCTACTTTCCGCCCACCCTGTATATTATATTATATATATATATATACCCCCTCCCCGCGGGCGGTCTTTCTGGGGTGGATCGCCCGCGGGCTCCTGCCTCCATGTGGCGAGGGGGGTCAGCCGCGGCTGGGGGCCCTGCCGGGTCCCCGCCCGGTTGCGAAGTGGACTTTTAGCATACCCTGCTATCCTACAGCCCCCTCTTTCCTGTCTTCCCCTCTTTCCCCTCTTCCTTGCCCCCTCTGTTTTTTCTGCTTTCTCTGTTCACTTCGCGCGCCCCGTGGGCTGCCGGGGCTGGTCGCTGGGGGTCTCGCCCCCATGGCCGGGCCGGACTAAGTTGGCTGGTAGGGTGCCCAGGCCTGGGACCCTGGGGGGCCTTGGTCTTTGCTGCCGGCGGGGGAGAACTCTCGACGCTGTAAGGGCCCCTTTTGAAACGGGGGTACCTACATGGGACGAGGCACCCATCCCCCGCCAGCGTGCGCTTGGTCCCCTTGGGCCCCGGGTAATCGGTTCCCCGCGCCCCGGGCGCGAAACAACAATAAAAATTTTCTATGGAAACACTTACAAATCTAATGGACCTCGTTGACGACCCGGCTTGTGCATCTGACCTCCCTCTGACTACCTCTTTGGACCGTGGGTCTGGTAAGGGCAGTCGGCAGCCCTCGCCCACCTCGTCTGCTCTTCTTGCCGACACCTCCTCTCCCTCTCTTCCCCAGGCTCGTGGCGCCGCTGCCCGACCCCCGCCAGTAGCGGATGGACCTGCAGTGGACCCCCCGACCCCTGGATCCCCCCATATTCCACGTCCCGATAGGGACCCACCTGCTTTTTCGCCCTCAGGTGGGAGGCCCGCGGCCCCGGTCGCCTCCGACTCCGGTCGGGCCTCATTGCCCCCGGCCCCCTCGGCCCCTGGGGGACGTGGGACCCGACGTCGCCGTCCGCCTTTCTCGTCTTCTCGCCCCCTCGAAGTTCCGGTGGTGTTTGGCCAGACGGCTTCACTCGGCCTTAGGACGATGGACAAGTTCCTCGTCCTCTCGCCCCCTCGAAGTTCCGGTGGTGTTTGGCCAGACGGCTTCACTCGGCCTTAGGACGATGGACAAGTTCCTCGTCCTCCGCCCCTCCTCCTCCAAGCCCCTCCCCACTAACCACGAACGCCTCTTTCGAGCGATCCATGGGAAGACGGGGATGGCGCGTTTTGACCTTCGGCCTCAGAGGGATGGCTCCATTTTGATAAGGTCGCGTTCCTCTGCCGAAACCTCCTCTCTGCTCGCTATCCCCGATGTCCTGGGCTGCGGGATTACGGTGACTCCCCACCCCCGCCTCAATCAGTGCCAGGGCACAATTTACGCTGCTCATCTTCTACCCATCCCGGTGGAAGACCTCCAGATTGACCTCGCCTCCCAGGGTGTACCGCTTTCCCGACAGATCGCGGTCCCCAACCGCCCCTTCTCCTCGCCTGCTCCTCACGTTCGACTCACTGGTGCCCCCCGTTTCGGTATTCTGGGGCTTTGGTGAGAGACGAGCGTGCGAATTCTCAGTACGACCATACGTGCCAGATCCTACGCGCTGTTTTCAGTGCAATAGGTTTGGCCACGTGAGCAGCTCCTGCCGTCAGCCGGCCCCGTTGTGTGAACGCTGCGGCGGCCCTCCCCACCCCTTGCCCTGTACTGCTCCACCTTCCTGCACCAACTGCCATGGACCACACCCTGCTTCATCCCGCTCTTGCCCGTCCTTCCTCTTTGAAAGGGAGGTTCGGGCCCTCTGTTCATCAGAGTTTCTCAGCGCGCGGGACCGGTTGCGTGGCTGCGAGGCCCGGCGTGGTGCCTCGTACGCCGAGGCTCTCCGTTCCCGGACCCCGTCCTCACCGGCGGTTCCCAACGCGCCTCCACCCACCGTGTCCGCTACTCCCAGTCCATCCTCTGCCGCCCAGCGGACTCCTACCGCGGCTCCCCGTACTACCAGCGCGTCCCCACGTGCTCCCTCCGCGAACGCCGATGCTTCGTCGGCAACCCCCCCTGCCCCTTCTACGCCCTCTCCACCGGCGCCTTCGGCCACCCCCATTCCGGATCGTGACCCGCCGTCACCCATGCGGGCCGCACGACGGAGGGGTAGGGCCGCAAGCGCCGCGCCAGTGGTGACCCCGAAAGGTTCGAAGCCATAAGCCCCGCATCACCTTCCTCTCCCAAACACAAACGCCCCCTTCGCCCTACCGCCCCGGTGTCCTCACCGTCCCCACTGCGCAACCGTTATGCACGCTCCCCCCTGGGGTCCCCGACGGCCCTCGTGGTGGGGGCTGAGATACACCCCTCTCCGGCCCGGTCGATGGACCCACTGGAGGGGGAACTCGCCCGCCTGGTCGGCGTGGGTGGGACGTGCACGCCCCCGCGCTTGACCCGCCCCATCTCTCTCCTCGACCTGCCAATGCCTCTGGGTGAGGTATTATTTTCCACTCCCCCTCGTAGTCCTGCCTCTCCCGCACCTCCGGTGAAGGGAGGGGCATTCTGGATACCTCTCACATCCCCTTCTCTGCATCGCTCTCCCCCGGACGTCCGGGAGACTCCTCTTCTGGAGGACTTGCCGGCGTCTGGTTCCACATCGCCCCCTCGTCGGGGTGACCCTCGCCTTCGCCCTCGTTCGGCGTCCCTCGCTGAACTCCGGGGCTTTCCGATTCCCTCTTTAATCTCGGGCCGCCCGATCGGCCCACCCACCCCATAACCATCCTTTACGCTGACCTTCCTACCCCTCCCTATACCTCGCTCCTGCAGTGGAACATCCGCGGGCTCCTGGTAGGCCTCGAGAGTCTCTCCTCTCTCCTGGCCTCCAGGTGTCCGGCGTGTTTCTGCCTTCAGGAGACGATTCTGGGATCCCGTTCCCTCCCTCGAGTGTCCGGTTACTGCGGGCTCCCTTCCCCGCCTCTCGATGGGGCGGGAGGGGGGCGCCGCGGTCTTCGTGCACCGCTCCGTCCCTTTCCGCCCCTCCCGCTCCGTACAGTCCTGCAGGCTGTGGCCGTGCGCCTTTCCTTGGGGCGCCAGCTCACGGTCTGCTCTCTTTACCTCTCCCCTAACGTACGCCCTCCACCCGATTCTCTCCGTGACCTAATTCTTCAGCTTCCCCGCCCTTTTCTGATTCTCGGGGACTTCAACAGTCGGGACCCGGCCTGGGGGGACGTTTGCTCCACCTTTCTCTCCGGGACCCTTCTCTCCCTTATGGACGAGCTCGAGTTCACCTTTCTGAACGATGGCTCCCCAACCTGCCTTCACTCGGCCCACGACAGTTTCACCTGTATCGACCTTTCCCTGGTTTCCCTCGAAATCGTGACGGAGTTCACCTGGGAGGTCCTGCCGGATTCTTCCGGCAGTGACCATTTCCCAGTGTGTCTTACCCCGACCCGTCTCCTCCCCCCACCTCTGTCCGCCCGCGCTGGCTGTTCGCCGAGCAGACTGGGCCTCATACGCGAGGGGCACGGCGATCTCGCCATCAATTCCTGCCTTTCCCTCCGTCAATGAGGCCCTCGCCTTCCTCGAGAGTAAGATCCTCTCGGCTGCCGCCAGTTGCATCCCCGTACCTCTGGCTCCCCCAGGCCGCGAAGCGTCCCATGGTGGACCCCAGAGTGCTCCCATGCCGTTCAGGAGCGGCGCCGTGCCGGCCGCCGCTTCTACCGGACCCGCCAGCTGGAGCACAAGATAGAATTTCAGCGCCTGAAGGCAGTGGCCCGTCGGGTCCTGAAACTGGCCCGGCGTACCTCCTGGCGGAGTTACGTGTCCGGGATCTCCTCCTCGACTGCCCCCTCGACTGTTTGGCGCAAGGTGCGTAGCTTTGAGGGGACCCGTGTCCCCCCTCGACCCCCGGTGCTTCGGGTCGGGGACGACGAGTTCGTGTCCGATTCGGAGGCTGTCGCGAACGCACTCGCGGCGCACTTTGCAGCCATCTCCAGTTCCGATTCCCCCCACTCCCACCGCGACCCACCGGAATTTCCACCTCATAGGGATGACCCCTATAATCACCTCTTCCACATGACAGAGCTTCGGGAGGCCCTCCGCCCCCGGCCCCGATAATATCCCCTATGACTTGTTATGGCACCTCCACCCCTCTGCTCTCAGCTTTCTACTGGACCTCTATAATCGGATTTGGTTGGAGGGTTCATTTCCGGACCGATGGCGTGAGTCCATCGTCGTCCCCATCCCGAAGCCCGATAAAGACCCCTCACTCCCGTCGAACTATCGCCCCATTTCCCTGACATGCTGTGCCTGCAAGGTGATGGAGGCGATGGTCGCCTCGCGGCTGTCCTTTACCTTGGAGGCGCGTGACCAGTACCCTGCTACCCAGGCTGGTTTCCGGCGCTTCCGGTCTACCACCGACCCCCTCCTCTCTTAGCCATGACGTGCAGGAGGCTTTCTCCCGGCGTCAATTTGTACTCGCCGTCTTTTTCGACCTCCAGAAGGCCTACGATACTACCCGGCGGAGCGCGGTCTTCGACTGCTTACGCTCCCTGGGTTTCGTAGGCTTTCTCCCTTCCTTTATTTATAACTTCTTGTCCGCCCATTCTTTCCGCGTCCGCATCGGTTCTGCCCTCTCTGACCGCTTTCCGTTGGAGGAGGGTGTCCCTCAGGGTAGTGTCCTTAGCGTCTTGTGTTTCTCACTCGTGATGAACACAGTCGCTACGGTCCTGCCTACATCCGTTCGTAGCTCCCTCTATGCCGATGACCTGGCTATCTATTGCTCTGGCTGCCTCCCGTCTTTGGCTGAACGTCGGCTCCAGCTAGCCATCAACGCGGTGGTTCGCTGGGCGTCCTCGGTTGGCTATGCTTTCTCACCCTCTAAGTCTTCCAGTATGCTTTTCCGTCCTCGGCGCCTCCGTCTGTCGCATACCTTCGCCCTTACCCTTGCCGGCACTCCTCTTCCCCTCGTCCCATCCGTTAGATTCCTGGGTATGACCCTCGACGGATTTTTCGGTTGGGTTCCACACCTTAGGCGGTTGCGGCAAACATCTCGCTGCACCCTCTCCCTTTTGGGTCATCTGTCCCACACGACCTGGGGGCGGACAGGCGTACTCTGCTGCGCCTGTACACCTCCCTGGTGCAATCCCGTGTCGACTACGGCTGTGTGGTCTACAGCTCCGCCTCCTCTCCGGCACTCCGTATGCTGGATCCTCTTCTCCACCGTGGCCTTCGCCTGGCGTCGGGTGCCTTCCGCTCGTCCCCTGTCGCTAGTCTTCAGGTGGACTGTGGACACCCCCCCTGTCCCTTCGCCGGGGCCTTCTCATGGCGAAGTGTTACCTTCGCATCTGCCGCCTTCCGATGTCTCTACTCTTCTCCGCGATCTCCCAGGCGCTACCCCGGCCTGACACGTGGCATTTCGCTGCCTCTCTGGCCGAGATTTTCTCGTCCCTGGGGATCCCCCCACCCTCTATTCTGCCGTTCTCCTTCGATCTGTCGCCCCCCTGGCGGACCACCCCTATCTGCCGTTGCCAGGCGCTCTGGCCTGCGTAAGGAGTCTCTTCCTGCCGTCCTCCGGTCTTCTTTTCTGGCCCATCTTCCCGTCCATTCGGACGACGTTCCCGTCTACACCGACGGCTCGCGCTCCCCTGCAGGTGTCGCGGCCGCCGTCTTCTCTCCGTCATTGTCACCTACCTCCCGGGGTATCCCCCTGCCGGTTCAGGCCTCCATCTTTTCCGCGGAGCTCTTTGCCCTTCTGGAAGCCCTCCGTCTGGTATCGGGTTGTTCGCGGTCTTCCTGTACCATTTTTTCGGACTCGCTGAGCGCCCTTCAGGCGCTCGAGCGCTATGATTCCCCGGACCCCCTCGTACGCCTTATTCAACAGGAGTACCATGTCCTGCACACCGTTCACCGGATCCGGGTCACCTTCTGCTGGGTTCCCGCCCATGTTGGTGTTTCCGGTAATGAGGCGGCGGACCGCATAGCCCGGTCCGCCGCCTCGCTGCCTCCCCTCCCCGCCCGCTCCCCTTCTCAGACTATGTGCAGGTCTTTCGTTCCTTTTACGACCGCATGTGGCAACAGTCCTGGGACGATGCCACCAGAAATAAACTCTGGTCCATCCGCCCCCGTCTGTCATATTGGGTGTCCTCTTTCCACCGCTCCAGACACAAAGAGGTCGTCCTTGCGCGGCTTCGCATCGGCCATACGCGCCTCACGCACGGCTATCTTATGTTCCGGCAGGAGGCTCCTCGTTGCGCCTCCTGCCAGTCGCCCCTCACCGTCTCTCACATCCTTGTGGAATGCCCCACCCTGTCATCAGTACATCGTCGCGCCTTCCCGTTCCTTTCTGATTTCCCCCTCCCCGAACGTTTGCGCCTTATGCTCGCTGAGAGCCCTCTCTTCTCGCTTGACCGTCTTTTCCTCTTCCTCTCCCAATCTCGCATCCTATCTGAGATTTAGGTGACTTCTCACCTGTAGTCCGCTGTTCTCCCTTTTCTAGTGCCTTTTCTCCGTCTCCGTTTCTCTTTCTCGTATTCCGCCTCGCCATGATATCCGCTACCATATAGCGGGAAGTGGCGGTAAACGCCCCAATACAAAAAAAATATATATATATATATATGCCTTAGTGATGTAATGGTTGTAGGGCTGGGCATCCAGGATCCGAGGATATTATTTCACCCGATATTCAAATAAAAACAGTTTTCAAAGTTTAAAAAAACAGGTGAATGAAAACTTCAATTGTGAAAAGCCTTTGCATGAAATAAATATACCTCATAATAAAACTGTTTAAAAGTCTCCCTTTAAAAGAAAATATGGAGAAGTCCCAGGATCGAAATTCTGGGAAATGAGCTGTCTACTTTACTTCCTCTGGAATCCCGGATGCCCAGCCCTAAATGGCTAGCGTCACTGACTATGAATCCATTGAGACCTGGTGATGGCAGGCTGCATGCAGCAAAACCCAGTTGTTCATCCTTCCACACAATAAAGAAAGTGGTTGGTAGATAAATGGGTATCCTGGGTAGCCTAGTGTTTAAAATGCTGGATTGCTGGTGGGGTGTGGTTTGGATTCCACATTGAACTGTAGGTGTAAGGCAGAGTGAAAAGCTTTACCTTCATCAGAATGAACAATTCGGGCAGAAGCAAACCAAAGGTTACCAAAGGTATATATATATATATATATATATATATATATATATATATATATATATATATCTTTCAACCTTTCAAATGTTTTGTGTGATGATTCCTCATTTCATGAAGGTCAAGTTTGTTGGCCTGGTGAAGTAGAGAGTTGGTTTCTTGTACACTCTGGCTCATTGGGGATTGTTCTAAGCCAGGTGTCTAATCTTCTTTTGAAGATGTCCACCGCAACACCACTCATGTTCCTTAGGTCTTTAGGCAACTGATTAAACAGTTTTGGTCCTCTCGCAACAAAACTATTTTCTTTCAGGGTTAAGAATGTTCCCTGTCTAGCCTTTAATTTGGGAACATGATACAGTCTTCCTTTTCTACTTTCCACTGTTGTTTGCGGAGTTACAGGGTTCAGAGTAAGATTAGGGACTATTTTCTCCATTATTTTCCAAGTGTAAATAATGGTGTATCTCTCTTTTCTCCTTTCCTGAATATAGGTTTAATTTGGGTAACCTTTCCCAGTAATTTAGTTCTTTGCACCCATTGATCTTGGCTGTGAAACTTTTCTGAATCCCTTCTAGCTGTCTAATGTCTTTGTTTTTTATATGGGCATGTTAGGACTGAGCAGTATTCTGATTTGGGTATGATCATTGTTTTCAGTAGAGGAATCATCATATTCCTATCTATTCATTTAAAGGTTCTTAGTATCTGCCCAGTTATTCTCTTTGCTCTGTTTACTGCTATCTTATTTTGTTTCAAATTTTGTATCATCAGTCATTACAACCCCTAAATCTTTTGCTCTAGAATTTCTCTGAATTTCCTGTCCATTTGGGGTATAATATTCCATGGATTTTAGGTCCTCCCTTTTTCCATACCATAACAGCTGAAATTTCTCACTGTTAAACTTCATATTGTTGTCTTCCATCCACTTGTAGATTCTGTTCATGTCAGTTTGTAGAGATCCTATATCTTCTGGGTTTCTTATTTTTCTACTGATCTTTGTGTCATCGGCAAAGGATGTTACTGTGCTGTCCCTATTAATGTCCTCATCTATGTCAGTTAGCATGATTATGAAGAGTAGTGGAGCTAATACTGTTCCTTGTGGTACTGAGCTGAGGACCTCTGATTCTGATCAAGATATTCCTTGTACTGTAATGACTTGCCACCGCTCACTAAGGAAATTATGTATCCATTTCTCTCCTTTTCCTGTTATTCCCATATATTTCAGTTTATTTATTATGATTCCGTGGTCACACTTGTCAAATGCTTTGGCAAAGTCTGTGTATATTATATCATAGTTTTCATTACTTTCCAGTGCATCAATAATGGTGTTGTAGTGTTCCATTAGTTGTGATAGTCATGATCTGCCTGACCAAAACCCATGTTGGTTATCATTTAATTTTTTCCGAGTTTCCAAAAAGTTAGAGCTTTTCTCTAACTATTCTTTCAAATATTTTACTGAGATGAGCTGTAAGTGACTGGCCTATAATTTTTGGCCTTGGATCAATCTCCTTTATATATTGGGACTATGTTCACGCTCTTCAGGATGCCCAGTATTTCTCATGTGTCTAGTGATCATCTTCATATCCAATATAGGGGCTCAGCGATTGCATTCTTGCAGTTTTTGATCAGTGTGGCATTCCATTTGTCCAGTCCTGCCAGTGAGTGTGCTTTTAGTTTCCCTATAGCTCTTTTAGTGTTCCCTATATATATATTGTCTGTTAAGTTGTGTACCTAATTGCTGTGAGAAAAGTATATAGTGTGAATTTTAATTAAACTACTTGCTTTACTATGTAAAGTAAGTAAGTACTATATAAACAACACTCAAGTAACATTTCTGGCACAATTTGTGACTTAACTGCACAAAATAATCATATTTGAATTCTGGACTGGTTTCAGGATCTTGGATTGCATCACTTCTTGTGGACTATGTAGGATCATTAGATTGCAGAAATGCACAAGGGAGTAAATTCCTTGAATGAGACATTACAGTACTCTTTATGTATGGTACCATATATAAATAGAATTTAGGCCATTTGAATTATTGTGCTTATCAGAATATCTACTACGCTACTTTAGTAAGCCTTCTATTTACCATTCATAAATGGCCTAATTTATAATTTATTTAATGCGTTTTATTCTGTGAACTTTAAATTGTTCCAAAGTATAGGATTATTATATAAATACATACATTAACAAAATCTCATTTCCCAATGGATTGGGGTGAGAAATCAGAAATGGTTCCAATACAAAAGACAGAAGGTAGTAAAGAAAAGGTAGAGACTCAAATACGCACATCCTGGTAGACTAGCAACTCCCCCCTCCAACATGGCTAAATTCCACGCCTAAGCAGCCCTTCATGCACCATGCACGGTGGTACTTCCAGTATTTGGATTATTACAGTATATATACACAGAGGGTTGACGAAAGTAAATAAACACCACAGTGATTGTCCTCAAGAACAAATGGCAAAGCTCATTAATAGAATGCCAGATCATGAGTGAGCTTTATATAATGGAAAGGGGAAAGTAACACAATTCTAAATACTGTATATCATTTCAATAAATCTGTTATTATTTATTTACTTTTGTGAACCCTCTGTGACATCACTAATTCAATTGATTTATTAGTAATGTATTTAATTAACCTATTAGGCAACTACTGACATTTCCTACACTGTAAATCTCTAATGTGTGCTGTAAATAATCATAAAAATTAGCTATTAGGTAGGCTTATTATTAAATATAAAATGTGAGGATACAGTATCACTTATAGCTTAGTAATTTAATTTTCGTAGGTCTCTACCTTTCTGTGGTACATTATTCAAAGAGCTAAATTATGGCATACGAAGAACCTAAAATTATTACTTTTTATTGCGTGTTATATGGTATTTCTTTTTCAGATCTTAAATTAATCTTTGATTAATATAATTCTAAATGTTTTTTTTAAAGTCCTTACATATTTTTGAAGTTTAAGTTGGGAATTATTAAGAGAATTAAATCATTAAAATGTCTAGTGCAAAATATACGCGAGGATTATCAAGGTTTTCATTCAGTTCTATGAATGTTCTTTCAAAATGGAGGCTTTTTACCCAAAATTACCCAGCAGTTAATATTACAAAGCAATACCAGAAAGATACAAAATTTAGTGAGTCAAATATTAGATGGCCCACCTTTCAATATTCTCCATTCATCTTTGCTCAACAGACTTATTGTCAATTACGCAGTTTGAAGGTAAGTCTTAATTTATTGGTATTGGGCCTAATTAATAATTACTATGTTGTGATAATATAGTGGAAACTTTTAATAGTTGACATAGGCCAAGGCTATACTGTATATAGTATAAGGTAAGAAAGAACATAATTAGGTACTATACTACAAATTTAAGCATGAGATATAAAAA
Organism: Bathynomus jamesi; assembly: GCA_023014485.1. Lineage (NCBI taxonomy): Eukaryota > Metazoa > Arthropoda > Malacostraca > Isopoda > Cirolanidae > Bathynomus > Bathynomus jamesi. Next base: position 77,665 of record JAJOZX010005071.1, on the reverse strand, counting down.
TTTTGGAATATTTACTTTTGTCTTTTTTTAATTTGGATATTAAGCTTTTGGCGTTAGTGGGCTCTTGAATTAATTAAGAGGTGATATCATACATTATTATTAGAGCCTGGATGTTCAGGCAAAATGCCATAAATGCCTTTTTCTTTTTTTTTTGTCTACAGGAAAAAGTGCCTTTTCCACCATAAAGTGCCTAATTTGCCCTTTTTCCATTATTTTCTAGTATTATTCCATTAGAATCCCAAATTAGGCCTATGCAATGGTATTTTGCCTGAACATCTGGGCTCTAATTATTATTATTATTATATTAAAAGGATCATTATTATTTGTTATCAGTATTAACCCTTTACATGTTGCCTCTAGTTAACTTTTCAAATACACGCATTCATAACTTAACCTTACAAAAAATTCTGGCAGTAAAGGGTTAATACAATATCAATATGCCATCAACTAAAATAGAGTTTAGACACAACTGAGTAATACATAACATACCCAGTGGTGTAGTCATAATTTCTTCAGTGGGGTAATGCAACAACAATTTTTCTTATATAGCGTTTCTATAAAATTCTATAGCGTTTTTACATTTTATGTACATTCCCAAAAACACGTTGAAATTGAAGGGGTTAGGAAAGAAATATAGTTAGAAAAAGTATGTATTGCAAAAATGTTCAGTAGAAACAGCAAAAAATATAAAACATCCTGATACGCTAAAAGTAAAGTAAAACCAGTGGGGTAACACCGTTACCTTGCGTTACCCCCAGACTACACCACTGAACATACCCTCTATATAAGAATAAAGCGTACTGAGTAGTTTAGAAAAGAGATAGAATTAAGAGGAAAATGAGAAATTAAGCAAGTAATGCAGTATATACATTAAATCATAAATGATATTAATAACAGGTTTATCAGAATTCATTTATTAAAAGATTTCAATTTATTTTTAAATGCATTTACATTAGTTATAATATTTTTAATATCACTGACTAAATCATGCCATAATTTCAATCAACAACCTTTCAGATGTTCCGTGCAACAATTCCTCATTTCACAGAGGTCAGGCTCATTACCCCCCCTCTTGAGTTGGCCCAGTGAAGTAGAATTGGTTTTTTGCACTCTCCACTTCACATAACCAGGTACTCCTGACTCATCTGGAATTATCCACCAGTGCCCACCTCTACACCACTGGTGTTCCATAGTTCCTTGGGCAACTGGTTAAATAGTCTTGGTCTTCTTATAACAAAACAGATGATTTTTGGAATGAAGAAAAATCCAAGTTTAGGAATAACTTGCCCAGTTATACTCCTCATCAGATAGGAGTGAGTGTCTTGATGAGTTACCAAGTATTTTTAACAATACCCAATATAAATTTTTATTCATACATCTATAAATGAATATGAAATGAGTCTTTTTGGTAATTTCCTTAATCTTTATCAATTTTTAACCCTTTAAAGATGATGCATGAGTGAGTATACGAATCAGCATTGCTTCATATTGAATAACAAATGTTATTGGGATGTTATCAGTACATTTTCCCCATGTAGGTCTGCAAGTACATTATATAAGGAGTAACCAGAGTTTGATACAGATTTAATAAAATACAGTACTTACTCTATGTTCAAATTTAAATATTATTGAAACGCTTGTGAAGTCTCTCTACCAGTATAATTTGTTGCCATTTCCTGTCAAGCACAGTATTACTTTTAAGAAATTTTGTTACTTCTCATTCTTTTATGACAATCAGTCCAACATTAATTTCATCTACATGTACACATTGTTACTAGAAATCATGAAATTAATTTTACTGATATTTAAAAAAAAAAAGCCTGTTGAACTTACATTTTTTGTAAGTTCATTTTTAAATGTAGCTTTAATTGTGTTAATATCTTTGCAAGAAAAAGAGAGGTATGTCAACTGCAAGCATCATGAAGTATATCCTGAGTGTGTTGAGTCTTGAGGTACACCAGGTTTTTAGCTAATTAGTTTAGTAGAACAGAGGTGACTAAATGCTATGATAACTTTTAAACCACTCATTTAATGGCACCTTCAAAGCCATAATGATAAGAATTTGTTGAGTAAAACATTATGGTCTATATTCTGTAACATCAAAAGCCTCGCAAAAGGCCATGGAAATGGAAATCATGGTTTCTTTATTCTTTTTACCAAAATCAGCATTTCCATAAAATTTAAGATAGCTATTTTTAGTCATATTTTTATTACAGAAGCCATTCTGATGTGAAGATAAGAAGTCATGCTTCTAAATAATGATTTACCTTTTTCCTTAAAAGTTTCTCAAAAATTCTACTAAATATAGGTGATAAACAAGTGTGTTACTTAGTTAATTGCTGGTTCAGGATCACCTCCCTTAAAAAGGAGTGTAATATTTAATCAAGTTTTAGCATTGATACAAATATACCTTTTGGATATAGTAAAGTTGTTGGATGCGCCACCACACATGGAGTTTAGCCATGTGGGAATGGGGTGGGGGCTGCTGGTGTGTATGCCTTACTGAACTGCCTTTTCTCTTCACTACCTTCTGTATTTTATATCTGGGTTGTTCCACCTTCTCACCCCAATTCATTGGAAAATATGGGGGGTTTTTTGTAATGTTTTGTAAATTATTTTTAGCTAAAGTTATGGATAAAATTTTGTTAACAAACCTCACTATAGATGAAGGAATATATTGGATGTTTTTTTTTGGCTTTACCAGTAATACTTTGGACCTCCTCAGGATCAGTAGGAATGAAAGAAAATAGATTTAGTGGACTGGATGGATTGGAGTCCTAATGGCAATTTTTTATTATTATTTTTTATTTTAAAGGAAGTTTATTAGCTTTGGATGCAAAGTAATTACTTAAAGGCTAAGCTGTAGATGCCATCATCAGTAATTGTTATTAATTATAATTATTAACATTCAGGTTAGCTCTTTTAATTTTCTTAATTCATTTTTTTTATAAGTGTTTATAGCTGTCTAAATGTTTCTTCACGTGAGTAATGAAAGGCTTACAACTGTGGTACGTAAGTGTAAGAAAAGAAATTGACCTAAGACTTTTATTAACTATTGCCAAGCTATTTTTTTTATGCAGGAAAGACAGAGAAAGAAGGATTGAAGAAGATTGTTCCAGAGTTTATTGGTTGAGTCGATAAAAGATTAAAAATACCGATTAAACCTTGTATTAGAGAGTTGGACAGAAAAGGAATGAGAGTGTGTCGAAAGTGTGTACTGCATGCTCTTTCAAAAGGAGGAGGCGTGCAGTTAGTAGAGAGTTCAGAAGAGCATTGTCCATTATAATAATGATAGTAGAAAGAAAGTGAGGTAACATTGCAGTGAAGAGAAAGGGATTGATGAGATGAAAAGCCTTTGATTCCACCAGGTCAAGTAGAGCTGTGTGGGTTGAGCCACCCTACACATGAGAAACATACTCCATACAGGGGTGGACAAGACCCATGTCCAGAGACAGCAACTGAGTTGGGGTGAAGAAAACAGAAAGGAAATTAGAGATTAAGGCACAGATAGAAGGAGGGCAGTTTAGAAATTAAGGATTTGTGCCAGACTCTATCAGAAGTGTTTGATGTCTAATGCAATAGCAAAGTTTTACCGAAATCCTGAAAGGAGGATGATCAAGAGTCAGAGAGATGCGCGAGAAGATCACCAGTAGAGCGTCCCCCTGCAGAACCCATACAGACGATCCTAAAAAGAGACTATGGGAAGATACTATAGGTGTTTAAGAATCTTCCCATTAGAAACAGATTCAAAAACTTTAGAAATGCAAGAAATCAAAGCACTTTGATGATAGTTGGATGGTTGAGAGCAGTCACCCTTCTTTGGGACAGGCTGAATGAAAGCAAACTTCCAGCAGGGAAGAAAAGTACTAGATGAAAGAGTTTGCCTAGGCAGGGTGTCCGCACAAAAGCACAGTTCTTGATAAGGCTTATGATAAGCCTCTTATTTTAAATACGGTAGCTTTTACCAAGTTATTATTAAACTCATGAGGCCTAAATTACTATCGTTTAACTAATTACAGTACCATAATATAAATCTGTAACCAACTACTCAGTAGGCTAGTAACCTGTTTAAAAGTACCTACTGTAGTCAGGGGGCTTAATCATATAATTGTTCAAATCATTCCAAAAGTGCCATTTTTGGACCACAGGTAGCTATGACCATACTAATTTGAATGTTTGCGGGAGCCAAGCTGGGCTCCCACTGTGGCGGCCATATTGGCCAAATCAAAATGGCCGCTGTCCAAAATGACATCCACTTGAGTACCAATACTAGTACAGGTTACATAGTTAACTTGATAAAAAATAAGAGTCAGCATCAACATCTTTTGCTATTAAACTTTAGTATATACGCAAGTACAATCTTCTTTATTCCTTTTACTCACAGTACTGCATCTCATGATAATGTCTATCCAATAGATGGCTGTTCACTGATTAATAGTCGTCATTGTTCAGGCAGCCACCCTCACACTTGCAGAGTGTCGTACATCGAATTCCAGCACTACTGCATTTGCAATTCCCTCTGCAGGCTTTAGTGCATCCGCAATGAAGGAGGAGAGCACATGCCTTACTGGCATCAGCGAGAGTTGTCCAGAAAGGGAGCCATTGGTTGCTGCGCTTGTCATATTCCCATCCCCATTTATCAAAAGCAGGGAGTGTCTGATGGCATGTGGTTGACTGCTTCCACACAAAACTTGCCTGCAACAATGACCTCTTGATATGCTGGAAGAGGGCAGCTTGGGTAGGTGGTATGCTGTCCAATGATCGACTGCCACTAGAAAACAGATGGTGCCTGGCTACGTTTACAGATGCTTGTCCGCATGTTTTACTGTACATGAGCACAACAAACCTCTCAATGTGTGTCATTTCAGGAGATACTAGACTGAAGGACTCGGGGTCTTCAGTCAATTTGATCATGGTTTCAGTTAAGTTTGGTGTATTATTCCATGCAGTCCATGCTGTCTTCTTCCCACATCCAAGAAACTGAGACGTAGTGTCGCAGCCTGTTAGTGCATGGAACAGAGGTAGAGCCAGCGACTTTGATGGACCAAGCTGTGATTGAATGCTGTGCACTGGGATGTCTCGGTAATATTTGCCACTACCAAAACCAATCCAGAGTTCTGTTGGATCACTGTTGGATTGCTCTCTACTATGTTTATCGATATTACCTTTAGGACCCTGGAGGACAACATTGATGAAACCTAACAGTGTTTCTTCTATGGGGGACGTCAGGCATTGTGGAGAGAATGAACCATTAAATGACTCTTGTTTCTGAAGGATTCGCTTTCGTAGTGCCATAGCAGCACGTATCAATAACACAGCTTCATCTTGATTGATTTGTGAGGAATGATAGCTTTGTTCTAGCACAGCACCCACTTTTGCCTTGTGGCTAATGAATACATCTCTCCCCTGTGCATAGGAAGCCCACTCAGGAAGATGCTCAAGCAGATGGTCTTTCAATCTTGTTGCATGAGGTTCTCTACCAGAACAGGGATGTCCTAGATCTGACATCATTATCTTGTACATTTCCCGTAAGTCAGACAACTTGTGGACCTCAGACTGAGTCATCCACAAATGCCACTAACTGTGCTATGACCATGGGATCAAATGGGGGAGGCTTGGGTTCACTTGAAGATCGACGTTGAACTGCACGAGCTCCATCACGAAGCCGCCAATAGCATTGTACATGATAACATGCATCCATTGCATGTGCATCAGAACCTGCAGTCAAGCGCCCATATAAATGCCAGTTGTTAGTTGTTTTTGCCCAATTCTTCAGATTTTGATCAATGTTGTCACTTAAGGCTCTATGAAGATCATGCTGATCCTCACCCAGACATATGATGCAGAATAATGTTTCTGGAGGTGATCCGTAACTTGATCTGAGTTTCTTCGGACTTATCCCAGCTGCACATTCATCTTGCGTGGCCACTTTTCCTCGTGCCCGCTTTACCCTGTAACTGTTGCATGCACTCCTACAACTTTTATGATACACTGCAGCATGTGATTGGAGGGTTGCTGCAATTCCTGAGCCATCATCGAGCTCACTAACTTTGATACCAGATGGAACAGCATTGAGCTGCACAAAATCATTCAGATCTCTTTCAAGAGATGAATATCCCTGTTCTTTTGGCTGTTGTAATGCCTCGTCTTTGCTGGACTGACATAGGCAACACAGTGTCCAATTAATTCCAGTTATGTTAGTAGACATGTTGAGGTATTAATGTTCTACTACACACTACTAACTACACACTAACGAGATCTTCATATCTGCAGGCCTGAAGAGACTAGAATGTGAAGAAGACCACCACCGCATAGACTTGCTTCAGAGGAATACAGGTATGCCAACACCTGCAAAAACAATAAAAAATAGATTAATAGTGGACAAAATGTCAGTAGAAATCCAATGTAAAAGTTAATATAGCTGTTACAACCACAAATCTAAGTGCAATAATTATGTATCATGATTCAATTGACATAAAATGTACATTTCTTATAAAATAATATCAAATGTGGATATATACGACCTGACGTATATCTTGAATTAAAAAACAAATATCAGAACTGGATTCTCTATACTCAAAAACATACAAAAAGTGTCATTATTTGCTGTTCTACTATGATTGGTTATTATTTTATCGCCCAATGTCAGACCAGATGGCGGCCATCTTGGATTTGTCCATAATGGCCGCCACAGGGAGAGCCCATGTTGGCTCCCGCAAAAAAATGAATGCTTATGGTCATATCTACCCCTGGTAAAAAAATGGTACTTTTGGAACAAAGGGAACAATCGGGGTGATTTTTTGGATTAAGCCCCCTGACTACTGGGGGAATAGTAAGTATTATAAAATTTTAAGAGTTAGAAGTTATCTACTCCTGTACTTTACCCCTCTTGTAACTTAGTGCTATTAATTTATGTTAATTTTATCTCACTAGTGAGAATTAGTACTGAAAATAAACACCCCATAAAGGTCAAAAACATTTTTCTACGTCAAAAGCCATTCTACAGGTACAGTTGCAGGGTATATGTCCTAAGTTATTGGAACGAGGAGTAAAATTCTTCTGGTAGACCTAGTTCATAGCTTTTTTCTGCCTTGTTTAAAAAATTTGCCATTGAGTAGGCCCTGTGTATAATGTGTCAGTAATGTAACTAATAGTTATGCCACATAATAATTCATACTTAGTAGTATACAGTATGGCATGTTTTGAAGTTAGATTTTCTAAAAAAAAAATAAGACGATATTGTATCCTTTTGTAAATTACCTTCTGACAACTTAATTTTATAGGAACTTGGAATTAAAGTATGATATAGGCTAGATAGAGTTAAGTTACTAGACTTAGTAGCTAGGGTCAAGTACTAGACGTCAAAGACTATTCAAGTATCACATATGATATATGTAGTCTGCCAATAAACCTTTTCATTTTCATTCATTTTCTTTTTCATATACAAGCAGTCAAGAGTACTCGAGTATTTTATTCCCTTAACCAGCTAAGTTTTCTTCAGTATTATCCTGTCATTTACATAGGATAAAATAAGTTTTGTAGTTCAACAATATTAATTTATTTTAGTTTATTTTCTTTACAGAAATTTCTAAGTCCTGAAAAAGTGTCCTACATTCATGACTGTCCATTTTCAAGTTTGTCAAGCATTCCACCTCAAAAGAAAAAACGTAGGGACCAAGGCAAGGGTCCAGTCACTTGGAAATCCATGGCAATAACTGCCGTAATTGGCGGAGGCTTGCTTGGTTTTATGTTGTATGTAAAGAAGGAGAAAGAATTAGGTAGGTCTAAGCTTTTAGTTATGGAAGAGAGCACGCTACCAAATGTCGCATTATACTCGCGGATATGTTGATAAATTGGAAATAGAATAGCCAGCCGTTTTACTTTTGATACGATTATAGAGTAGGGCCCAATTTGTTCAGTATCTGGAGGAAAATATAAGATATAAATCTAATGTGAATCAATAAATTTCAGCGAGAGAAAGGGAGCGAAAGAGAGCACTGGGGAAGGCTAAGATAGGCGGCAAATTTGATCTTATAGATCATAACGGAAACCCCAAAAAGAGTGAAGATTTCCTGGGTCATTGGCTTCTCATTTATTTTGGATTTACTCATTGCCCCGATGTATGTCCGGATGAACTGGAAAAACTGGCAAAAGTTGTAGATAATATAGGTAAGAAAAATTTGACACTTTATTTTCTTCAATTTAAAAGGTTCCATTAGTTCTAGTATAGCTTATCATCAAAATAATTCTTCTCTTACACGTTTTAAGTTAATCATCTCTCGCTATTCTTTCATATTGGAATGTATTTCGTGTACTGTGGCCATGGTACTATAACTCGTAAGCCTGGGAAACTTTTGAGTTATTTTTTCTAATGAGTTGATTCTGACTCGCTCAACAAACTCCTTTATTTTCATAAACCTACCTAACAGATTTTAAGGAGGAAAAGTATATACACGACCTTTTGAATTACTGCATTCGTTAACGATGTATCGTATCTACTTTTCTTTAGTTGTGTATGAATATTAAAGTTTAATCCGTCCTCATAAGTAATTCCTTTCAGTGACTTTGGAGCTTTTGAATATTGATCCCTTAGCCTTCATATCCAGTTGTTTAACGCTTTTTATCATTCTAGACGCTAGTGAAATGCTGCCGAACGGTATCCAGCCTCTTTTCATCACCGTGGATCCCCTCAGAGACAGCACTGAAGCGGTGAAGAAGTACATTGCGGAGTTTCACCCAAAGATGATAGGTCTCACGGGCTCTGTAGAGAAGATTGGGGAAGCGTGCAAAGCATACAGGGTGTACTTCAGCTCAGGACCAAAAGACGAAGATGACGATTACATTGTAATGACTTTTGAACATTTAAGTCTTTGTATTAGTTGTTTGCTTGACCAGGATTTCGTAATTCATACATTACTAAGGAAAATTTTTGTGGGCCAACTCAATATGAGTATTTTTGGCAAAATGAGTAAAAATTGAAAACACGCTGGCGGATGTATTTTTTGCATAAAAATGGTTTTTCTGATGTATTTTGTCGTACTTTGTTCGAATATGACTTCCGTTTCAATTGCCAATGATTCTAACCCAACGTAACCCTACCCTAACCTATCGTAACAAGCATAGGGGACCGTCGTGAAGTCGGAGTTTTAAGGGGGTTAAGCTCCAAAACGTAAAACTACACCCGGTACACAAACCAGTAGCCACCAGGTCTTGAGAACAACTACAGTGAAAACGATTAAGTTTGAATTGGTCGAGGCATCATGGGCTGCATATGCGTAGTAAGTAGTTCAAGAATTTTTGATGAAGTAGCCATTTTTCAGAGGTAAATTGTTGGGTAAAAAAAAAAAACCTCATTATTAAACATTTCCAACGAAAAATACATCCATCTATATATATAAATAAAAAAAATTTGCGCGGTTTTGAACGGAGTAACAAATATCTCTCGCTCAGTCGCCTGTTATGATGAGCGACGTTAAAGATCACGAAGGCGCGGCTTGTTGATATTAGAAAAGAACGCTGAAAATTACATGAAGAAAAGTAGTTTTTATAACAAAAAATCGCCCGCCAGCATGTTTTCAGTATTAACCGCAAAATGAAGTGGTATCATTTTTAAGAACTAATTGAAACATTTGACTTAAGATGGAGTACAAATCATTCTAATTATTGGAATGCTTGCTTCTTTTGCTTCACAGTCACTTAATGAGACTGGTAGTCACATTCCTCCCCAAACCTCACCTTCTTAAATTGGGGTGTAACCTTATTCAAAAGTTGTTTTTTTATTCATACGTGGTATTGTTTATTTCAGGTGGATCATACCATCATTATTTATTTAGTGGACCCAGATGGAGATTTCGTTGACTATTATGGCCAAAATTTGGATGCGAATCAAGTGACCACGAGTATCGGCCTTAACATTCAAAAGTATAAGTCCTTGAAAAAGTCTGGAGTTTTAGGGGTTTTAGGTCTATGATAATTTTGTTTATATGTCAAATATACATTGTTGCATTTCTCGTCACGGTACAATTTAGCATTTGATTGAACAATGTCGCATAAATAAATTTACGTTAGAACTTTTATATTAATTCATTTCATATGTAAACTTTTGATATGTACATTAACACACTGTATCGTTTTACCATTTAGTGTTGGTAAGAAATAAAGTGCATTTTCAATGTGTACCTATTGCAAAGTTATTACAAGGAATATAACTCCAGAATTAATGTTTTTAACTAAATCAAAAGTGTCATATTAGGTTGCAATATATTCTGTACTAAATTGTAAATAAAATATATATATTAATAATAATAAAATAGCGGCAAATTGTATGTACAATTATACAAATTTTCTTAATGAAATAAAGTTTAATAAAAGTAAGTTATTGCCTTATGCATTATGTAATATGTTACTCGGATTACGATTGTTCATCGAGTTGACATTTGAAAGTGTAATTTTTTTTTTACCTCTGATCTGGAAGCTGGGTATGTCTAGACTTCACTAGATATATGTTTATAGAATAACAACTGTTTTGTTTACATTGTAATTCGATGTATAGTCTTCATCTTGGTCAGGAATTTAAGAGTAATAGCCTAAGATCTTGAAGTAATGAAGTTAATACTTTCATTTATTCGTTCCTCCTTTTCTTGGTTTTATGGACTCGTTTTGCCTTTTATCTTATTTTTTGTACTTTTCTTTCCTTTTTATTTATTTTGGGTTCATATTTACCTAATTTATTTCTTTTTTGTTAAGTAATAACATTATGTTGTCTGTTTTAAGACAATCTGTGGTTAGAGCTGGTCGAATTTTGTGGAATTTGAAGTTTGACTGAAAATTACTGCAAGGTGATATTATCAGTGTAATTTGATTGTCTTTCTCTGCTCATGTTGAAGAAAGCTGGAAACTCAATGTTACTCGTAGCCAAAGGAATTGCCGTCACTCCATTAACGAATGAAGGGGATTCTTTTGCCGAACTACCATTTACCAGTAGATAGAGTAGAAGGTGTTCATTCCGCCCTTCACCAGTACAACCTAATAATGCTGTGAGATGATTGTTCTTGTAATTTGAAAGTGAAGTCATTAAACTCGTTGATTTTTAAGGAGCAGAGACATTACCAATGAATAATTTTCCTTTCTTAGCGTAAAAAGTTACTCTGTAGAGTATGAATCGGCATTAAGACGCGTAACCTAATTTTTTAATTATTTTGGAGGGAATTTTTCTTATAACTACCCTTTGAGGCCCATTAGCGTTCCATCGACCTTCAAGCGAACATTCTGGGCTCTTCGTCGTTTGTGAGGAGATTTCATCCTGGAGAAACAGATAAATTAAAATTATTTCGAACTTTATGTTTGTGATAAATATTAATAAGAAGTAACTCTTCCTACTTTTCATGCAGTTATGACACTCGCATGGAGGTAGGATTAATTTTATTTTTTTCCCGCTTTTGAAAGGGGGCTTAAATTAATGTTTTTTCAGGACGAAGGTAAACGTTGAACCATAAAGAAGTGTTACTGATAGCTTAATATATACGCGAAGCACTGATATTTTAAGTCTCAATACGATCAGTAGGGATTTGAATGTAATTGTTAGTTTGCGTTCTTGTACTAACATCAATCAAAACTTTTTTTTTTTTCTTGGAAGTCAAAAGTGATTGAAATCGGGTGGATTTGTTCTAACTTCTTGAAAGCATACGAAAATTAAACTTTAAAGTAACGTAAGTTCCGAGCACGAGTATGTATACATCATCTGATTTAGTATTTGGCGAAACGCGTTTGTATGTCGAAGATTGAGCTGATTTTGGTATTTAAATTTATTTTGTGGTTTGATTAAAGTTTTAGATCTGGTAGCACGATTATAAATTCATAAATTCAAACAAAAGTTATTATGTAAAGCCAATGTGAGCCAATCATTTGTGTAGCAAGTAATTTAGATTTTGAACTTCACAAGCTTTGACCCCTTGGCTTTAAATGCAAAGCTCAAATTTTTTATAATTGTCTTCTTTTTTCTCCTTTTTTCATTATACAACGTAAGCATTCTTTGAATGTGAGATGAGTATATCATATATCTTAAATTCAAATAATAGTTGTCCAAGCTTATTGGAATTTAGCCAAAGTAACAGCAGCAGCAATATACACGCACCTACACCATATTTATGATGGTACAATCTTTCAGCGTGAACAGTCTCGCCTATGTAATTGTTACCGTACCACAATCTTAACATAAAATACAATAAGAAAGACTTTTTATTAGTCTATAATAAAGGAAATTAATTTCTTCATTTGTATTTTTGTTTTACACATCCAGGTTAATATCTTTAGGAGTGAAGTCTATTATAGGTCAATCAATAGATGTTGCAAGTATTGTAATTTCATTATAACACCAAATGCGCCAGAATCCCTGAACTTATAAAACAAGAAAACATCAAATGAGGTATTTGTGTTTTTTAACATATTTCAAAGTTCAGTCATAACTACCGAAACTATTATAGATGTTATGAATATAGAAAAAAACCCAGATTGATAAAATAAATTTTAGCAAGTCCAACAATTTTAACATCAATAAAAGAAATTACAATTTGAAGAGATAAATACAAAATTGACTTAAAGCATTTAATTAAAAAAAAAAAATTTGAAGGGTGTTAATAATCCTATTTTCTCTTCCTCTGTTTTATGCATAATTTTAATTTTTAAAATAGTTGAATGATGGATGTAAAACGGGACAACCAACTAACTAACTATTGAGATCAGTTTGCGTTTAGTCTTTGTGGTATGTTTCTCTCGTGTTTTGCTTTTAATTTGATAAACTGTTTTCACTAATTTATAATAATGTTTGGAGTTCTTCGTAACGGGGAATCACGTGATAGTGGACCTACGCCTTTACGTGGGATCTGAACCATTTATGCGTCGCTACATTGTGGATGTAGGAGACGGTCACCCATCCAGCTACCGAACACACCCAGCGTCGCTTAACCTCACCGACTGAAAGGTAAGCTTTATTGAGACAAGCCCACAATTGCAGTCAGTTTTATTTCTAGGTTTCCACCAACTTTTTGGAGATTTGAATTAGGGTAATGGTAATCTCCATGGGACCTGTAAATCAAAATAACTTTTTATGAGGTAGTTTTAGTCGCTTTATTCAAATTTGTCACCGATTTTTTGTGCAAACTATTGTAGAAAATAATAATCGGGGGTGGTATGACGTCACGTTACTCTGCGACTTAATTAGTTTGTTGGTTTCTGTTCTGGCTATTGTTTTTTCTAATTGGATTCAGTTTAGTGGTGTTTGTGATAGAATTATGGGTAAATTTATAGTATTACACCCGTCTCCCTTTGGAGGTGAAATTTATGTTTTTCCTATAGTTTTTGATGTGCTTTGAACGAATCTGACCTTCAAAACTGTCGGAAATGACTCGTTTTTGAGACCCCCCGCCCCCCAGCCGGCAATCGAAAACGAGTCATTTCCGACGGTTTTGAAGGTCAGATTCGTTTAAAACATCAAAAACCATAGGAAAAACATAAATTTCACCTTCAAAATTGACCTAACCTAACCTAACCTAAATCACTTAGTCTTGTAGGCAGCCCAGGAATCACTATAAATCACAGAGCCAGGCCTAATGTACAGTACTTCTGAATGAGTGTTCCATTCCGGTACGAAAGTAATTCGAAATGGATGGAGCGCAGTGATTGGGCAGACATGTAACGAACACACAAACGAACGTACGAACACACACTAAAAAAATGTTTATATCTCGAAAACGAAGCATTTGCGACGGAAACGCTATAGAAGGAAAGTGTCTTAGAATTAAAAAATCTACTTAATGAACATATAATAATTGCTGGTCGTTAGACCTAGATGATTAATTGAATGCCCGGTTAGGTCAACTGTATGCCCTTGATGATTAGTTAGGTTAAGTCGTGATATTTTCGTTAGTTTAAACGAAAATGACGGGAGCAAACTTTTCTGGGTTAATATTCATCTTTTAACCCGTTCACGCGCGGTTAAAACAGTACAATATATTGAATTGCCATTCAAAACTGACTAAGAAAATATATATCTTATCTTGTGCAGATTTGTATAAAATGTGGTTTTTTATTAAAATATTTCCTATTTTTCGTGTCTTTTCAATATATATATATATATCAACTATTTGGTGAATATTTCCTATTTTTCGTGTTTCTGGCTACTTCTGCGTAATTCAATTTGTCCTGTTTTAAGATTAAATCATTATTAGCAATTGGTCTGTTAGTTCGGTGTTTTTGTGACCACAACTATGACGTGTCAGTTTTGCATATTTGACTGAAGACGTAATCCGCCATATTACCCTCGATGAAGACAAGAGTTTAGACCTTTTTTTCAATCACGGAATAATTAAGACATCCGTGACCTACCCTAAATGCAATAATGCTTGTATTTTAAGAAAAGACCAGAAGGTCTTTAGGTGCCGTAAAAAAAATCCTAAAAATAAACTTGTGTCGTTTCAGTGTTTCAATCTTTAAGGGCACGCGAAATTTAGCGGACTACCCAGGCACGGTGGGCACGTTATTACATTATCATCTGTATAATTTAGGTCTCGTGGGTACGGGGGGCGGAACCCCCGTAAAGATCACGCATCACAAATTGATCGGTCCTAATGTTTTGCGGACAATTCAGTACGTGACACCGGTTAGATCAATTGAATACCCGGTTAGGTCAACTGTACGTCCTTGATGATTGGTTAGGTTAAGTCATGATATTTTCGTTAGTTTAAATGAAAATGACGAGTGCAAACTTTTCTGGTTGATTTTGAGGTGTTTTGTACGATAATGCGTAGTTTTCGAGATGACGATATCTCGAAAACTACGTATTTGCACCGGAAACGGATATCAGATTCGTGCAAAACACCTCAAAATTGACCAGAAAAGTTTGTTCTCATCATAAAAACAGACTGAGTGTAAAAACGAATAATTACCCTTTTCTGGTTAATTTTGAGGTGTTTTGCACGTTTCCTGTGGTAATGCGTCGTTTACAAGATCTCGTAACATGAACATGTTTAGGTTATGCTTTATTGTGCGAGTATAAAATGTAGTCAAAATACATTTTTCAAGTGTATTTTGGTGTGCTTTGTTCGAATATGACCTTCATTTCTTGTGCAAATGAACAGAAATACGGTTGTCATTGCATGGCCCAAACATGTATTTCTGTTCATTTGCACAAGAAATGAAGGTTATATTTGAACAGAGCACACCAAAATACACTAGAAAAATGTATTTTTTATTTCAACTTCAGGCCATGTCATTTTCTGCATAATGCCAAAATTTTATATATATACATATACACATACACATACACATTTTAACTGCAAACAACACACAGTATAATTAACGTAAAGAACGACGCTTGTATAGAAGAACGTTCCGCGCAAGATGAGGAGGGAGAACGAAATGAAAAAATGAGGTAACTACCCGGGAATCGAACCCGGGATCTTCCGATTGCCGGTCAGATATGATAACCACTACACCATGGGCCTCAATCAATCAGAAGTCGTAATTCTCCTACATACGAGCAGAAACCAATGCCCTGAGGGCACGGTCTGTGTTTAACATATAAGTTTCTCGGGGACCATTCTGAGTTTGTGTATATATATATATATATATATATATATATATATATATATATATATATGCATTTATTGGACCAGGTCAATTAGACAATTACAAAACTGAATTATAATTTTAAAACTACTTGGTAAACAACGTGTTAGAATGTAGAAAGTTTAAACAAACGAAATAGGACTTAGAAGTTAGATACAATACAAAATACAAATTGGTAATAATTATAAAATAGTATAATGCATTGCGATAATTTTTCTTTAATTCGAATCTAATATTAAGTTATTGAAAAATAAACAGAAACATTGATTCCAAATTTAAAAACAAAATGCAGTACTTCAGTCCACTAATAAAAAAAATTAAAATTACTTCAAAACAGTTGCAACTTTCTGTTTTCTGATCATTAAATTTTCTTAAAAGAATATCCATATTGATTGCTTTCGTGCGTTGTTTTTCAATTTTATCTCACATGCCAGAAGAACTAAATTTGTCATTCGTTGGTGACGCTCAAAATTTTCCAGGGGAGGCTCAACCACCCCCTGGCGGGCTCCAAGCTATGGTCCTGATCTGAATATTACCTTTTGACAGCCGAAAGTGCTCATCGCAATATCTTTCACTGATTAGGTTTAAGAATTTATGTATTTACGGTATTGACGTTATTTGCAATTTTTGGTTAGGTTTAGGTCATTATTTTGAAGGGCAAAATTTTACTATCCAGATATTGTTCAGAGACAGTCTATAGGCCCTTAATTACTAGCCTAACCTTGCCTAATTTACACAAAGTATTACCAAGTTGTTATGGACTCTGTGAACACTATCTAGAGTCTAGATAGTCAAGTTTTACTTTGAACTGTTAAAAAGAATTCGTTATCTTGAATCTTAAATTTTACCAAATTTGTAACTGAAACAAACTATGCCAACTGCACTTTTTAAGTAAATGTCTGAAGGATAAAGTAGACTACATTAAAAAAATTGGATTTGTCGAATGACTTTTCTTAAATGTGCTGAACAGATCTTATTCACTGTGATGAAAAAAGATGAATTAAAGAAAAGTGTACGACAAAAAATTAAGAATATTTACAGGAAGAACTAATAAAGAGGAAAACTAAAATTTATTGATGAATTTAAAAGAAAATCATATATTGAAATATGAAAGAAAAGGATATGAAGATTATATTGGAAATCCGATTAAATATGGTAGAAGTGAAAGAAAATATAAGGACATGAAGTGTGAAGTATGCAAGAGAGAATGATACGACAGAACACTTGTTTCATTGTGAAAACTAAGAAACATAGTAGGGGGGGAGATGATGGGAGTAGAGAATATAAAAAACAAGAAAGTATCAAAAATTATATGGTAAAAATAATGGAAATTAGAAGAAGACTGTTGACAGTAAAGGTTTAAGTACATAACAGGAGATACAGTGTAGAGGCTCTGCACCGGAAACGTGTGCTGATCCGCAGGATCAAGTGAACAATTTTTGGAACCTGGAACTGTCATCCAGAAACGATTAATTCTGGTTTTTATAAGGTTCTTAGTTTTTTGTCTTTTGGATATTACAGACCGCACAAAAATTTTGGTTTTGATACTGGCTTAACTAAGTTATTAGATTATTTACTGCAGTCTTCATGAAATAAATTTTTGTCGAGAATAAACTTAACACCAAATATGATACTTTAATAAAAAGCAGTTCTTGTTGTAAATTTAGCAACCTAGATTTGGTAATTAATTTTTCATTTAATTTTAGTTTTTATGATGCGTTGTAGGATAGTTGTGATCAACCTTTTGTCAGCGATGACTTTTTAAATTGCACACCCAGCAAAAAAAGTTAAACTAAACGAAAAACTATTCTTATTTTGAAGAATACTGATCTATTATAGAATGTAGTAAATATACTATTTAACAAACCGATCTGAGAGTATCTATATTTTGAACAATCATTCTCAGCGGTGAAACTCGTAAATAATGAGCATCGATCATAACAATAGTAACTTGTCCAACCTTTTGCAGCTAACAAGACTAGTCTGACACCAGATACTGACAAACTGGTAGAGGGAAAGCAGCCACAAGCATCGCATTAAAACTTTTTTGAAAGAAGCCGCGCCTTCGGCTCCCTACCCTACGGGCTACGGGCTTGTGATCACTTCGTGATCTTCAACGCCGCTCATCTTGATAGATCCGACCCTAACGGGCGACTGAACGAGAGAAATTAGCTCCACCCACTTTACGCGAGGCAGCCAGTCATAACAGGCGAGAGAGAGATTTGTTACTCCGCTCAACTCCGCGCAAAGCTTTTTATTTATAGATAGAATAGAATAGACTTGACTTCACTTGAGGTCTGTTATTCTGTCACTGACTTCAAGCTTGATAGGCTTACCCCTTGTTATAAATATATTTTAAATTATATAATAATATTAAGCTTCACCCAATATAGTCCCAAAACTGCAATTATGCAAGGCCACATCTTAAGCCTTATAAAAACATCGTTAAGATTTTTTTTTTATATATAATGTAGCCAGTTCTCGAAATACTTGATTCCATTATGTTTACATTTTACAAGAAAGTGACAACTTCTGGTCGAAACACCTCGATATTTAGAAAAACTGAAGTCAACATAAGTCGGACTTTGAGTTTGTCGGATATTTTTTTTTTTTTTTTACTGACAGTATGCGCCAATTTGCGTTTTGGAGAGCTGACCAAATCCTACGTATATCTAGTCAGACCATGATTTTACAAAATTTCATGCAAGTTTGTTAAAATGACAAAAAGCCATTCGGTCAATAAATTTACAAAATAACATAGCTGCACTTAAAATCTAAATGACTCGCGAGTTTAAGGTAATTGTTAAGCTCTCATTGGCTTAAAAATTTTGGGTGAAGCTTTTTGATATGAAATTATTTAAATGTTAAAACGTGAGTGTGAACCGACAAGATGTTGGTAGGTTTTGATAACACTTTAAGCTCATGAACTGCTTTGATCAAAGCCTACGTCCATCTGATTGGTCCATGTTCACATTATGACAAATAATTTCATACAAACGACTTTGAGCATAAATTTTTAAGCCAGTGAGACTTTAACATATACTTCAAGCTCACGAGCCACTTACATTTTGACAGTAGCTTCACTGCTTTTGCCTCAATGGCTTTGAATGAGATGCTAAAAATTTTGGTGATTGTGGTATTTTTTGTAAATCTATGGACTGACTGGCTTTTCTTCATTTTCACAAGTGAAATTTTGTACAAGCATAGTCTGACTTGTTATAGGTAGGCTTTGCTTAAATTTTCAGTGAAGCTTCATAAATTTTGGGGTCGCTGGCTTTGGATGTAGAGCTCAAAATTTTTATAGCTGTGGTACTTTTTGTAAATTTATGGCGTGACTAGTTTTTCCTCGATTTCACAAAAGAGTGAAATTTTGTACAACCATGGCCTGATGAGATAGAGTAGGCTTTCCTTTGAGCACAGATAAACTTGCAAGTTACTTGCAGTCAATCTTGTTAGAGTACAATCATTTTACAGGTATTACAAATTTCATTTCTGCATGAAGTATGCAAAAGAGAGTGATACGACAGAACACTTGTTTCATTGTGAAAAACTAAGAAACATAGTTGGGAAATAATGGGAGTAGAGAATATAAAAAAACCAGAAAGTATCAAAAATTATATGGTAAAAATAATGGAAATTAGAAGAAGACTGTTGACAGTAAAGGTTTAAGTACATAATAGGAGCTAATCAGCAGAACCTAACCTTATTTAGTCTCCCATCTAGTTACTGTTCGAGTAATCTATCCATGTTTTGATTGGGTGATGAAACCTGAAAAATAACAATTATTATTTCTGCTGTTTAGTTTTTTTTTTTTAACTTAAATCTAAATGCAAACTTTAATGCTGAAATATTTGGAAGTCCACCTAAAAAAATGTTAACTATAAGTAAAGAAATGTTTGCTGTGAATGCCTGGGGTAAGTCTAAAATGTAAATGTAGCGGCGTAATATTTAACAATCTCCGCTGAGGGTAGGCTAAACTAAACTAAAGCCATTTTTTTTTCGTCCAAAACGTGACTTGGTCAGTGGTCACATTCTTTCACTGACTTCAAATCGGATAACTTGAGTTTGTGATGTCAAATGTAAACAAATTCAGTTAGGCTCACACGTGGCTATGCCTACTTCGTAGTTTGAGTTAAAGGCTTAGCCATTCGTCTGAACGATCAATACAGGGTAGCATTGTACCAACTTCAGGCCTCTATCATGAATTCAGTCCACAATAGGATTTAATAAGGCTTAAACTGTAGCTCAGGTTATAACTAGTGATGCACCGGAGGCAGATTTTGGCCGGAGGCCGGAACCTCCGGCTTAGTGTTTTTTCCTCCGGCTTAGTGTTTTTTCCTCCGGCCGGAGGTTCCGCCAATTGATTTAGTTCAGTATATATATAATATATATACATATGAAATAGGATCCCTCCTAAGGAGACGTAATTTTACATTTAGGATAAAAACGAAGACGTAGAGCAAGAAAGTCATTATATTTGGCTGCAGCCGACGTTTCGGGCAACTCTACCCATTTTCAAGGCCTAATAAAATAAAAGGCTAAAATTAATGCATGACAAAAAAAAATAAAAATTATACGAATGTCAAAAACAAACTAATTCATAGCACAGAATAAAACCACTTAAAGAATAAAAATTAAAAAGCGTAAAACAAGCATAAGCCAAAAACAAATTAAAAATTATATACATGACAAATAACACATGATAAAAGTAAAACTTTAAAACTAAAAACATTCAAACAAATTAGTTAAAAATTAGTTAAAAACTTCACTAATAAAAAGTTAAATAAAAAAACCGCAAAAGTGCACGAAAACATACCATGCTCACTTGACATCCTCAAACAACTGAGGCGAAAAGGAGACAGGGTCAAGGGGAAAACAGAAAAATTTAGTTGGTAGGCATTCTAATTAATATAAAGGGGGTAACAGCTGGAATCAATATTTAAGCTGGAATTCAGAAATTTAATGCACAAAGATTCATAAATACGGAGAGAGGACGGACATTTTAATGATTTAAGAATTTTAAAGTTATTAACGGAAATATCAACTTTACACTTAACAGAATGATTTCTAATGGCAGACTGTTCCTTTTTAGATAAAACTTTCCCTGTCCTATGGCTAATACCCATATGGGAGCAAAATCTTGCCTGCAAAGAACGAACTGTGCTGCCAACGTAGTTCCCTGGGAACCCCTGGGAACCCCTGGGAACCCCTGGGAACCCCTGGGAACCCCCTTTATATTAATTAGAATGCCTACCAACTAAATTTTTCTGTTTTCCCCTTGACCCTGTCTCCTTTTCGCCTCAGTTGTTTGAGGATGTCAAGTGAGCATGGTATGTTTTCGTGCACTTTTGCGTTTTTTTATTTAACTTTTTATTAGTGAAGTTTTTAACTAATTTTTAACTAATTTGTTTGAATGTTTTTAGTTTTAAAGTTTTACTTTTATCATGTGTTATTTGTCATGTATATAATTTTTAATTTGTTTTTGGCTTATGCTTGTTTTACGCTTTTTAATTTTTATTCTTTAAGTGGTTTTATTCTGTGCTATGAATTAGTTTGTTTTTGACATTCGTATAATTTTTTATTTTTTTTGTCATGCATTAATTTTAGCCTTTTATTTTATTAGGCCTTGAAAATGGGTAGAGTTGCCCGAAACGTCGGCTGCAGCCAAATATAATGACTTTCTTGCTCTACGTCTTCGTTTTTATCCAAATATATATATATATATATGTGTGTGTGTGTGTGTGGTCCATCGTCTCATCTATTTAGGGTTTATATATTATAGTCCTGCTATTTTAAATTATTAAGTCTTTAATAACTTAAACTTTATAAAAGTCGACTTTCTATGCTTTGTGTGTGCTAATTTCTCTAAAAATTCCCATTGAACAGAATATCCTCAGGTTATGATGTCTTGCTGAATGCTGAGTAAAGTAGCCTATATCAAATCAATTATTAATACAATCACTGATCACTCATAAAATAAATTATTATTAGTCACTCCTGCAAAATGAAAAAGTAAACGTTTTCACTTTTCTTTTGAACCTATGGTAAGGACATAGAAAATTGTGGATAATTTAACATTTAGTCTGTGTAGGTCTAAGAGAGTGATTACTGATTACAGTGATTAGTAGTAGTACAAAACAAATTCTGATCTTATTTACAAGCAAAACTATCTATCTAATTTTTTGTGCGGTGCAGATTTCAACTAATGACTGCCAGTGTCATATTAATAAAATCTTAAAAAAAATTATATATTAATCGGCAGTCAAAAGTAAACTAATTTTTATATTCTTATTTCAGCTACTAGCCTAGGCCTTATTTCAAAAGCCAAATCACACAATAGATATTAGGCTTTTTGTTTGTGAAAAAAATTAAGGTGCTTTCCTGTTAATGGAAATACCCAACCGCCCGCCATCATCTGGACTCGTATCTTGCGGAATTCATGTGGCGACAACGTACCGAAAGCAGCGACGTTTTTTCTGCGATTCTAGGTGACAAAGACATTTTGGTGCTACTGTAGTATGCGGTCTACCTACGATTCGGCGGTCTACCTTTTAATTATAGCTTCTTATCTTGTTTACTAATTGTTTGTTTACATCCCATTGTCAATCGCCCTTGACGATTGGTTAGGTTTAGTCATGATATTTTGGTTAGTTTTAACGAAAATATCATGATTAAACCTAACCAATCGTAGGTAGACCGCATACTACAGTAGCACCGACATTTTGGCCCCTACTAACTGATTATCGCTTACATATTAACTAATTTCATTTAAATGATTAATAAATTCGGTACTTACGTATTATCGGGACTACCAAACTGTTTATGATGTATTTTAAAAAAAAGCTCTCGTCATTTTCATTTAAACTAACGAAAATATCACAACTTAACCTAACTAATTATCAAAGGCGTACAATTGACCTAACCGGGCATTCAATTAACCTAACCGGGCATTCAATTAACCTAACCGGGCATTCAATTAACCTAACTGGGCATTCAATTAACCTAACTGGGCATTCAGTTGACCTAACCGGGCATTTTTCGTTATATTAACTTGTTAGGTCAACTGTACGCCCTTGATGATTGGTTAGGTTAAGTTGTGATATTTTCGTTAGTTTAAACGAAAATGACGAGAGCAAAAATACATAACAAACAGTTTGGTGGCGGGCAGCTGGGTATTACCGTTAACAGGAAAGCACCAAAATTAAATATAAAATTATTAGCCAAATATTTTACCTTAAGTAGATATCCTACCTTAAATTAGCATAATTAAGACATAAGAACATTTATTAATTTTTTTTATAATTGTATACATTTATTAAGTTCTATAGAATTATGCCCCTAATGGCTTCTGGTGTGGCAATATTTCAAAATTTGTGAAAATGAAATCGGTAAAAATACTGCATTCAGCCGCATCATTTATCAGGCTAATTTTATGAGAGGCATGTCTAAAGAGTAAATAAAAATATTTAAAAAGTAAATAACAAATTACAAAAGTGCCTCCTGTGTATACAGGCCAAGGGGCGATTAGTAAGATAGGATTTGAATGAAAAAGTTAATTCTTGAGTGACTTTGGTGTTTTATGTAACATGGGATCCCACCCATACTTGACACCCTTGTTATAACTTATAGGTATAGCTACATGTCAAGACGAGTCTTTCCTCTGTTTTACTGCCTTGTAATTAGGGAAAGAAGAAATATATCACAATGATCCCATCCAAGTAATTGTTAGAAATCTGAGAACTGAAATATTCGGATAGGTGCAGAAATGAGGTTTTATAGTTTTATAGAATTAAAACTAAAAGTTGTCAGAATTGAGTTTGGTGTACTTGGCACCTCCGGCCAGAGGCCGGAGTTTAGTGAGACCTCCGGCCGGAGTAGGAGGTTTTCTAAAATGGCCGAACTCCTGCTCGGCCGCAGCCGGAGCTCCGGTGCATCACTAGTTATAGCTCGCCACAACGCTAGCCTAGGTCAATATAGACCCAAAATTGCAATGATTTATTACATTACATGGATCTTTTTGGTTTGACGGCCTGTAATATTTTTTTTAACATGTTTTTTATTGTCCAGTTTTAATCGAGGATTTCAAAAATAATATTCATGTTTTAGAGAAACAAATAGTGAGGCAGTTATAAATTTTAGTTTAGAGAATATCATATACACTTTAAGATTCCAAAATCCCTGAAAGTTTTAGGTCAACTGTACGCTCATGACGATTGGTTAGGTTAAGTCATGATATTTTCGTTTGTTTTTACAGTAAACTAACGAAAATGTCATGACTTAACCAACCAATCGTCAAGGGCGTACAGTTGACCTAACTGGTCATTCAGTTAGCCTAACCAGTTGGTAGTCTAGAATTTGACGATCCCGTACCCATGACTCGTTTTTTTCCGCCGGCCATCAAACAAAAAAGATCCCAATCCGGTTTAAAAATATATATTTTAAATTTGTTAAATTGCATATAACTGCCTCACTATTTGTTTCTCTAAAACATGATGTTATTTTTGAAATCCTCGATTAAAATTGGACAATAAAAGACAAGTAATGTTAAAAAATATTACAGGCCGTCAAACCGAAAAGATCTCATTAGTCATTACATTTCATTTGGAAAACATGAAGCCACTGGGGCCTATCGAGGTTATCCAAGTCATGAGCTATATTTTATAATAATAATAAAATATTGCAGGATATCCCTATTGCAAAACGTCAATCTCAAGTCAGCTAATTAACATACAACTATTTACTACTACCAAAGTAGCCTAACTTAAACTAAGAATATACAATATTTACAATCTACAAACTATCTTTCATTCATGAAAGTGTCCAAATTTTTCTTAAAATTAACTAACAAGCTACTGCTTACCACATCATATGGCATTATGATGTAGTTTACCGCATTAAGACCACTATTTTATTTAAGGCTTATAAATACATAAATCTAAGCTAGTATGGCCTCCTAACATCAGTAAAATATATTTTCTTTTATATGTGGGCGTAAGTAATGCAATAATTTTTTAAATACCATTGATTTGGCAACTTAAGTCGACTCGACTTCAAGTCAGTTGGACAAAAAGCAAATGGTTTCAGTTTACTTAAGTTTATCAAATAATTTTTATACATGCATGGAACGTTTGCAAACAGATATTTGAAAACAGACTTCTTTTGTCTACAAACATGTATTTATTGTCATTTTATTTGTGACAAATTTGAAGGGTGTTACATTAGGTTAATATAGCGCAACGAGCGATCTGACGTAATCAAAATCGTAGTTCAAATTTATCAAGGTGCTGCTATTTTTCTAGGTTTACTTTTATTCCTTTTAAATGCCTTGGCACAAAAACATTTATGCTGAATCTACCAATTTAACATTATGCGGCACCTGGAAAATGTATGACCACAAGCTAACGTTCTTTAGTAACGCCACCAACCGGGAAAAATAAGTCTCCAGTAAAAAGGTTTCAGTCAAATGCATTACGTACAGTGGGTTCGTCATTAAACCCTCATCCCCATTTCTCAACTGGTTTGGGAAAGTCAATGGCTGGGTTAGAAATGTATTGAGATAGTTGGAATCTTTCATCTAACTTCGGGGAGCAGCCAGCCATGTCTTTCGGAGGAGCTTCCGACCGAAACTAGAACATATTAATGAATTTATTCATTATGTGTTATATTTTTATGAACTATATATAATATATTTTGTATTATTTATCAACAAAACTCTACGTTATTACGTTACGTTATTAATTTGATTCTTAGTGTTTATCTCAAGTTAGGCCAGGCGGTGACTTGCCAGAAATTTATCAACCAGGCATCAGACACGAACATTTATGGGCGTAGTCGACCTATTGTATTAATATGATTAATTTTGGGAATTGTTACGTATATTTATGTTATGTATGTAGATATATATAAAATAAAATTAATGCATATTGTATTTATAATTTGTAATAATTATACAGGACTAAAAATTCTTGTCTGATGCACGAGTGTGTTTTTGACAAGTGCGCGCGTGGTTTTACAGTTACGTCATTTCACAGTCAAAATATCTCGGGTTAAATTTAGTGAAAATTCAGTATCACGGGTCATAAGTGCGTTATTAGTCATCCACAGCATCGCTTTTAACCAGTGATGTAGGACTCGAGACCGGTTTCGAGGCCCTTTTTTTTCCCTGGTCTAGTTCTCGGCCATGGTGGTCTCGACTACATTACTGTTGAGTATGTTGATGTTTCTGAAGTGCAACGAACACTTTATCTTGTTTAAAGTAGGCAGTTAACTGCTGAAAAATGTCACAAAGTATGAATTTGTGAATAAATTACGAGTAAATTTTGCAACTGTCACTTGTTTAACATCTTTAGAATCTTTATTCCTGAACAGGGCCGTACCAACGTGTGATGGCGCCCTGTGCAAGACATTTCTTATGCGCCCCCCCCCCCCGCACCTCATTAAATTCGGAACATATACATATTGATTATGACGGGAATACATAATTATTTAATACATAAACAATACATAATTAATTAAAAATCCAAATTTCATTCTACGTGGCAACTCTTAAGACCAACAATTTGGCGTTCCCCACACGTCGGTGCCCTGGGCGGCCACACCGCTCGCCCCTGCCTTGGCCCTGTTCTTGAATGTGAAATACAGAGCTTAGGAATTAGGCATTACTGAATACATGCATAAATTGCGGATGGTCTCGGTCTCGAGACCGGTCTTGAGACTTTTTCTCTGGTCTCGGTCTCGAGTGCTTAGTTCTCTGTCTCGGCCATGGTGGTCTCGACTACATCGCTGCTTTCAATCACCTTATTTTTATGAACATCCGATCGTGGGCTTCGATTGATTCTCGCCCTTCTCATTCGGCGCGTAAGTCAGTCCATCTCTACTGGTCACTAACATAAATGAGTCGCAGACCTCGTGACGAGGGCAGCTTTCGAAACGACCTACAGGGTCTAAACTAAATCCTAGATGCTGTTATGTACGCTACTGTTTGTGCGCATCTCTATTCCGATTGGGGTAACGAGTGGAATTTTGAAATCAGTAATGAACTCGGACGACTTAAAAGTAGTTTCTGCCTGACTGCCTTCGCACCAACCGAACCGCCGTTTGCACGAGACACTATAGACTGGTTCACAAACACTTAGTTTTTTACTCACTTCCGCCAACATGCGAGGAATGTTTTGTCCCCTTAACTGTACAACACATCCTAACAAGAGTGTTTTCCAGACAAAACCACTAATTCATTATCTACTTGCCGGCTTGTAATTCTCCCAGTCGACCTTTTGTCGCGATATAACTAGCTAGAGTTGAAGCGACGGTGAAAATTTTGTACTTATCCCATTTAAGCACTATTTCAGAAATGAATGCACGTACCCCCAAGAGTATCATTTCATTAACTCGTACCCACCCGCATCCTCATAACTTTACCCATTATATTATCCAAACCACCCGCAGAATTTCTTCTCGTACTGTACCCGCAAGTCCTCACCCCGACTCGAACTCACGACCTCCCGATC
Organism: Bathynomus jamesi; assembly: GCA_023014485.1. NCBI lineage: Eukaryota > Metazoa > Arthropoda > Malacostraca > Isopoda > Cirolanidae > Bathynomus > Bathynomus jamesi. The sequence goes on along the minus strand of JAJOZX010005071.1, from coordinate 50,534 downwards.
AGCAGGCCAACATCTTAACCACTAAGCTACCCAGGGCACCCATTTATCTACCAACCAATTTTTTTTTAAATTGTGTGGAAGGATGAACAACTGGGTTTTGCTGCGCGCCGCCTGCCGTCAACCATTGCCCCTCAGAGTACACACACACTATATATATATATATATATGTGTGCGTGTGTGTATGGGGAAAGCTGTTGAGGTAGCCTTTCTCATACTCGCATTTAATAAATTTCCCTTAGTAATTATATCTTAAAATATGGCAAATAACTTCATATCTTGCCTAGAGCGATGATATTATATGGTAGTGTTTTAAATTAAAAACGGCTTTAAGACATTTTTATTCTGAAAATTTTGGCCACAAATGAAAGTAGTGTTAAAAAATTAGTTTCAACATTTATATTTTATAGATGTCGTTGTACTCGTAAAATTCTTTGTGATGCAAGAAGGTTTAAAAATAAACGTTCTCATAAAATATATCTACTTAGTGGAGCGTGGAATTCTAGAGATATATTTTCCATGCAAGACCATGTTTGTGAGTTGCTTTATTAAAAACATTTCATTTTTAGTCGAAATGTAAGATAATAATAATAATAATTTGGAGATCTTATGACAAAAATGATGTAATTTTCTTTACCCTGAATGTCACTTTCAAAATTTGGATCTGAATTTAAATACGCGTACTTAACATTCAATAACGAGACGTTCTTTTTAATACATTTCCCTAATTAACTGGGCGTTAGTGTTAGGTCAACGGAAACAAGTATCTTAAATAGCTCTGCTAACCCTTTATATCCTGGTGTAAGGTGGAAGACTTTTTGAGAAAGAACAAATCTATGTCTTGGCTTTTTATTTATTTTTTAATTATATTTTTATTTTTTTAATTACCTGTTTATTTTTTTGTTTGTTTGACTAACTATGACCACACTAATTTCTACACATATACTGTACATAGATCTTTATTTATTTATATCCTATACCTATACCCGTGACGCGACAATTCAGCGCAAGAGGGACGATTTATTTGATTTATTAAGAGTAGTAAAAAATAAAATCAAGGATTTTATATTATATTATAGTTTCCTTTAGTTATAGTTATAGTTTATAGTTCAATAAAATCAATGATTTATAAATTCACTTCCTATTTCTGTAGTTCAATTTGGAAACTTATATTTCTTAAATACTCAAGCTTATCTTGCCTCGCATGATATCCAGCAACTATCGTTTTGATGGCAGAATATGTTCTTTGATACTTGGAATGCTTCGCACTATCTTGTCGCCCAGCGCTAAGCCTCGGAAGTTTCTTTTCGGTATGATCCTGTTCTAAGCGGAGAAATTCTATGAATTTGTAAATTGTTGGATGGTTATGGCCAAGTGATATTTGTACCGCTCGATGCCACCCTTCCACTGCATTATTGGTTTTTGGAAGGTTTTCCTGAACGCGGTCATAAATACTCCATAATTCTGGTTTGAATAAAGGGTCTTTTCTTCTCCGACGGAATGGACGCCCTATATAGGTGTCCTCAAAATAGTTTGCCAATTCATCCAATTCTTGCGGCATTGTATCTTGTAAAGTTTCGAAGACATGAACAACATTATCAGCTGGAATAAAAGCCAATGCGACTAGCATCTTGCAAAATTGACGAATTTGTTCATCATTCAAATACAGTTGAGTAATATTCAGATTCTGAATTTTTCTCCAAATATTTTGACCCAGATGAAACAAACATCCTACTAATTGAGTTTCGCTGAAAATATCACGCGCAGCATTATGAAAAGATTTTTCGAAATTGCACATTATAGTTTCCGGTTGAATATCACTGTCAAACTTTCAAATTTCCCTTAACACTCTTTTGTAGGTATCTTGAGCCTTATTTTGTAACAGGGCATATATCATTGGATAAGCACTGCCGTCGACTGTTATATGTATGACATGGAGTTGAAAGAAAAGATTGGGAGCCACTTTGAAGTGCCATCTGCGCACCACTGTTATTCTCTTTAAGAAGCTGGAGATTTTTTTTAGTACAAAAGATAAAAACTATTAGGGTCATCAACACCTGAATCGTAAGCCAAAAAATTTTCTTGGTTATGTGTTTCACACAGACGCTGGGGTAATAAAATGTCGCTCACTGTATTAGGGGCTGGAATTGCTTCTCCTTTTCTTCTGTTGCGTTGAATACTTCGCTGCAAGGAAGTATATTTTGGAAGAACAGCAGTTGCTTCATCACTCAAATGAACTTGAGCCTCTTGGATAATACGCCTCGGGACATCATTCGATGATGCAGCTCGTTCACGCATTTGATGGTGTTTTTTTCACTTTAGCCACTGCGGGTTGCGGCACGTGATCATGTTCCGTGATTCTCTCCACAAATCTCCATTAACGTGAATGCGACCTTTGCATGTTTCATTAATACATCTCCAGGACTCTTTCCCACTAACAAGTCTTCTCTAAGCGATAGAAATGTCCATTTAGGAGAATCTGTGGTCGTTTCTTTTCAGACATTATCCTCTCCATAGCTACAGGGATAAATTTTATGAAGTAGTTTTGACGGCGTGAACTGATAAACTAAAATGCTCTGGATTTTGTTACCTTGAAATAACTTTTCATTGTTGTTGTTGCTTTCAAAAAGGAGTTGCCAATTGGTTTTAAAATATTTTTTAATTATTTATAACGGTGTTAAAATATTTTTATAATTATTAATTTTTAATTATAATTTTATATTAATTTTAGCATATATATAAATATACAAATTTTTCTCTTTTTTATTTATTGCGATTTATTTTTATTATTTTTAACTAAACTTTGCGCTGAATTGTCTTTGCGCTGAATTGTCGGCGCTGAATTGTCCTGCGCTGAATTGTCGGCGCTCCACCTATACCAGTATGCCATTCCTCGTTTCATACGTACAATATCTGGGGAAGGTGGCGCTTGCTAGGTTTTAGAATATCCCCTATCAATAGTGAATCTGAATTTGGAGCCTCATTAAACTGTTCTAAATCAACTGTTACATCATCTTAAAGTGATCTTCTTCATCAGAAAAACAAGTGAAGGAGTGGTTAAGCGTTCTCGTGAAGGAAAATGAAAGGCTCAAGAAAGAAGCGCATACCCAGGCAGGACTGGTCTTGTCTGAATCAGCTTCTTTTCTCTTCGTGTGCTGCAGGAAGTTAGGATTGTCGCCTACTGTAAAGTTTCTCGCTCTTGACATTTATCAGAGGTGAACAATTGAGAAGTTTGTTATTTCTTCATTAAATTTTCGTTTTCGACATTTTAAATCGCGCAACAGTGCGTGGTAAACAAGTTGCAAAACCAAAAATGATTGTTTACAAAACTTTTAATATATTGCATTTTTATTCTGTGCGCGTACTTGGGGCTATTTTTAGATTTTACGCGGCGACACGCGTAAGTTTCTAGTTTGCACTTTATCTTTTGAATCTTGTTTTAGGTTTTGCCTTATGCATATAGAATTCATGACGAAGTTCGTAGCGGAAGGAGGTGCCGGCGATGAAGATCCACGTAAATTTCTCGTGAGGGTACAGACGAAGGTTGGTCAACAAGCTCCTCTGAGAGCCTTAACCAGTATTTGGATCGCCTCCAAACTTACAGACCACAAAAAGGTGAGTTCTCGTGTTTGGCACCTAGACTCGAGTGTCATTATAACTTTGCACGCGTGACACGGGCATTTGTAAAGCGCATGCTCGTCTTTGAAATGAATTGGATTTTGAGGCAGCTTCAATAATTTGTATTGATAGGGAATCACCCATTTAAATACGATACAATTTGCCTAATAAGTTTATCATTAAAGGTAGCAAAATTTCAAATAATAGTAATAGTACGTTTGAAAACCCATTTCTTATTCTCCTTGGGGTGAGCGCAATGCTCGAACTTGACCGGATCCACTCGCATGAATTGCATGTACGAGGATCACCACCATGACTGTGATTACCACTCCGACCTTAAGAGTGTCGCTTTTTATGAAAAGGTTTGAGTCGTACCTTTCTAGTGGTAAATCGGGTGAGACGAAGTTCTCCGTTTACACACCTCACACACCGCTTCTATTCCTCGGTAATAAAAATGATAGTAATAATATAATAATGATAATAATAATAATCTGCTTTACAAAGGGAGTGACGAGGGAAACTATACACAATCTCCTGGACGAGAGTGGCTGCGCAGTTTCTCTAAAATCGGTTACTAAATCTGAACTTCGCATTTTGGAGCAAATCAGTTACAGTGTAAGTTTTAAAATTATTATTTTTAGTTAGTTTGTTAAAAGTTTATAAATTAGGCTTATTAAAAATAAATTTCGTTTCACAATTCCTTCATCAATGAACGGCTATAGTTTTATATACGGTCAACCACTCGCTTTAATTTTATTTAATGAATTGTCATTACTACGCGAACAGTATTTGGGTAATGGATCTTTAACCATTAATAAAACTATTTAATGTAAACAAACGATTGATGCGACAAATATGTACAATACGCCACTTATCCTCTTATTTTCATATAACTCCAAATCAAGAGCTGGAGTACCAGTACTCTTTCGGAATACGTTGGCATATTGGTGACATTCATTGGCACTGGGATAGTAAGAGTGCGGGTGGACATCATCTACCGGACGGCACTCAAACTCCTCGAGTTCACCTGTCTCGGTTACAACTTCATCTACAAGGAGCTCTTCCACAAAGTGACGGGATCGAGGGTAATCTCGAAAGAACACGAGTAAGGACCTCCTCCTACGGAGGGTTTTTAGTTCTTTTAAGCACCTTAGGGAAAGGTATAAAACTACTTTCAGTGTTACCGTAGTTTCGTACCTATTTGTACAATCGACTGAAAACTTTTCTTGGAGGATCGCTGGAGAGGAGTCTGATCAATTATGCGTTAGTGAGTAAAGATATACTGAGGGAGGTATGTAATGCAAAAGCTGCGCTTGGCTGAGTGGAGGTTTGTTTGACCATATGATTATATTGTGTAAAGTTAAGTTGGTTGGTGTTTGGTAAAAAAGGAAGAGTGAGTGAGAGAGCGAATAGGGGGTCGGGTGTGGGATGGGGGGAAGACTGAGAATAAAATCTGAAAGGCTGAATTCGAATAAGGTGTTAACAATAGAAAAGAAGAGCAGAGCAAATTCTTGAGAGATAAATGAGGCATATTGAGGAGTACGAAATGGAGTGAAGAGAGAGGCGACTGCACGGTGGAACGATGAGGTGGAAAAGGCATTGAAAAAAAAAAAAAAAAAGAGTGGGAACGTGTTACAAATTAACCTGGTAGTGATGGAAGAATGATATAATAAGTTATACGCAGAATGGAAGATGAATGTTACTTGGGAAGGAAGATGAATGTGGAGAATAGAAAGTTATTCTGGAATAAAGTGGGAAGTGTAAAGGTCAGTCTTGTGAAATGACTGAATACTATAAATGTCAATGTGTTCGTGCACGGTGAACATGTACGCGAGAGATTTAGAGTATTTTAGTGAGATAGATGAATAGTAAGCAAATGCGATTGCAGTTGGTTTTGTAGAAGTATATATTGGGGAAAGGGTTTTCAACTTGCATTGTTGAGATGTTTCGAAAAATGCATTTACAAAACAAAAGAAAATGAGAAAAATTTATTTTGTCGGCTCACTTGGCACCCCTGAAAAATCTAATATGTGCTCCTAGGGATACGTGTGCCCCAGGTTGAAAACCCCTGTACTAGGAAGTGGTTTTGGTGGCGTATTTAGAATTGCATACTTGGGAGTGGAAGACATCATACTACAGGAAGTCGAAGAAGCAGTGTAAATTATTGGGATGAAGTGAAGCGAGTAAATGTTTCAAGTAGAATAATGCTTCAGTAGTTGTTGAAGATATATAAAAAAGCAATGAGAATTGTTTTTCCAGACTAGAAAAGAGCTGTAACTGTACCACTATAAAAATAAAGGTGAAAGAAGTAAATGTGAATATTATAGGAGTATAAGTATTAAGTAGAGCTGGATAATGTGTACTCAAGAGTGTTGATAGGGTATAAAAAATTGCGGGTTCTTTGCTTGGAAATGAACGAGGCAGTTTTAGATAAGGAAGATGGTGTTGATGAGGTCCTTGTAGCGAGACAGTTGATTGAGAAACTAAGTGATAAGAAGAAAAGGGTGTATATAGTATGTATGGATTTGGAAAAAGTGTGTGATAAAGTGAAGAGATCTTGCCTTATGGCAAGTTCTTAGAGTGTATGATGTTAGTTTTAAGTTTTAAATGCGGTAAGTTTTTATGTGGGTAGCGGTACCTATGTAAAAGTTAAGGATCAGTTACTTGAGTGACTGATTCCGAGTTAATGTTGGAGATTGACCTGGGTGTTTGGTGTCGCCATGGATGTTCAGTATGTGGATGGATTAATGCGTGAAATAAAACCAAGAACACTACAGTGGAGTAGATCTGAATTTAAGAGAATGAGTGTCAGCTGTCGCATCTACATGATGTATGCTAATGATGTGGTGGTTTTGTTTGAACCATAGAATGAATTAAGTAGAGCAGTGACAAGTTTGGTTGATGTTTGTGAGGAGAGATTATTGAAAGCGAATCTACACAAAATTGGGTTTTTGTCGTTGAGAGAGTTGACATGTATTATTGTGGTAAATGGAGAAAATTTAAAGCTTGCAAAAGAATCTAAATATTGAGGTATTTGACTGATGTATAAGAAATTAGAAGTTAAAAGTAGAGTGAAGCAGGGCGAGTAAGTAATGGGTGCGATGAAAGCCCAGGTTGGAAGTATTTTAGCGTAGAAATAGTAAGTGGTTTACATGAAAGTTTGTTGTGCCAACACTGATGTGTGAATGCGAGACATTTGTCTGACATGACAGTTCACTATCAAAAGTGAGAGCACTTGAGATAACTTAAGAAGCAACGATTTGTGTAAAATGGATTGACCGCATTAGAAATGAGAATGTTCAGTTAGCGTGTAGAATGAGAGTTATTATAGGTGAGAACAGGGTTGCCAGACGTCCAGGATTGTCCTGGACAACCTCCCTATCCTGGACGTATAATATCCAGAACTCTCTCAATATGTACCACCTAAATTCTTAAATGGGTGGAATGCATTGGAAAATGTACTGTTGTTGTCAACAAAAGCGAACTCAGACCGCTTTACATTTATGTCAATGTGCTGCTGCTACTACTTCGTTAATTGATGCGGCAGTTTTGAAGTTGATTATTATATTAGTTATTAGAGTTCTAACTTTTTCGTGTTAAGTAGGGGAAGGCTACTCTCGTGAAAAATATTGAAATGTGTCCAGGAATTTCCCTATATATAACTTGGCAACCCTATTCAATAGAAGATAGTGTGCCACGTTGATGAGGATCGTGTGAAGAAAAGGAATAATGACGGAATTGTGAAAAAGGTCCGTAGATGTGGGATATAGGAAGATCACGCGAAAGACGGAAGGATGTAATTAGCAAAGGCATAAATAAACCTAGAGTTGATATAAATGTGACACGAGAGTTAACGGGAAACGAGAATAAAAGCGATTTGCGAGGTGTGTAAATGGAGACGATGATTTCGCTTCACGTGCCAGAAGTATACCCACGTTCTTACTCATTAGGGTCGTTTTCGCTCGTGTTCGCTGCGACCGAATGTTGTTGGCTTCAAGCGTGGTTGCAGCCGCGGGATGGATCCACGGTGACGAAAGTTTGCGCGCATCTTTCATCAGAAAGCTTTCTTCCGCCAACGAGATTCCCGCAGATGACGTAGATACCCTCGCCTCCTGCATCATCAGACGCCTCTTCTCCAAACGCAAGTAAACGGCGTGAAACGAGTTCTTCTATTTAATAGATGGTAAAGAGAGACGCTCTGGACTCGCCTTCAAATTTAAACGCAGCGACAGTGCACAAACTTAACTTTTAGGGCTGGCTCCGAAATTATACTAAACAATACTTCCGGCTTGGTTCTTAAAGTTTGATATCATTAAATGTATTTAGTGAATTACGAGTACTGTGGCGACCTAATTATAGTTTGAAATATCCTTCAAAGACCGTAGAACAGAATCCTATTTTAAATATTAAGTAGAAGGATAATAAAATAATAATAAAAAAAAATTCGTGCGTTCTTTAATAATGAAATGGCACATGAATCCCTTTGCAAGAATGGATCATAGTAATGGTAATAGGTAAGATTTACTATAACAAAAATAGTTTTATTAATAATTGGAACAATTTTACGTAGACTGACACTTCAATATAAAGAGAGAGCTACGGTAAAAATGCTTTAAGCATGCATCGTATAAAATTCCTATAAAATAAATACGGTATAAAATAATTCGATCTCGATTCTTGTCCTGAGTATTGTATCTGTTTGAGGCACTCCTAAGAAAGTCAAATTGCTAACTTCAGTTTCTTCAAATTTAAATCGTTAATTTTTAAAGTAAAATGCTAACTGTAATTTTTTTAAAATCTCTTTGGCACTCTTGTTATCAACAATTCAATACCTCTTTCAATAAAAACAACACTTAACATCCGAACGGGAGGTATTATTAACAAATGACCTCACAGAGGCAAGGAAAGCAGATGTGTAAAAATATATAACATTAATTAATGATTAAGCTATTTACAGTATGTACAAGTGATAACTACATATTCTTTTAACTTCTTTTCATGCATTATTCAATGAAGTAGCTAACAAAATTAACAGCGGTAAAGGGTATAAAGCGTATTAAATCAAAAGTTCATTCGCTTAAAGTTCTTAATATCATTTTTCGTAAAGGTGAAAATAGTCCCGCAAACTGTGACTGAAGTTTCGGCGTATGATTACTAAAATGATAGAAGTTTCTTTCGTACAATCACAACGGAGTTCCAGAAGTACTATCAACACCTTTCAAAGAACCTGATTAACAGAATTATATAATAGGGCATACTATATTCACATTACACTAGTGGGTCTTTAAATTAAAAAAGAAATCTTATCACTGTTTAAGTTGTTACATACATCAAAATATAAATTGTTCACTAAAAAAAGAAATGTTTCATTTCATGAATAGAATTTTTACTTTGTGAACTAAGAAGTACTAATTAAAAAAAAAAAAAAGGAACATTTTTTTGTTTATCAGTTATCTCCTCCACTGCCCTTTAAATCTTAACATCTACATTATTACTTTAGTGAGGATCATCATCATTATTATTATTATAAGCTGAAGCATGGATAATTACTTAAATACTATACAATTTGTTTTAATATATTCAATTAATATTAATAAAAGATTCCTTTAATACAGGCTTAAATTCTTTATCAAGATTTGTCTTTTAACATCAATTCGATACTACTAAAGAAAGAGAGGGTTTTTTGTTTCAACTGTACGCGATTGACAAAAAAGAAATTAAAATTTCTAAAGGCAAACAAACCATTAACTATAATATTGTTTGGGACTGTTTAACCCCCATAATGACAAACCGCGGGATGGAGGGGACCTACAGCTTTGTACGTGGGATCCGAACTATTTACGGGTCTCTACATCATCTGAACGCGCGGAACACGGTTACTAATCCAACCAGTGATCCGACCTAACGCGCGGCTTAACCTCGCTGATCTAACGGGAAGCGGTTTTTTAATATGGCGACGACGTATCCCCGTTAAGGATGATATCTAAATGCGATGATAGACGGTTATTAAGGTAAACAAAAGTTAATAAATACCGAGTGAACGTAGTCTAAATCTCAATTTTTTTAGGAATGTTTTCAGACGGGCTAATCATAATAATACCTGTATTTTGCAATATCACAGACAGACATATTCGGTGCTTCATTGCAAAATATATTATTAGGTTCCTACAATCATTAAATACTATTTTTATAACGTAAGAATATTAATATCTATAACAAAGTTATCAATATTCTATAAAAATATAATTAAAAATGTCTTCAGATTAGGGGGTTTTAAAATCAAAACCCATTCTTAAAAATGTAACATAACAAGACTTCAGTTATTATTACAGATTATGATTGTCTCGCGGTAATATATATATATATATATATATATATATATTATATATATATATAATTTTCCTGATTGAAACGTGAAATTCCCCAAAATGTTTCATAAATATTAGTAAAACAGGTAAAACTTAAAAGAAATCTTTTCTTGAGGTGTGCCAAGACTTAACAAGGTTGTTTTTTTTTTTTTCCAATGTTTTAAAAAACGTGCATAATAGGTGGAAAGTTTCCCTGAAAGCAAATCGGTAATTAATTTATTACATTTAATCATGACTCGCAAGGACTGAAAAAAATAATAAAATAAAATCAGAAGACGAAATCTTCCACTCGAGAATTACATTCTTGTTCAACGAATGGTGACGACGACGACGAAGCAACTTCACAAGTTGCTGATCTTCGAACGAAAGTCGTTGCCTCTTAACGTGATTGAAAGACACTTTCATGAACATGAATTAAAAACATCTTTACTCTTAAACGATGAGCACCATTGAGAGAAGGCACAAACAAATTGAGCGTCGCTTTCTCTTCTTCTTCTTCAGCAGAATTTTTAATGCCCTTCGGAGCGTGGGAACGAATTAAACAACAACAACAACAACAACAAGAACCGTTCCCACCTAAGGAAAGTATCACTCGTAGACGTTGAGAGAGATGGCGTTCTCATTTGTACTTAAGACCCGCGTCCCATCCCATCGAAGGAGGCACGCCGCCCTCAGCTACCTGTGCGGGGGGCTTCCTGTTGGGGCTCTAGGACCTAGAGGAACAGGAAGTTTATTGGATGAAGCAGGGGCGGCGACCCCTCCCCCCTCAGGGGGGGCTTCGCGGGTCGTTGGAGGTCATTGGAGGACGGGGACAGTGGCGGTCTTCTCGGTGGGGGAAGAAATGGCCGAGAAGTCAAAAGTGGTCGTTGGAAGGAGAGGGGAGAGGACATGGGGAGGAAGAGAAGGGTACTGAGGCGGTAGGGCAGGAAAAGTGAAGTGGCGGTGCCCCCGAGGAGAGCCGTAATGGGGGGAGAGGGAAGCGAGAGGACTCAGACTAGACCAGAAGTGGAGGGGGAAGTAGGGGGATTTGGTCCCTACACCACTGTAGGGAGGTGAAGGGAGACTGACAACGGGAGTGTTGAGGCTCGAGGCGGAAAACTGCCGGGGTGACACGACGGGAGGCGCCCCCGTAATGGCCTCGATTGACAGAGGAGACGGCTTCGGCTTGGGCCCCGTTCGAACCCTTGAAACGACGCTTTTGGGGGACATGTGGGGGGAAGAGGATGATGATGATGATACTGAGGAGGAAGCCGGCGTAGGGACTATGTCGTTTAGACCTAGAAGGGGTTTGACGTCCTTGGCTGGAGGGGGGGTTAAAGGGGAGAGGGGTGGAGGAGACGCGAGGGGAGACCTCGACCTCATAGGGGAATGGGAAGGAGAGTGCCAGCTCTTCTTGCCCTCTTCCCTCCTCCTCTCTTCTGCCTCTTCCTCCCTCCTCCTCCTCCTCGATGCCTCTTCAGACACCAAGTGAAGGGGCAGTTCCGGGACATCGCGAGAGTCCTCCGATTGGGGGGAGGGGGAACGAACGTTGGGGGTCTCTTGCGGAGGCCACATGGAGGGCGGGGTGCCCTGAGAAGGGGAATCCCCCTCGGGGCGCCTTGCCAAAGCACTAAGATAGCCCCCGAGGGACGCTGCCGCCGCCATCTGCGAAAAGGCAGCCTGGTACATGTGTGCCAAAGGGTCTGGAAGAGAGAGAGAGATTAAAGGACGCTCAAAGGATGCTAACTCGCCTATTCGAACATGTTTTGAATTAATAAGCGACTTGGTTCAATAACTAGACTTTGGCTTAGGTACAGTCGGTTCTAAAAGTTGGAATGCACTGGGCCACATGTATAATTTCGGAAAAATGTTCACCTAAAAACAAAATTTCGCAAAAGCATGAAAAATTATTAATTGGTAAGCATTTTCTGCGGCTATTTTATTCTTCTTGCAACTAATAAAAAAAGGCAATCACTAATTAGTAATTTTTTATACTTTTTAGGCATCTACTGTTTCTAGGCAATTTGTTTTGCCGAAACTGTGCCCGACTGTCAAGGGTATTCCGATTTTGATAAACGATGGTATACTACTACAATTTATAGTTCGATAAATATGCTTTCATCATGTACGCAAAGTACAGGGTGTACATAAAGTCAGGATCTATTTTTGTGAAGCACTTGGAAATTATATGGAATTCAATCATAAAATGATAAAGTGGTAACATTTATTAAATAATTAATAGTAGTATTCGACGTGACGCCCATCAGTATCCCTGCACAGCTCAAATCGTTCCGCAGCATTTCTAAACACATTCTGGAGCATTTGCGGGGTTATGTTATCTGCAGCAGTTTGTATACGTGTACGTAAGTTTTCAAGACTCGTAACCTTCGTCTGATAGACGTGCGACTCAATAAAGCCCCATGCAAAGAAATCTAAAGGGGTTAAATCTGGTCATCTCGCTGGCCAAGGTCTGTTGCTTCCGCGTCCGATCCAGCGATTTGGAAAACGTCCATTTAGATAATCCTGAACAATTTTGGCATAGTGACAAGGAGCACCATCATGTTGATGGACGACGGGGATAGGATTGTTAGTACCGTCGTCTATCAACATGATGGTGCTCCTTGTCACTATGCCAAAATTGTTCAGGATTATCTAAATGGACGTTTTCCAAATCGCTGGATCGGACGCGGAAGCAACAGACCTTGGCCAGCGAGATGACCAGATTTAACCCCTTTAGATTTCTTTGCATGGGGCTTTATCGAGTCGCACGTCTATCAGACGAAGATTACGAGTCTTGAAAACTTACGTACACGAACTGCTGCAGATAACATAACCCCGCAAATGCTCCAGAATGTGTTTAGAAATGCTGCGGAACGATTTGAGCTGTGCAGGGATACTGATGGGCGTCACGTCGAATCCTACTCTAATTATTTAATAAATGTTACCACTATCATTTTATGATTGAATTCCATATAATTTCCAAGTGCTTCACAAAAATAGATCCTGACTTTATGTACACCCTGTACTTGGAAGGATGTCAGTGCGGGAATTTAGCTGCTCCAACATTAATTAGCGATTATCGACAAATATTAAATTTGTAGAAAAGGAAGCGTTTGGGGTGAATTTTCGATCAATGAGTCTTAGTTACTTACTTAAATTAGGGTAAGATCCGATGTGAGCTGGAGGTGGTGTGGAAAGATTCTGTTGCGACTGGTGGTGCGCAGGGGAGGAAATCCCCCCACTGTGAACCCCACTCCCGGAAGGCGATGGGGCGCTGGAAGACATTGGAGAATGGGACACCCCGGAAGAATAAGGAGAAATGGGGCCAGAGCTGACTTTTGGGGGCCCCAACGCTTCCATTTTCACGTGAAAAGGGATCTTGTTTTCCGTCTTAATAATTTCGGGGAAAGAGACAAACCTGGAAACGGCGCTTTCCATTAGTAAGCGACATCTTTTCAAATTTTAATTCTTCGGTAGGCCGCACAAACCAATTAGACGCTTGGAAGTGAAAGTGATTCAAGTGCATTTTTTTTTAATTTATTTTTCTTTTGCCAAAAAATAATTCAAGTACTGTAACTTGAATTCGCACTTTGCACGCCGAGTGCGTGCCCGCGAAGTGACTCAAATCTCACTTTGTGAGATTAAAAAACTGCAATCAGAGGTGACTCAAGTTGAATCACTTCTTGAGTTTTGGCGTTATGAATGTACTCTAATCACTTTTACTTCGTAGCGTCCGTTATTGTTTCCTCTCCAAACGGTCATCATGTCACTTACCTATAAACGAACTTTTGTCCTAAAACCTTCTTTATTATATTTTTGTCGTAGTAATATCTGAGCGCTCTCGAGAGCTTGTCGTAATTCATGTTGTTTTTGTTTTTACGGAGACCCCACAATCTCGCCACCTCTTCCGCATTCACGAGTTTGAATTCGCCTTCGTTATTGGTCCAGCAAATGATCTGCTTAAACTGTCCGTTAACTAGAAGTTCCAGGAGGAACTGCCACAGAGTTATGTTGTTTGCCATACTGTTGTCCCCTGCAAAGCAAAAATATATAAATGACAATTCGATACGAGATGAGGTACAATGACGCGAAGAAAATTGGTCAACGAGAACCTTGTTAATATTATACGAGATAACCAAAGAAATCTTTATACTATTGTACACTTAACGGAGGTCTCCCTTTTAAACGTTTTAAGGCAGTACAAAAGATAATCATACTGACAAAATATACGTAAAAACGAAACCGGCGAGTGACAAAATAAACAAACTCGATTGTTGTAAAATTCTTTGATGTAGAAAAATGCTGAAGTACATAAAAAGTAGAATAATAATGAAAGTTTAGTAGTTAATTAAATTGGTAATTAAGAAACACTTATGAGGTCCTAGGAAGAAGTGGCTAAACGACAAAAGCAAAAAACGCCAGAAAATGCAGTTAAAGTTGTGCCAGATTTGAAAGTTGCACATAGTGTTTGAACTTTCAAAGATATTTCGTCGAAATATCTTCAGAAAGTTAAAAAATCATGGCACTTTCAAATCTGGCACAACTTTAACTGCGTTTTCTGGCGTTTTTTACTTTTGTCACTTACCTACTTCTTCCGAGGAGGGCCTCTTATAATGAATGTCAGTTTCGTACAACAAAATGTAATTACTCAAAAAACTAAGACAGAAAAGGCCATTCTATAAAACCAATGTAATTATCAGAAGCTACAACAGCATAAATTACCTAATGTTAAGCCGAAAGAGGGCCTAATACAATTGCTTAACCAAGTGGAGAAATGCGAGTGAAGTGTGTAAAATTTGCAATTTTAGTTCGAGATGCAGATTCAGTATCTAACCGAAGTGCCGGTGGAGACAAGCTCTAAAACGGTTCTATGATCTTCATAAATTGTAAAATGGGATGAACTAAGGATACAAGCTTCTAACCGTGTCATTTCACTCTAAGTTGATTACATGAAACCAATACAGGCACGTTAAACCTGAACTAAATTCTATTTCACCATTTCCTATAAGTAAAAGTTACACTTCCTGTTGTTATAACTTTCGTAATCACAATATAAAGATAAACTAATAGAGACAAATAAAATCTTAAAAGCAATTTAAGATTAAAAAAAAGTATCTGATTACCGACATCGGAGCCGCATTGCAGATATTAAGAGGAGTAACCATGACTGCAGCTTCAATTGACTGATTAGATTATACCGATTTGAATTGACCGACAGGAAATTCTTATACGGGCAATTTGACAATGTTCTTAAGAGCTGTAAAGCTGCATTGCGAACGAAGAAGAACAAAAAACACACAATTAAAACGTGCGTTAGGATTTATGACAGCAAGTTTTTGTTCTTTCGACTTTTGTATGTTACACACGGAAAATTAAAGTACGAGATGAAGTTTAGAATTTCAATGAAAAATGGGTGTAGTATCTGTACTTAAGGTTTTTATCCGCATTTAAAACAAATTAACCATAAGATGAAAATTAAACCGATCATAGTTCCCTACAAGTTTTCGCAGTACCTTATCATCAGTATCCATTTTTAGTAATTTATGGTATAATCGTGTTCTACGCTGCCTCTGATTTTTAAGATCAGCCCAATAAATAACGGTCATACTTCAACATTTTAATATTAACTCATTTATTAAATTTATACAATATTAATTACTTTTATGTTCGCCGTCAATATTTTAAAAAATTGGGAATTCCAAACTATTACATCTAAAAATGTAAAATAATTCAAAGTTACTATCTTCATCAATTGATCACCTTGAAACTATTCACCGAGATTTTCATTGGTCTTACCTTCCACGTCATTAACTGCAATATTCCATTTGTTGTGTCGCACTTCAAGTAAAACGTTTGAATGGAATAGGCAATAACTAAAGCTTAAACGGGCCTAAACCGCTCCGTGTACCCAACTCGGAAGCCGATACTCTTCAATAATCCGAATCCGAATCAATACGTTGAAAGGCATCTTTTCCAAACCTACTTCTAAATTACACGATTATCTTATCTTATCTTTTAAAGTTTCCTACGATGTTTTATCAGCATCATCAACAACGATAAAATTAAGAAATGGGAAGTTGGTAACGCTTAGAGGAGGCTATTGCAGAATCCACACGCGGAACTTAGAGATAAAAGTTAAGCTATCACTCCTCCCCCTCGAAATCTAGACAAAACGGGATAAATGTTCTAGACACAAGTACCAGAACGGGGAAGGTATTTTTCAAATGTTAATTTTAAATAAAATTCTCTACATTATAATACCGAATCAATTTCTCTCTCATCCTACTTTCAACTTCGTGTTAAAACTTTATTTCTTCCTCTAAATTTGTCTCTACAGGGTGTCCCATAAGTCCGGCATCATAGGAAAAATAATAAAAAGGCAAAACAAAAACTTTTATTTCCAGACCGTGCTCAATATGTCCACCATTGTTTTCAATACACAAATTCAGACGTGATACCCAGTCAGCAAGCACACGGTGAATGATGTCAGGAGTAATGGTGTTACATGCCCCAATAATGCGCTGCCGCAAATGTTCAACACCCCTAATTTTCTCTGCGTATACCAGCGCTTTCAAGTGGCCCCAGAGATAAAAATCTAGTGGCGTGAGATCCGGGCTTCTAGCTGGCCATTCCACAGGCCCTCGGCGTCCTATCTAATAACCAGGGAATTGTTGGTACAGGTATTCCCTTACTTTGGTGCTGTAATGTGCAGGAGCGCCGCCTTGCTGGAACCATGTTGGGAAATTTCCTTCTTCGTTCAAGACACTGGGAAATGCTTCTTCCTTGAGCATACATAGGTAGGTGCCTCCAGTGATATGTTCATCGAAAAAGAGGGGGCTTATGATGCGATCCTTCCAAATGCCACACCATACCATAACCCGAGATGCACCTTGTTCCTTTGAAGAGGTATACCAGTGAGGGTTGTTTTGAGACCAGTAGCGGGTGTTCTGTCGATTTATCTCACCATTTCCATAAAAAACAGCCTCGTCACTGAAAAGAATGGTGGACGGGAAATTGGCATCCCGAGCATAAGAAAAATATGAATTATGGTTTGTAGAAATAGAAAAATATGAATTTCTCCTATGATGCCGGACTTATGGGACACCCTGTAGAATAAAAATGGTATAAAACTGGGAATTTGGTAAATAGGAGGAACTCGCGTTTGAGAAATGGCGAGCGTACAGGCTACGTAAACCTATAAAAGGTTTTTATACACTTTTATTGAGAATGGTTATTTTTACGATAAAATATTTACGCGTCTTTACTTCGGTAGATTTAATTATTTAAAATGTTTGATATAGGCCATAAAAATTATGAAAAAAGGGGAAAAGAACTAAGCTTTCTCCGAACATAAACATCGACTCTGCCCTCGCAGAGAGAAAAGTGAAACGTGAGATTGTACAAAGTATTCCAATAACAATGTTTAAAGTATAATTCAGAAAGAAAAGGATTTTAATTCAACTAAATTATACCCTATATAAAAGACGAACAGTTTCATTCCTTTCTCCGCTGCATTCCACAAACTGCTTTTATAAATACTATTAAGCGTATGTATAAAACACTTTTACGACAATATGCAATTGTGGACAGAAATGTTTACAGTTTCTCCGACTGGACGTGGACGAATGACAGTGCCGGTCTCAGTGCCATGCGGGCGAGGCGGGAAGAGCCAATTGAGGGTGGATTGTGCCCATTATGCCAATTACGATGCCCATACCTCATCGCTGCCATTTCAAACGGAGAAGAATGAAAAAGAGAACGAGGAAGAGAGAAAAAGCGAAAGAACGATAAGAAAATAATTTAAATCATTTGAAAGAACATCCGCCAAACACGAAGAGAACAACCCGTTCTTCTTCTATATAACGCCGAATGAACCGACAGTAGGACAAACGATGTCCTACTGCGCATTTATCCACTAGAAAAAAATTATTAGTCAGCGGTTGAGACCATTGGTAACGGAAGACCTTCATTCGTGTAAACAAAAACAAAACTTGCACTGGGCCAATTACTTACGTAATTAGTCGTATCCTTTTATTAATTTTTGAATTTTTTTAATTAATCAAATGGATACATATTTCTGTCCAATTCCGAGCCAATGACAACCATTACGAAAAACTTGTATGTCGCGCAAAGATTAGTCACAAACCCTACGAAAATGGTTTGTGTCTATACAGTTTATAACGAAATGGCGCTTTCTTATGTCATCAACTTTCGAAAGGTTTAACGGAAATATGATTTGTATTGTTTATGAGAGACGGGTTCATACGTTTCAATTATTTTTTTTTTTATATTTTGTACGATATACAATCTTATTTAATGTATATGAATGATGTTTATCAATAGTATTATTATTATCGTCCTTGTCCTAGGTACCCAACATCGTCATATATACTGCAATCCTGACGTACAAAAGTACTCAAAAAATGTTTATCCGTGTTATATATATATATATATATATATATATATATATATATATATATAAAAGACCAGTCATAACTGTCTCATACACATTAGGTTACTGTTCACAACTGTATTATCAATTTCATGGTATCACCACGGTTATCCTATATCCTAAATAAACATCCTGGGCTTATTATGAAACCCTCATAATTCCCCTTATATGGGCCTATTAATTGGGGCATTTCCCTCCCGTCTCAGCTTTCAGGTCTTGCAAATTGGCTGTGTGCAATGAGATTTATTTTAGCAGCAGCGGATGTTATACTAAAACGGAAATCCTTCATTTAATTACAGTAAAAAAATCACAACTATATTTGGTTTCCTGACCTATTTTAAGACTCGTCTGAATTCGTTTTTTCCTTCATGTTAAACCTTTTAATGCAATAATTGTTTTATACAACCAAAAGTTACAGGTTTCATATATATATATATATATATACTATATATATATACGATTTTTATTCAAGGATATTTGTTCAAATTTTTTATTTTGCTACATATTTTGTAGTTACGATAACGGAGTTAACGGGGTGTGTATAAATAAATACACAAGTAGTTCATAAATATCTCTTATTTAAATGTGTACGAGATCTTTCAGTGATACTAACTTATATATATATATTTTTCTCTAAAGAAAATATGAAGTACTAAATTCCAAAGTGAACAAAATATATTTCTTTAAAAGTAAATAAAAATAAAATGGCGAGCTGCGTACGTGGCCCGCAGCTCTCATCTCTGATTGCCTTCACTAGAGACATCCGGAATAGACTCCGAGAGAAGGGAAATGCCACGCATTCATGTCCTCGGAGGACAAACCGGAGAGGACAAGATTGAGGACAGGGACCTCCAATTTTCCTTATTTACACGCTCAAATGTGGGCAATTTTTGTCCGTGAAAAAGGACACGATGATAGGTCGACCTCTAAACCAAATTTATTAAGTCCTCAAGAGAACAAACACATTGAAAACAAAATCTCTTCATCTCAATAACACAGAACAATCTTTAGCGATCTGAAGCTGGCATATTCCAGCGAAAACACGATTTCTTACGTCCAGCAAAAATGGATACAATGGGGTGCAATGCCAATTCTCTACGTCGAGACAAAGAACCGTGAACCTTTTTCATACCAAGAAGCAAGTGGTCTCAGCCTCGATCATGAAGCGGATAACACACTCCCTACTACCGTTGTTTCGGGAAGTACAATAATTTAATGTGGTAGCGATATGCACAGCCGAATAAATTATCAATACAAAGTCCGCTACAACCTTGGCCCCTACATAAGAAACGGTCGTTATTCAATGTTAAAAACTTCGTTCAGCCAACTAACATTTACTCTATATAATTGCGAAGCAGTTTTAGCAATCATATCTTGCCCAAAAGTTCCACTATAGCAGTTGGAAAATAGTCTTTTTTTCACGACGACAGCGTGAATGGAGGAATCCTCAAACCAAACTTTACTTTCTGTATAAAAGGTCTAAAAATCACGTTCTGAAAAACGTTCCAATTTTGATGCATCATATATAATTCATCAAAAGTAAGCTTTGGCAACAGCGGATTCAATTGTATAACGATTTCTTAATAAATAGATTGAGGTGGGGATGGGGGAGATGGGGATAGTGTTGAAGTTGCCTTTGCACTTTAGGCATCAAGATGGAAAAGGGCAAGTTTATTTTTGGGAAACTATTTTTAAGTTAAACTAAAAAGGAATATCTGGAGATAACTTTTAAAATAGCAAAACTTAAAAATAAAACTAATTATGATCAGATGTAAATAACATTGAAATTGGTGATGAAAAACTACCAATGCATAAACTCTTCATTATTTCAGTTAACTCTCGAGAAAGTTCGAGATTCAGTTTACGGTACACGCAAATAAAAATGCTTACCTTTATTCTTTGAGGGTGACATGGGGTCCTCCGCTCCTTCGAAATCTTCAGTATCATAGCGTCTTCCCATTTCGCAATCTGATATTAAAACCATATATTTAGATATGTAAATTAACAACAAAAGACGTGGTGGCTAAAACGAGGTAGTCAATAAATTCGCAGATTTGTATCATTAAACCCCATCAATATAGTCCGCGAATTTATTGATTACACCTCGCAAGGTAGTTTCGTGGCCACCAGATTTCGGTGATCCACCTATTTCATACGTCGGGCAAATCTGGTTGAGTCTTATGCCCGGGTTAGGCTACATTAGGTTAGGTGATCATTCTAGATTAGTTAGTTATTTCTCACGTCACCAACTTCTTCGGCCAATCAGGTGTCATGTTACCAAAAATAGTTAGCCACGAAGCTACATATTTACCCTTTTTTTTTTATCAGAACCCACTGAACTAAAACGTACAATACAAATTCATCAGGCTGAAAATTTCTATGAACTACTGTAAGTTCTAACCATGTTGCTAAAATGTCATAAGTGCATTATTATTTTCAATTTTACACAAAATAAGGATAACATAAGCTTACGTTAACGCCTATATTGAGGCTGATGGGCAACTGCCAGTTTTCTAAAAAAAAAAAAAAAAAAAAAACCTATCAGATGTTAAACTGACTTTTCTTTTGGAACCTTTCTGGCTCCAAATTTTTTCCTGAATACGGTTTCGCAAACCTCGTAATGAGAAAGTGCTTCTGGAAAGTAAACAACATGGTGATTGTAGCCTATGGCAAAAAGCTCGCTTACCATGTTATTCTGATTTTGTATAAAAGTGGAAATAATACTGTACAGTGTACACTATGAATTTCGGCAGTTATGCAATGGTTGAAATTCCCTTCACAAATCTTCACACTGGTAAGTTCATTGTATAGAACATTATAAGTTATATTTAACTAGGTGCAAGAATAACAACAACAATAATAATAATAATAATAAAACCTTGTGTATGAGCAGAAACTAGTATTAATTGACCCTACGTTAGTAAAAACAAAAAAAATTAATGATTAAAAATTATTTACAAAGTTACTTCTTATTTCAAAACTCTTCTTGCGGCAGATATTACGTAAATACATTAAACGTTATCTTAACTATAAATAATTCTTTCTTTAATACTTTATTAATCGTCTAAAAAAAACATCGAAGCTTAATGGAACGAAACAAAACTAATTAAGATGTGAAAAACACCTTCGAACTCAAATAACTAAAAAGAAACCAACTAAAATTAAACCAAGAAAAAATAAATAAATAAATAAATAAAGAGGAAACCAAAAGAGGAAACCAACTAAAGAAAAAAGCCCTTCAAGAAATCAAACGATCAACCAAAAACAAATAAACGAACCAACTGAAAGGCACCAACCACCTAAAACAGAAAGCAAACAAACCAACGAAATAAAAAAAAAAAAATCCAATCAGAGAGCGCAACCGAAGGAAGGAAGTGGGCAGAGGAGAACAAGGAGAAACTGTGCATGAAGGTTAAATACAGTTTGGACGAGACGAAGAGATGGGCAAATGAAATCCCTCTCTTCGTGGGAAGCAGCGCCATCTATCTCTCGTTTGCCTCCAAATGCGTTTGCCTTTCTCTGATCGGAACTTGTTTCGATTCGTAAATAAAAGAAAAGTGTTTGCGTTCTGATGACTGCATTTGGTCACTCCACACTTTCAAATGTTCATGTTAATTAGATATACGACAATATTACAATCTCGCAGATTTGCGTCAATGAATGGGTAAATTTAGTACCTCATTGATTCTCTTACAATTTCATCATCATCCTCGTGTGTGTATATATATTGAGATCCTTTTGTTATTTTTGAGTAACTAAGGTTCCCGAAGAACACTTCTATCGTAACTATATAGTATATATATATGCTTGCTCACGCACGATTTTTCTTAATACAAAATTAACCCACAAGGATTCGAACCCATGACCTCTTGCGGCAGGTTGTGTTAGATTTTACCCTGTCGTATCAGAGTAGTTAGTATCCACGAATTCTAACTTAAGAAAACATTTTATACAAGATTCTCCTCTGGTATGGAATGTTGTTAAGATTTGACCTTTTAATTTTTTGTTAATTCTCCTTATATATAAATGATTGTTATATATATATCTTAAGGTAGAGATGTATAAGGCATCAATAAACCAAAATATGTAGGTATAAAAATTGAAGCAATATAAAAAACACCGCTTAAATAATGTAGTTCTACAGTTAAGCGAGTATTCTCTCATTTACAAAAAGTTGAATTAAGTCCTAATCCTCTTCTATATCGTATATTGCTCAATCTCGCTACCTTCCCCAGTCGCACCCGACCTTGGCTTAGGCCGAAAACTTGTGCCCGAATGTACCCTAGCTACATTAGGCGTTTTTTTTAAGTAAATTATTCTATATATATAAATTTATTTATGTTATTTATTACTAACAATAATTATAGTAACCTTTTCCTTCATTGTACATTTTTATTTAAACCAAAAAATTTAAGATGTACCGTTATTCAAAAGCAAATATTTCAGTAACTAGTCGCTGAAGCAACACGCATTTTGGGTTCATTTCCCGATAACTAGTCCCGAAACACACAGAAGCATTTGGTAGAAACGTTCAATTGTAGTACAATTTATATTATTGTAAGTCTCAAAGGTCGGGGAAGGATTAATTAACACCAGTACCATCCCCTTCGCAACTAATATAATATCAAGAGAAAATACTGAGAATCTTGTGTCGAAAGCGAAGTACAGTCGTAACATGATCACGAGATTATAGCGAGTGAGCTTAAGGAAACAGATATTACGGAAAGTTACGACTGCGTATGGATACTTAATTTTCTCTGACTCTAAAAAGGAATATTAAACATATTCGTAAATGGGGTTAAATCTGAAATTTCGTTAAATCGTCAGTTCAGTTCGACGAGGTATTATTATATAGTATTCCTCCGTTGTTTCTAATAATGATTGCAAACACAGATGCAGTTATTCGAGTTAATATATCATATTTCGGAGACGACGACAAAAATATGTAAGGAAAATATGAAGTTGAAAAAGTGATAAATGATATCAATATTTAAAATGGTCTGAAGACGACAATACGAAGTTTAATGTAGAACAATTTCAATTCATTAGATATGCATGGTAACAACAACAACAACGACGACGACGAGGAACTCTAGAAGGAAGGATATAAAACAAAAATAAATTACACCAAACCGGCGAGTTAAAGATCTTTTAGTAATGATGTCATCGGATGAAGACATTTAGGGAACGTTACAATAATAAAATTATAATTTAATAAAGAAATAATGAAAATGGTGTGGAGGAGCTTTCATATCGAAAAATTAAATATCGCTGCTTAAAGTATACGACATTTTAATTTTATCAATAACTAAGTATTGCTCAGTACTCAAGGCCAGACGTAGAACGAAACTTCGCAAACAGAATCGATACAAAGAACTTTCACGTCTAAGAATAAGATAGACGAAAGAAAGGTGAAGACAACAATCTCAAACTCTTCTAACTCCCTGGAAAGAAGACGTGAGCGGTACATAATAATAATAATAATAATATACAGCATATGTTCAGTAAATACTCGAACAACATGTTCCAAATTTTATAAATTAAATAACGCTGGAATGAGAAAACGGGTAGATTCTGAACTGTTCCGTTCTTTCACGGCAACCCGGAGAATTTTCGTCTTCCACTGTTCAACATCATCCAGTACCCGGCCCCACTCCCTCTCCCCCCAATATCACGTAACTTCATAATGAGCCTAAACAATTTCCGTACGACGTGTTAAATTGTAAAAGTTTTATTTCATTTGAAATTTCTACGTCTTCAATAAATTTTGAATTTCTTGTTTTTAACAATTTCATGAAATTTCGGGGCACCCTGTTTGGAAACCATGACCAAACTACTTAAAGTGCCGTCAAAAGAATTGAGGAATCACACGAACACACGAAACAAATTACATTCAGTAATCAACTGGACAAGTTCTTGAGCAACAAGAACGAGGCATAAGATGGAATCTTTTGATCAGCCAGAGCAGAATGAAAATAGAAAACAACTCTCTCCTTCATCAAATCCCTCAGATGAGGCGAGACGTTGCGAAAGGGTCGATCTCAGGCCGATTCTGAACATTTATTAAAATAAGTAATTATTCTTTGTATAGCCTTAAATATTAACATGCGAGTGCAATAGTACCTATGTCCAGTTAAATATCGGTCATAAATATGTCTTGTCTGTGATGTTAAGTTTTATTATTGTCTTAATTCGATTTAGCAAAGTATTTGCAAAAATTTATTTAGCACTTTCTAAAAGTTTAAAGTTAAAATTTACTTATTTTTTTTAACTAATGACTTTCTATACGAAATACAATTATACAAACATAGGCACTATACTGGCACAGTGGCACAACCTTCGCAAAGGCCAGCATACAGAAATCGATATATATTTTTACTTGCGTTTTGCCATTACTATTTATTTATTTATATACAGTGGCGTTCAAAAGTCTGCGTCCACCTTATAATCACCCAATTTATTGTAAATTGTACGAATATATAAGATAATTACAAAAAAATTTGATTTTTTATTGCTACATTTGCTTCTAAATGTAGTTATTATAACTTAGTAAATAAATTAACAATTTAATGGCATAATCTTATTAATAATCGATATGACCTTTTGCTTTAATGACGGCTTCCACTTTGTGAGGCACAGATTCGACAAGTTTCGGGATAACATCTTACGCTATGTCGTTCCAGCATTCTTCTACATTCTCCCAAAGAGAATCAAGAGAAGTTATATTCTTTTTAGCTTTCAGACTCTTCAAATGGTCCCAAAGATGCTATATTGGATTGAGATCAGGACTTGTGGAGGAAACTTCATAATTTGTAGAACACCATCTTTTTTCTTGTTGTGATAGTTCATGCAAAAGTTAAAAGTGTGCTTTGGGTCGTTATCCTGCTAGAAAATGAATCGTTGACCACAAAGCCTCAATCTTGATGGTATTGCGTGTCTCGCTGGTACGGAGTGGTACTTCTCTTTTGAGAGAGTGTAAGTGATTCTGTGAAGATCTCAACTCCAGAATAACTGAAACAACCCCAAACTTGAATGTTGCCTCCATCATGTTTTACTGAATGTTTTATACAGGGATCTATCAGTTTTTCGTTGGTTCTACGTCTAACATAAACTCTTCTATGAGACCCAAAAAGTTTCACTTTCGATTCATCAGTAAAAAGAACTTTTTTCCAGTCATCTACAGTAAAATTTCGATATTCTCTCGCACACTCCGATCTTTTAGCCTTATTTTGTTTCCTCAGTAGTGGTTTGGACACAGCAACTCTGCCATGGAGACCAGCTTTTACGAGTCTTCTTTTTATAGTACTCGTATTTATTGGAGAGTCCAGTTGTTCATTCAACTGTGCCTAAATCTGCGTAGCTGTGGCTTTTCTGTCACGCAGTGATGTAACCTTGATGTAATGATCTTCAGAATAAGTAGTCATTTTAGGTCTGCCAGATCTTGTCTTTGCAGAGCACGATCCAGATTCTTTATATCCGCTTATAGTTCTTTGGATGGCCCCTTTTGAAACGTTAATTTTTGCCGAGATCTGGCGTTGGGACATTCCCTCTCTTGAGGGACCAATTATTCGTCCTCTCTGG
Source organism: Bathynomus jamesi (assembly GCA_023014485.1). Lineage (NCBI taxonomy): Eukaryota > Metazoa > Arthropoda > Malacostraca > Isopoda > Cirolanidae > Bathynomus > Bathynomus jamesi. The sequence continues at coordinate 24,539 of JAJOZX010005071.1, read as the reverse complement.
GATAAACTTAGTTCCTTAGACATTTCAATTACGGCCTGTAAAGGAAGAATAGAGAAAATTATCAATTATTTTTAATCAAATTGCTGCAATGTCATTGACAAATTGGTTTTATCAATTATAATTGACCAGTTGTTAAAATTACTGTATGAATACACTATTTTGAGGATTAATAACATTTGGCTATGGTCTGTCACCAATACCTGGGTTAAAATCGGTTATTATACTGCAAAGAAAAAAAACGTTAAAAGGACCAAAAAGGATAATTTTCATTAATGTGTCCTTTCTTATGAAATAAAAGCAACATTACTTACACATGTAGTAGAATATATGAAATACCATTTCTTGTAAAAGAAAATACCGTAATACAGCGGACATACTTTCTCAGAGTTGTATTATTTTCTAGAAATTGACTAAAACTGAGGTAGACGCAGACTTTTGAATGCCACTGTACGTATCATATATTTCTTTTCTGCAGGAAGGAGCCAAGGGCGAGCAAGCGTAAAAATCCCCCCCCCCCCTCCAACATAAGGATACGAAGGGGGCCAAGGGTCAGAGTTTTCGAGATGTCCATATACGAGGCAATATATATATATATATATATATATATATATATATATATATATCTTGTACATCTATAAATTTAAAAAAAAATCAAGAAATGCTTATTATCAACCTTGTAGTTCAACCGTGGCATTCTTATCGTTGTGGTACAAGTTCCACCGATATAAGTTCCACCAAACCGCGTTAAGCGTGCACCTGTAACGCACGTACGGTACACCTTTCGCGTTAATCAGTATAAAAGCTGTCCATGAAAGGATGGTAATCTCCGACGCTAATCTCGTAATCTCGCGTTCCTTGAATTGCAATTACGGCAACGAATGAAAGAAAGCCGCCAACCGAAATTGGCAGGTTTATAAATTTCAAGGATTTCTTTAACGATTACGATCTTCTCAAATGGTAATCCGAGATAATCTGTAACACCTCCTAAAAGTATGTAAACAAAATTACGATTCCCGGATTATCCGCATTGCGAGATCGTAACTTTTATACATCCATCCTAATTAGATTCATCTATTTTACGTTGAAAAATGTGTTGACAGCGCAGCGGTCGGGTTGTAGGAGAGGAAGGATTCGGATCGCGGCTTCGTGACGAATTTTTAAGACCAATTCAAACACATTTTCTTTCTATGATAAAACATATTTCGATATTTAAAAAATGTCAATGAGTTAACTTGGATACGAAGGAATTAAAACTTGAGCAGGACTAACAAGGAATGATCCTTTTAATCCTTACACCGTGTGGATCTACCACATACGCGAGTGAAGTCTCAAAACATCACACAGAAGGAAGAGCTCCCGAGAAACATCTTGAGAGCCTTATCGCTAAATGAAGAGAGGCCAACGCGATTACTGTGAGGAGTACCGTACATTTCATATGATTTAAACGCTTCTCTAAAACAACAAAACACACACACACAAACCTTTTTTAAATCCATATATCTAAAAAGCTTATTAACTCAACCTAATTTAATTTAATCTAACTTTAGTACCATCGAATCAAGAAGGACGCAATAAATGTTTCGGGCGCAATTGGGGGCTCGAGGTGTTTTCTGTTAAGTCATTAAATAGTGAGGTACTGTACTCGCTAATCTAGCCTAACCTACTCGGAACCAACGTATCTTTTTCCAACAATAAAAATGTTTCAAGATTTATATAATTTTGAATATTCCGAAGTACCAAAAGTGTTACTTCACAAAAAATTACCCCATTACATCTCTGCATTATAACATACTCAGCCCACTTATGCCCAGTTGCCTACACGCACGCGCGCGCGCACACATTATTATATAATTTAAAGTTTAATAATATTAATAACAATAAAAAAATTACTGATCGTCTTCAATTTCATTGCTCACTCCGTGTATTATGGGTACCATACCCATAATATACTGATACCCGCATGACTGTAATAATACGTCAGTGGCGACACGAAACCCACCCACTGACCTTTCAGAGCGAAATCAAAACCATAATTACAACAAGATATGGTAAAATTTGATTCCTTCCGTACTTAAAAGAAGACTAATCACTTCAAGACGGATTTTTCCTCCTCGATATGACCTAACCGGGGTCTAGTTTCACTCTGAACGTATGACGCTGGTCATTATATATATATAATCTTATATATATAACCTTTCCTGTCCTTTCCTTTCCTTTCAACCTTTCAGGTGTTCCGTGCGATATTTCCTCATTTGACGGAGGTCAGGCTTGTTGCTCTACACCCCCCTTCTCAAGTTGACCTGGTGAAGTAGAGTTGAATCCTTTTCCCACTCCCCGCTTTCCAGGGCTACGTCGTAGCCAATGTCGTAACGCTGCTTTCCTTTGATCAACGAAGTTAAGCGACATTGAGTTGGTTGAGTGGTTATAGGTTTCAAAGAAAGATTGGGGACAAGTTCCTCCATTATTTTCCATGTGTAAATAATGGTGTTCTTCTCTTCTTCTTTCCAGCAAATATAAATTTAATTTAGTAACCTCTCCCAGGATATAATTTTTTGCATTCACCGATCTTGCGAAGCTTCTCTGAATCCCTTCTACGTCATTATTTTTTATTTTTTTCATATGGGGATGTTAAGACTAAGCAATATTCTAACCTGGGTATAATCAGTGTTTTCATCAGAATAATAATAATTATATTTCTATGCCTTCTTTTAAAGGTTCTCGGTATCTGTCCAGTTATTCTTTTTGCTTTGTTTTTACTGCTCTCTATTTTGTGTTTCAAATTTCGCGTCATCAGTCATTATAACCAGGGCTGTGCGGGTCTATCACTTTCGGGTCCGGGTCTGGGTCATTTTTCTAATTTAGTTTCGGGTCCGGGTCCGACCGGAAAGTTCACTTTCAGGTCTTGTCGGGTCTTTCAGTATATGACCCGGGTCTGTGTCGGGTCCATTATTAAAAATGTAATAATTATAATCTGGTATAGGATAGGTAATAAGATTGCTACCGTAGCTACATTAACATGTTTTCTGAAACAGAGTAAAACACATTATGGCTATACGTAGTAGCCTAACCATATGGGTGCAGCAAAAATAACGCCCTTTTTAGTTTATTCTCTTTTATTGAAGGAAATAAATGAATTACAGCATTTTAAGAGAAATAATAAGGTTTTTAAGAAAAATACAGCATTTTAAGAAAAATAATAAGTACTTTCTCAGTAAAAACTAAAAAATAACAAAATGATACAATATAAAACTAAAAAATTATACTGTATAAAACTATAAAGATACAATTATTAAAAGGGCGTTACTTTGGCCGCACCCGATATATTAATTAATCCGATTTTGGAAATGTTTGAAAGTAGGTATATTAATTGTATTAATATTTAATAGTAACTAGGTATAGTTATACACGCATTGCTAAGGGGCAAAGTACGATGTATGATTGCTCTCTTCAACCCCCTTATTCTAAATTTTAATTAATTTTGTGAAAACAAATTCTATATTTTTTTGGGGTGAACTCAAATGGAAATTATCATCATCTTGCATTGAAATTAAATATTTTGTTTATCTTAAAAAAACAAAAATAAAACCGATAATATGAAATAATTAAAGTCATTTGGTAGTAATATTGTCTTTATATTTTGAGGTCAACATATTCTGTGAACTCCTTTAAAACAGATATTGATATAGCGGCATAGCCTATACTCATTTCTTCTAGAATCTAGATTGAAAGTTGTGGCAAGACAGGAGAGAGATTTCTCAATTTTTAACTGATTTTTTTTATTTTGAATATACACAATATTATATATATATTATATATATATATATATATATATATATACACACTTCTTAACTGAAATATTTTTATTAGGACTATTCTACACTATTTTATTTGAGAAGACTTTATTCCCTAACACCGTTCGATCACAAACACAATATATACTGCGTCTAATAATGATTGCGAAAGAGAATTTCCTTACGGGTTCAGAATGAAGCTTAGAGCGGAGAACAATCTTTCAACGCTAACTTGTGTGCACGGAGTAGACAATGCTACCAAGGCTGCCTGTTTTAATTCTCCTCCCATTTCATGGGATCTTGATGGATCAGTTTCCCAGCTGAATCTCTCTTTTTCGCGAGGCGAGGACATTTTTCAAACTGTATCACACCCGCATCAAACTTCGCACTCAGTGACACAGTTTGAATTCGTCCTTCCTTCTGGAGAAGTCTTTCCTTTTGTCGCAATTCTTTTTCAACTCACAAACAAACAATAAAATATATTAGGATTAGGCCATTCTTCCGTCACCGTTAACTCTCCACTTCCAGTGAGTCATTTGGAGGGTGGAGTGATATTCAATACATTGTGGCCAAATCTAAAGGCGCGCACAAGTTTTGTAAACTAAAAACCCGGCTGTGCGGGTCCTTCACTTTCGGGTCGGGTCTGGGTCAATTTTAAAATTCGCTTTCGGGTCCGGGTCTTTTTTCTAATTCACTATCGGGTCCGGGTTCGGGTCTAATCTCACTTTCGGGTTAAACCCGGGTCTGGGTCCGACCTGCCAGCCCTGATTATAACCCTTAAATTTTTTACTTTAGAGTTTCTCTCAATTTCTTGTCTATTTGGGGGCATAGTATTCCATGGATTTCAGTTGTTTTCCTTCTTCTTTACCTTAAAACTTGAAATTTCTCAGTGTTTAAGTTTCATAGTGTTGCCTTCAAACCAATTGTAGATTTTGTTCATGACCGTTTGTAGATATTCTATATCATCTGGATTTCTTATTTTTCTACTAATTTTTGTGTCATCAACAAAGGATGTTACTGTGATATCATTGGTAACTTTATCATCTATATCAATTAGCGTGATTAGGAATAGTAATGGAGCTAATACTGTTCTCGTGGTATTGAGCTGACCTCTGACTCTAATGAAGATATTCCTTGGACTGCAACGACTTGCTGCCGCTCACTAGGTAAATTATATATCCATTTTCCAACTTTTTCTGCTATCCCATAATTATACTAAGGGGTTCCAAAAAACCTTAGCCCCCCCCACTTGCAGCTTACATGTTTACTTATATCGAAATAGTTTTTAGTGATTATAAAAATATATAAAATTCTTTATTTATTGCGGGTATTAAAATTACTCTAGCTGATAAAGTGATAATATAATGGCTTCTCAATTAATTGGTGATTCGGAGAGGCAACGTGTGATAGATCGCGTACGAGCAATAACATTTCGGGAAGCTCGTGATGCTGGAGCCACCTTTATAACACGTTCATGGGTTGCCAAAAAGTTGCGAAGAAGTGAGGACTTCGTCAAAAGAAATTGGAATAAAACTTTGGATGAATGTAAAATGGATAAAACCAAATCTGGGCGCCCAAATTTGCCACTCTCTCAGGAAACAAAGGACATCATTGAAAGCGGCACGCGTAAGCGGAAAAACAGCTGTGCTAAACTTTCTAGAGATCGAAGTGTTGAGAGGAAAGATCGTTAATGGTGAGATCATTCGACTGTACCGTCATAGGCAAGGTTTAAAGCCTTGTCATGAACTTCCAAAGCCAAGGAAAACTCAACTTAACATCGATGACAGTATGTGGTTTGCCCATTATCTTGAAGATTGGGATGTGGATGATTTCATGCATTTAGCTGTCTCCGATGAATTTTTTGTTTACGTAACACGTCGGCCTAACTACCAAAATGATCGTGTGTGGGCCACACACCAGATGAAATCGATGACAATGAACATTATCGCGAATTATTAAAAAGTCCAGACTGTGTTGGTGTGTTTGTTTTGTTCACTGCAAAGAAGCTCATGTGGGTGCTGAAGCCAAATGGTCAGAGTTGGGATGGACAGTATTTTCGTGATATTATTCTATCCCAGCATGTCATTCCTTTTCTAAGAAACCCAAACAATGTTATGGATGTCGATCAGGTCACACTTCTGCACGATAAGGCCCCCGGCTTTAAGGCATTAGCCCAGTGATTCCCAACGTGGGGCGCACGCCCCACAGGGGGGCACTTTGAATATTTTGGGCGGCAATTTGAAAATGCTACAATAAAATGAAATTTATACATAATAATAAAATTATAAAATAATGAAATTTATACATAATAATTCAACTCGTTTGGCGAGAGAGCTACTGTTACCATTCCCATCTTCATATTTGGTGGAATGTGGTTTCAGTGCTGTAAATGACTTACTACAGAAAAAAAGAAACCGACTGGATATCACAAAACCAGGAGACTTACTGTAAGACTGAAGCTAACTAAGTTAGTGCCTGAAATCAAAACCATTTGTAGTAAACATCAAGCTCAAGGATCTCACTAACTTGAGATTATCAAACTTTGAATTTGCTGTATTTTTACCTAATATTGTGAATTTAAAGTGGTATTATTGATTAAATTACTTTTTGTGAATTTAAAATTGCCACTTTTCAACTGAGAAGTTTTATTTCAAGAAAATAATATAGTTAGCTTCAATTTCAAGTTTCTTGACTCATATTTAATGTAACTCATATTGAATGTACTCATATTATTGAAATTTAAAATAACTTTTCAACTGAGAAATTTTATTTCAAGGTAATAATTTAGTTAGCTTCAACCTCAAGTTATTTACTCATATTGAATGTACGGTAACTCATTAAATGTACTCATATTATTGTAAATTTTAAATAATACCTTTTCAACACCAAATTTGTTTTTATATTAATGGGGGGCATCAAATTTTTTGAGGTGTCGAGGTGGGGCATGGCGCAAAAAAGGTTGTGAACCACTGCATTAGCCACTCAACAGTTGTTGCGGAACCATGAGATCGATTTCTTTGGAAATGAAGAATGGCCAGGAAATTCTCCTGACCTGAACGTCCGTGAACACATTGGATCAGTTATAAAGGACAAGGTTGAATGTCTCTCGTTTCAAGAACCTGCAGCAAATCGATTTTCGAAGGATACAATGACGCAACACATTGAAACTGTTTTAGCAAATTTGCGTAACGATCAAGATCTATTCACGTCACTTTTGGCAAGCTACCCAAAGCGAATTCAGGCTATCTTGGAAGCCAATGGCGGGAACACCAAGTTTTAATTGTTTCTCATTAAATGCAGGATTAAATTCTCTTTTGTAAGGTATGTTTAGTTTTACTGTACCTCTAATGGTTTAGGCCAGCGCTGTCCAACTTGCGGCCCGCGGAATGGACTTTTGCCAAATTTCATTTCTGAATTTTCTTCCCTATTTTGTCATTTCTAGTAGGGAGAACAACATTCAGCGGATTCCTAAGTCGTATTAACCATCAGTGTATGATTATAGGCAACATCTTGGCCGCGCTTTATAGAAGTTGGACAGCACTGGTTTAGGCCATTGGGGGGGGAGGGGGGGGGGGGCTAAGGTTTATTGGAACCCCGTATATTGCAGTTTATGCGTTATGATTCCAAGGTCATACTCGTCGAACGCCTTGACATAGTATCAGCGTATCAATTGATGTTATAGTGTTCCATTAGGCGTGATAAGCACGATTTTCCTCACCAGAATCCATGTTAATTATCATTTAATTTTGAGTCTCCAAAAAGTCATAGGTTTTTCTCTAACTATTCTTTCAAATATTTTGGTGAGAAGACATGTAAACGACATTGGCCTAGTTTTTTTTTCTTCAGATCAATCCCCTCCTTCAGGATGTCTCCTGTGTTTAGTAATCGTCGTATATATATATAAATGCGCCTGGGTGGTGTAGTGGTTAGTGTCGCTGACTACGAATCCATCGGCCCCGGGATCAAGACCCGCTGACGGCAGCCGGCACGCAGCAAAACCCAGCTGTTCATCCTTCCACACAATAAAAAAAGGAAAGTGGTTGGTAGATAAATAGATACACTGAGTGGCCTAGTGGTTAAGACGCTGTGCTGCTGGTGGGGCGTGGTTCGGATTCCACGTTAAACTGTAGGTCTAAGGTGGAGTGAAAAGCTTGACCTTTGTCAGAATGAACAATTCGGGCGGAAGCAAACCAAAGGTTTTATATATATATATATATATATATATATATATATATATATATATATACTGTATATATATATATATATATACACTAAAATCACAGAATAACACGTGATCTTATTAATCAGCAAACAACCACAGGGAAAAACACGAAGTCCGAGTCTGTTTCTCCTTGATAATGTGAATATATCACGAAAGCGCTCGGACTTCGTGTTTCCTTTTCCCTGTGGTTGTTTGCTTATATATATATATATATATATATATATATATATATATATATATATATATATATATTATATTGTAAACTATTGACAGTTAGCGGTAACGAAAAAAGAGAGAAAGGTACGAAACTGCAGACAGGTTCTGAGCTCTTGGTCCAGTTTGTGTAGAGCAAGTCTAGAGTACTATGAATGTGCTTGTGACAAACTGGTATATTTGTATTGCTTTGGGAGAAAACACAAAGTCGCACTTTCCTCCAGAAAAATTATGCATCCAGATCTATAAAGACAGGAGCGTCTGCGAAACAATGCGACAAAATAGGCACCAAAAAATACATACAAATCATGATGGGTATGATAACGATAACTGACCACTGTTGCTTCCAGTAGTGATAAGCGACGTTCGGAAGCGTTGTCAGTAAGTAGTTTTACGTTGACTTTTAGCGTACTTGGCAATGATGCTACGAGTTACTCGTACCCTGAATGAGTATGGACGGAACGGTGTTTCATAAAATCGGTGGAGCTCTTTTCTTCTACCCATGACCTCATCTATTAACACACACAAGGAAAAAGAAAAGTGATTCCAAGGCCTTTCGTGTATTCATAAGTACACCTCGTCAGGGAATGAAGGGAGAAGGCGAGATGCCCAAAATATATACAGCGGGACGGAGACAAAAAGATTAGCACAAAATTAACAAGATTTAATGAGCGGCAGAAGGAATTTTAACAGGATATTGTAAATTTTATACATTCCCGCAGTTATTGAAATTATTTTTAAAATGGATAAATGCACATTCTAGAATATTCCTTTCAATTATATATCTCTTTTTAACGAGCGCTTTAGTGTGTGTGTATGTATGTATGTATGTATGTATGTATGTGTGTGTATATATATATAACCGTGCATGAACAAGGAATTCTTCTGGGAAAATTAAATCCTAGATCCTGTCCCAAAGCTGGATCCTATCTGCTTTGCAAATAGCTGGTGAGGGAAGCTATATTTTGGGGCCTCCTTGCGAGTGACCCATTACCCACGTTGGGCTAATATCAAAGAAAAAACTAGTGTTTGTCATTTACCATTACTTATTTGGACTATAGTGGATTTAATTTTCCGAGAAGAGTTCCTTGTTCCATGCACGGTCTGTGTGTATCATAAAATATCTCAAGGGACCAAATGTTCCGAGTTCTACCATATATATATATATATATATATATATATACATTCAACTGCAAAGAACACGCAGTATAAATAACGTAAAGAACGACGCTTGTATAGGAGATATTCCGCGCAAGACGAGAAAGAGAAAACAACAAATGAAAAAATGAAGTACCACCTGGGAATCGAACCCGGGATCTTCCGATTGCCGGTCAGACGCGATAACCACTACACCATGGACTCCACTCTTCCAAATGCCGTAATTCCTCTACATACTCGCAGAAACCAATGCCCCAAGGGGGCACCTCCCGCTTGCCGTAACATTATATACATTCAACTGCAAAGAACACGCAGTATAAATAACGTAAAGAACGACGCTTGTATAGGAGATATTCCGCGCAAGACGAGAAAGAGAAAACAACAAATGAAAAAATGAAGTACCACCTGGGAATCGAACCCGGGATCTTCCGATTGCCGGTCAGACGCGATAACCACTACACCATGGACTCCACTCTTCCAAATGCCGTAATTCCTCTACATACTCGCAGAAACCAATGCCCCAAGGGGGCACCTCCCGCTTGCCGTAACATTATATACATTCAACTGCAAAGAACACGCAGTATAAATAACGTAAAGAACGACGCTTGTATAGGAGATATTCCGCGCAAGACGAGAAAGAGAAAACAACAAATGAAAAAATGAAGTACCACCTGGGAATCGAACCCGGGATCTTCCGATTGCCGGTCAGACGCGATAACCACTACACCATGGACTCCACTCTTCCAAATGCCGTAATTCCTCTACATACTCGCAGAAACCAATGCCCCAAGGGGCACCTCCCGCTTGCCGTAACATTATATACATTCAACTGCAAAGAACACGCAGTATAAATAACGTAAAGAACGACGCTTGTATAGGAGATATTCCGCGCAAGACGAGAAAGAGAAAACAACAAATGAAAAAATGAAGTACCACCTGGGAATCGAACCCGGGATCTTCCGATTGCCGGTCAGACGCGATAACCACTACACCATGGACTCCACTCTTCCAAATGCCGTAATTCCTCTACATACTCGCAGAAACCAATGCCCCAAGGGGCACCTCCCGCTTGCCGTAACATTATATACATTCAACTGCAAAGAACACGCAGTATAAATAACGTAAAGAACGACGCTTGTTTTCTCTTTCTCGTCTTGCGCGGAATATCTCCTATACAAGCGTCGTTCTTTACGTTATATATATATATATATATATATATATTATATATATATATATTATATATATATATATATATATATATATATATATATATATACTGAAAACACTGATTATACCCAAATTGGAATACTGTTCGGTCCTAACATGTCCATATAAAAAAGAAGACAATAGACAGCTAGAAGGGATTCCGAGAAACTTCACAGCCAAGATCAATGGGTGAAAAGAACTAAATTACTGGGAAAAGATTACGCGAGTTTAACCTATATTCACTGGAAAGGAGAAAAGAGAGAGACTATTATTTACACTTGGAAAATAATGGAGAAACTAGTCCCTAATCTTACTCTGAACCCCGTAACTCCCCAAACAACAGTGGAAAGTAGAAGAGGAAGACTGTGTCGTGTTCCCAAATTAAAGGCTAGACCCTGAAAGAAAATAGTTTTGTCGTGAGAGGACCAAGACTGTTTAATCAGCTGCCCAAAGACCTAAGGAACACGAGTGGTGTTGCGGTGGACATCTTCAAAAGATGATTTGACGCCTGGCTCAGAACAATCCCCGATGAGCCGGGCCTACCTGGCTATGCGAGGTGGAGAGTACAAGAAACCAACTCACTACTTCACCAGGCCAACTCGAAAGGAGGGGCGACAAGCTTGACCTTCGTGAAATGAGGAATCATCGCACGGAACATTTGAAAGGTTCAAAGATATATATATATATATACACACACCTCGATATTCGTCGTTTTGAATTTCGTCGTCGTTTTGCACTTCCGTCATCACTCTTCATACCCATACCCATACCCGTACCTCGCAGATTCTCTCTTTTCATACTTTCGTCGTTTTGTCATTTGGTTTTTTGTTCGTTGTTTTCCCTTTGGAAGGATATACAAGAGCTACTTGACTCGCATGCACGCAGCTTATCAAATGACGAACTTATTCAGCAACAGAGTACGGTTGAACACGAAAGTGAAGGAGACAAACTCGGTTTCAAAAGTTTTTTCAACAAAAGAACCGTCCGAGGGCTTTCGTTTGCTCGAAGCAAAGAATTTTTGTTGAAGTCCCGGATCGGAACGCGGAGCAGCAGTACAAGAGTGATAAGAGAATTGGAAAAAAGTATTAGCCGCTACCATCAATAATATTGTATATGAAGAAGAAGAGAGATTGAACAAACGAAACTAGACCAGTTTTTTCAAAAAAGGTTCGAAATAATTTTGCCGTGTTTTTTTCTTTTTAATACTTTTATTAATGTGTTTATCACCTCTATTTCAATACAGTTTGAAATGCAATGGTCGTTTTATTGCGTTTCACCCTGTTATCGCTAATAAAAGCGTGTTTAACCGTTTTTAAATATATTAATATTAATTTTTTATTTCCCGTGGAACGAATTAAAAGTTTTCCCATTGAAACCCACGTTATAATGGGCTTTGAAATTCGTTCATTTGCAATTCGTAGTGTTTTCTCGGGACCAATTAGCGACGAATTCCAAGGTATATCTGTAATTCTGTATGTATCAGGATTCCCCGCCACATTTATTAAGGACTTCAGAGGAATTCCCCATTAAAAATTTCCTAAATCATAACTAATGAACTAAGACTAAGGGTTCAACTAGAGAAAACTGTCATATATATATATATATATATATATATATATGATATATATATATATATATATATATATAATATATACAGGGCGTCCCAAAAAAATGTATACACACTTTAACAGCTGATAGCTCAATTGATGTTTCTTTCTTTCCAAGTTAAACCCATTAGAATTAATAATGGCAGTCAGACTAAGCTTTGAACGAAGGAAATTCATTCTAAAATGCTACTGGAAGTGTGAAAACGCAGTTGAAGTGCAAAGACAGTTTAGGAGGGAGTTTCAAACAGATCCACCAACGCGACTTACCATCACTCGAATTAGAGATAAGTTTGAAGCCGATGGAACTGTTCAGAATGTCCACAAGAAGCGTTCGGAAGACCACGGACATCGACAAGCCCCACAAAGCAAGAAAGGGTACTGGAAACGTATCACCAAAGTCCAAGAAAATCTGTGCGGCAAGCGAGTCGTGAGGTAGGAATTTCAGAATCGTCTGTCCAACGCATTTTGAAGCGCTGTCAATGGAAAAGTTACATTCCAAGATTAGTCCATGCTATTAATGAAGATGATGATGATGATGATCCGGACCGAAGAGTGGAGTATTGCGAGTGGTACTTGGCACGATGTGGATGTGGATTGGACGAAGGGGTTTCGTAGAATACCCTCCGCGTTCACCAGACCTCACACCACTAGACTTTTTTTAATGGGGATACTTAAAAGACAAAGTCTACGCTATAAAACCTGCAACAGTCGCTGAATTGAGAGCAGCCATTGAACGAGAATGCACACAAATACCAAACGAAATGTTTCGTGATGTTTGCGATTCCATTGCTTCGCGTTATCAGCAGTGCCTGGACCAGAACGGACGTCAGTTTGAAAACAGGCGTTGACAAAACAATTAAATAATGTCTGTAGATTCTATTACATTTTGAAAATGAAATGTATTTTAATAAACACTGCCTTTATAAGTATTTAAAGTGTGTATACATTTTTTGGGACGCCCTGTATATATATATATATATATATATATATATATATAGACAAGAGGTAAATTAAATTTTAACTCGTTTAAGACCTTATCTTATTTTAAAAGAAAAATGTATTAAAGCACTTGTTCATTATTATTAACGTCAGTCACGTGTGCCGTTTTCTATACATTGAGAACGGTTACTGATAAGTTCCGCGTAAAGCACTTCAATTTCTATTATGATAACTTCTATCATAACCGGATGCACACTTATCATTCGAGACCAATTGACGAAAAGCCTACTAATTAATCCTGAAATTGACGCCCAGTGACGTCATCAGCATTTTATATATATATTTAAATGAATGGTGCTAAAAGAAATAATAATAATTATTTACCGAAGCAATATAACTTATGTTACGAGCTTTTATTTATTTATTTATTTACTTCATAAACACTTGAACAATGGCGGAAATGCGATAGTTTTAAACAAAATTGTACGACATCCGTTTTTTACGATACAATTTACTATTTTGAAGGAACTTTGCAGCGTTTCCAGTCAAAACATTCCCAGGACGGTGGGATTGGCCGAGAAGAACCTACGAGATGGCCAGCTCATTCTCCGCGGCCAGACCTAACTCCTTTAGATTTTTATCTTTGAAGATACGCGAAGACAATCGTATATCGCAACGAGTCAACGGATATTAACGACCTAAAAATGCGCAGTAGAGACGCCGAAATACTGTATCAGTTCCTGTTAACTGTTTCAAACATATTTTCACTGAATTTGAGCGTAGATTTCGTTTAGTCATTGAAAAAAAATGAAGGAAGGCACGCGCAAATTTATTAACTATATATAAAGCTTGAAACATCACTGAATCAAATGGCCTTTACATTTTTGAATGTACCAATTCTATAGTTATTACAATTTATATTTGCACCATTAATTTAAATAACACACACACACACACATATATATATATATATATATTATATATATGTAATTAACGAAAGCGCTTGAGCACCATTCTGCGTTTCCTTTCCTTCGTAGTTTTTCTTTATATATATATATATATATATATATATATATATATATATATAAAAAATAGGGGCGGCTTCTTAATGAATGCAAGGCATGCACTGCATGCGTAAATAATATACTCAATGAATTTAAAATTATTATTTAAGTTAAAAAAATAAAGTTAAAATTATTATTAATATAATATTGGTTCTATCCTCGGTTACTACTATAGTTCGATTAAGTAATGGTAAATGACAAATACTATAGTTTCTCTTTTCATGATAGAAGCTCCATCGAGGACAACGGGTTACTCGCAGAGAGGCCCCAAAATATATGTTCCCTCACCAGTTATCTCCCAAGCAGATAGAATCCAGCCTTCCATCATGAAAAAAAAAATATAGTATTTGTCATTTACCATTACTTATTCGAACTATAGTGGATTTAATTTTCCAGAAGAGTTCCTTGTTCCATGCACGATTTGTGTGTAATATATATACAGGGTGTTTCACAAACAGTCTGCCATACTTTGGGGGGTGATATAGAGTAAAAACGTTCATACAACATCGGTGCTACTTCCAACTGTTGCGGAGCTACGGACGTTTTAAGGTGCACGGAAAAAATAAGTATTTTAATCTGTATTTATTAATACATTTTATGAGATACACCTTATTATGTTAAAAATGTCCGCCTCGGTTTTCAATGCACAGCCTTGCTCGTACGTCAAAACTGAGCGGTATTCAAGTTTTGGTATGATAGTGTTCTCAGCAGAGGAATCATTACTGTCTTGTCCCTCCTTTTGAACGTTCTCAGTACCTGTCCCGCGATTCTTTTTGGTTTGTTTATAGCTATCTGATTTTGTGTCTTGAATTTGGCATAATCGGTCATTATTACTCAAAGTCGACCGCTTCCGTGTTTCTCTGAATTTCCTGTCTATCTGGAGCATAATATGCTGTCTAAGTTCCTCATTTCTACCATATCTCAAGAGCTGAAATTTCTCGTGTTAAATGTCATGTTATTGTCTTCTGACCATGTGTATATTTTGTTCGTGTCCCTCTGCAAGGACTCCACCTCATTTGCATCGCTGATTTTTCTGCTGATCTTTGTATCGTCTGCAAAGGATGTTACTATACTACTGCTGTTTACTTCATTGTCTGTTATAGCATGATAATGAACAGGAGTGGGGCCAGTACTGTACCTTGTGGTACTGAGCTGCGTACTTCTGATTGTGATGATGATATACCTTGAATTTCGACGACCTGTATTTTCGTTGAATCTTTCCAGTGTCTCCAAGAAGTCATAGCTTTTTTCTCTGACTATTCTTTCAAATATTTGGTGAGGTGGGACGTCAAGGACACTGGTCTATAATTCTTTGCTCGAGATCTATCCCCTCCTTTATATATAGGGACAATAATATATATATATATATATTATATATATATATATATATATATATATATATCTATATATATATATATACACGGTGAACCAAAAGTAGGTGGACAGTAGGTTGAATACGGTTTGCGTTATATTATATTATAACTATGGTGTTCATTATAACTATGGTGTTTGTGTTATATTATATTAAATATTATAACTAAATTTATTTAAATTTTATTTTGTATTATAGTATACAAAAAATTAAATATGTATTCTCAAAATAAACGTTATCATTTACTGTCCACCTACATTTGGTTCACCCTATATATATATATATATATATATATATATATATATGGTAGCGCAAAAGTCAGGAGTCAAAGGAGCCAAAGAGAATGGATCTTTTCCGTTCCATGGCCGGCCGCCACTACTTTTAACTAAAAATTATTTCTTTAGTTAAAAAGTTAGAATTTATGCAATGATGACCCTTTGACTCCTGACTTTTGCGCCACCCTGGGGTGGCGCAAAATTTTTATATATATATATATATATATATATATACACACACACACACACACACACACACTGGGTGTCCGAAAAGTCAGTGTGCATCTGGTACAAACGGAATATTACGTACTTTCGAGTTATAATAAATGCTAAAAATACCTCCATGGTGAACGAGGTTTTCGGGAACAGAATATATCCAAACGACTTTGGCCTCCCCGGTCCCCAGATCTTACTCTCCCAGATTATTATATGTAGGGAAAGGGACAGAAATAATCCCCACGTATCCCAGATTTGGAGGATGGCTTTCGGAACTACATTAACAAAATTACAACCGACGTAGTGACGAGAATCTTCAGAAACAAGATTCAACGTGTTCGCGCGCATCTGGAGACGCGTGGGTGACCATTTCCAGCATTTATAACTCGCGAATACGTATTCCGTCTGAACCAGGCGTACACCGACTTTTCGGAAACCCGGTATGTGTATATATAATACAACTAGCGAGAAAAGTGAAAAACAGTTCCGAGCGCTTTCGTTCCTTACGAGACGTCAAAGTCTCGTCAGAGACGAAAGCGCTCGGAATTGTTTCGTATTTTTCTCGTGGATTGTATCCAATGTAATGTACGAGTATATACGTAGGTGGGGCCACTAGCCTGACCGGCCGGTGAGAGATAGACTCGGGGAACTGCTACGGTGTATATACAATATTGGGCTATCAACTTAACAGATTGCGAGGGAAAGTTCCTTATAAATATGCGCACTTTCAACTTTATCGTCAACTTTATCGTCGTATAACTCTTTATATATAAACTAAGATAACTTTTTTCACTTGCGATTAATAATAATTTGATTAAACTAAAAATTTTTTTTATTTTTTTTAACTACGACCCAAAACATAACAGCGGTATAGAGAGAAGTATACAAAATAATTAAGTTATTCCTATGTTATTTAATAAACACTTAACTATTTACAAGTGTGCGTGTATATATAATATATATATATATATATATATATATATATATATATATATATATATACACACACACAAAACATAAAACTTACATTGTTCACAGGTTAGGCTTAAGTGAAATAAACACGTTCAAACACAAAGAAATTGTTGTTTAAATCTTTTACAACGATATTTCTACAACAATTTGACGAGATCTTAACACTAAACATAACTCATTTTAGGTTTGTTAACAACTGATTTCCGAAATACAGAACACAAACCTTTATCGCTTTAACTTATCAATAATTTGGAATCACCAACAAATCATTCCTTTCCCCTAAAACCAGAACCCCCCTTTCTAAGAAAGATATACAGTATATATATATACAGTATATATATATATACAGTATATATATATATACAGTATATATATATATATATATATATATATATTCGTTATGACGTCATTGGCCCCACTGATAAAGACATTCCGGCTAACAGTTATGTAATGGCAAGGAAAATATATATACTGTATATAAAAAAGGATGGACGTAGCCTATATTTGCTGTAATTATTCGCCTAACTTTGCTAAATGATTCAAGCACAGACGTCACAGTATTTGATATGTGTGGCTCATCTGCATTAACACTTGAGAAAAATTCGCACGCACATTTTCAAGGTAATTTTTCTTTTTTTTTTTAATTAAACATTACCTACAAAATATTATGGTGATTATAATATAATGTCGCTTATTCATTTTGTGTCGATACACTTTTGTTTTTTCCTTTTGAGTAAAATGTTTTCCGGAAATATTAATTTATTTTATAATTATATTTTTTTTTACAATATACTCTAATCGCCTTTCGCTATTTACGTAACCGAAGGTTATTTATAGAGCATTGAACGCCGTATAAACTGGTTATTTCACCCATAAATATTTCGGGGATCTCGAGTTAACTCGGGTTACATTAAGGTCGAGTTGGGTTAAGTTTGGGTCAACAGAGTTGTCGATGAAAGAAAAATTCCAGTTGTGTAAAATGGACACATTTTGACATTCTTAGAAAAAATATTTAAAACAATCTTTAATTAAAAATAATAATACCTATAAGTAATAAAGTTTAAATTATTGCCAGCATCTGCATTCGTACGAAGGCTCTAAACACTTTTTATGAAAAATAATGATGATGAACACCTTGGGGGTTGGGAGGTGGGGGAGGGAGGTCTATATGAAAATAGCCTTTTCAAGCAATTTATCAAAATCAAGGAAAAAATTAGCAAAAGGTAAATCACAGAAGACAAAAAGCACAAAAATATAAATACGTATGTCTTGACACCCACTCACAAACATATATATATATATATATATATATATATATATATATATATATAGTTATACATAGTTAGTAGTCTAAGTAGATGTTAGAACAAACTATTCCCTTACATTTGTAAATATCAAATGGGCGACTAAACAAACAGTCCTAAAAGAATTTTGTCCCTTCGCAATTCGTCTTGTGAAATCAAAATAAACTCAAAGCTTCGTATCAACCAACCAACTGTTTTCCCTTCTCAAATCTTCGCACTTAAGATGAACATAATTTATAATTTGTGCTGATAACGAAAGCTGTAGCCGAGTACGAACGGGGAAACAGTCTTTCATCTCAAATTTATTTATTTATTTATTATAGGAAATTTGTTCGTTAAATTACGTTAGAAATTTTACAAAAAAAAAAAAAAAAAAAAATTCTCACTCTCTCCATTTTGTATCCTGTCATAAATTCATATTGACGCTCAAATGGGTTACAATTGTAAATAAAGTAAAAAGTAAGTTTCGCTACAGTCACTGTATACAAGTCACAATTTATTTGACACTTTAAAATGGGGCAAAATGATAACAGTTTCATATAAATTTGTAAACACAATTTCTTCATTTTCATTTCATAATGACAGAATAGGCATGATTCTTTCTCTCTCTTCTCTCTGTCCCTCTACCCCTCTCTCTCCTCTCTGTCCCTCTCTCTCTCTTCCCTCTCTCTCTGTCCTCTCTCCCTCTCTCTCTCTTCTCCCTGTCCCTCTAACCCTCTCTCTCTCTCTCTTCTCCCTGTCCCTCTACCCCCCTCTCTCTCTCTTCTCCCTGTCCCTCTACCCCCCTCTCTCTCTCTTCCCCTGTCCCTCTACCCCCCTCCGCAGGGGGTATAAAGGTTATGACATTTTTTCTGGATGTTGTAAACTTTATACTTGGGGTGTGACAGCCCTCCGCTCCCGAGTCGTGGGATTCTAGAGAAATTGGCTGCCAGTTTCTTTAGGTTCTCTCTCTCTTTCGGGAGGGCGGGTAAAGTATGTTGTACAATCCTGTCCCGTGGGTTACTAGGACCCCATCCCATCCCTACTCTGTCCTTTTAGCTTACATTAAGGATGTTCTCCTCTGGAAAAAAAAAAAAACCTTTTCTTTTAGTATAAAGTATTTTTCTCTTCTTTTACTATTAGGACCCTACTGCTACCTCATGCGTGGGAAGAGAGGCTTTGGAACCTCTATAAATAACACCATTTAACGCTCGTAGGTTGTGAGAGACTGGGATGGAGGGGTCCCAGGCGTAGGGGCGCGATGAATGGAGTGTGGCTAGTGCCCGTTAAGCCCATTCCTAACGCGTAATGGCCTGACCAGCCCCCTGCGACCGTTCTTTGGTGACCAATTGATGGTGCTTGGCTGTACTGCTCTGAGGTGAGAGAGCTTTACTGCCCAGCTGGCTGCCAGGCCAGCGTAAAGTCTCGGGCGTAGACTCTGGGTCTGGTGGATATCCCTTGAACACTGGATTCTAAGAGTTTGGCCGCTTGTGAGTGACTAGTAAGACTTAGTAAGGGGCTGCATCTCGCTGGCGCTCCTGGCGGAAAATCCGTGATGCCTGCGTCGCGAGTGTTTGTCAGTTGGTAGCTGCGACACGTTTGGGATTGTCCGGCCCTGGGGAGACCTTTGGTCGGTGCGGCAGCAGCGAGAGGTGTAGTCTTCTGGAAGGGATGAACGTCACTTGCAAGTAGGTGGATGCGTCTACGCGCGGGATGAAATCACCCCCACCCCCTTTTTTATATACTGGTCAGAACGTTTTTGATAGTTTTCATTGCTAGAACGCTTTATCTTATTCAGAGTATTCAGAAAAAAAAAAAAAAAGAGAAAATATGGCAGGGCCAGCTAAATTGAAAGCAGAATGCTTTAAATGTAAAGTTAATCATTGGTACGTTGACTTCCCTGAAGGTAGTATCAGCGATATCACATCCCTTAGTGTATGTTTGTTTTGTAAACTTAGAGACAACCACGAAAAGGAAGTTAAAGAGCTAAAGGAATTAGTAAAAAAGCTTAGAGACAACCACGAAAAGGAAGTTAGAGCTAAAGGAATTAGTAAAAAAGCTTGAAGCTAGGGTCGTCGCACTGGAAATCCAACCCAGTGGACAAGATCAAACTAAAAACACACCAGCAGATTTAAACTAAGATTAAGCATCTAGAACAAAGCGTGGCACGCTTGGAAAACACTGACTATTCCGGAAAATAGAACGGAGGAACAAGAATTCAAATTGGTCAAAAATAAAAGACCCTCCAAACCAAAACCAAAACATAAGGATTTGGAACCCATTACCATCAAAAATAAGTTTCACTTACTTGCTGATGAGGAGGATGAATCCTTTTTAATTGGGGATTCTATGCTAAGGAATCAAGGGGACTTTTTCGGAGCAAGACGGGTGACCAAGAGAAAACTCCGATGTTTTCCGGGTGCCACAAGCCAGATAATTAATAGGGAATTAGGCAAAATTAATATCAAGAATAGGAGTTGCCCTATCATTGTCCATGTTGGTGGCAATGACGTTTTTCTGGGAGGGACAGGAGGGCAGACAGAGCCCATTATAAAAGAATTTAAGAACCTAACTGACAAGGTTAGGGATAGGACAGACATGGGTATGGTCGTAGGAATTCTCCCTCGAATGCGTGCTAGTGATTATACTCTAAGTAAAGCCATTAGCATAAATAAAAGAGTTAAACGCATGTGTGAGGAAAAAGGCCTAAAGTTTTTGTCGATTTTTGGCCTGCAGCTAGTCACCCTCCAACAGCAGCTAGTCACCCTCCAACAGCAGCTAGTCACCCTCCAACAGCAGCTAGTGACTCTCCTTCCACGTTGGAGAGGACTCAGGCTCCTGCGGAGTCTGTCCCCTCGTTAGTGAGGGGCTCTTCAACTCCCGACAGCCCTGGCTGTTCGGAAAACGGGTCGTGCTAGGGGGCGGTCAGAACAGGGGAGGCTCCCTCCGTGCAATGCTTTTTAATGCTAGGTCGATCAGGAACAAGTTTGGCGAGCTACGGGCGCTCTTAGCATCAGAATACCAGGATATCGTTGCTATCACCGAGTCCTGGATTCATACTGATCGTAGGGACTACGTTGGGGAGTTCGAAATTCCCGGGTATAGAATGTTTCGCAAAGACCGCACCCGTGGGGAGGGGGGTGGGGTACTAATATACGTCAGGGACACGTTGAGTCCGGTTGACTGCCAGTTCCGGTCGGAACGGGAGCTGCTTGGCGTCGATCTGAACGTGGGAGGGACGAACTATAGGTTAATCTTGGTGTACAGACCTCCGCATCTCCTCCTCGAGGAGGATACAGCCCTGTACACCGAACTCAGTAGCCGGCTAGGGGATAGGGTGTGTGTAGTTTTAGGAGACTTCAACTGTCGCGGCATAAAGTGGAAAACAGGACTGCCGATGCTGAAGGGAGGAGGCTAGTTGACTTTGCTGATGAGAACTTCCTCACTCAGTGGGTCAACGAGCCTACACGAGGCGAAAGCGTTCTAGACTTAGTATTCACGACCGAAGACAACCTCGTCACTGGCCTCACCGTTGACGAATCATTGGGCGGGAGTGATCACGGTCTTATTAGGTTCCGTGTGTGCGTCCTTCGGGTGAAGCGTAGTAACTCGAGAGGCAGTAAGCTCGATCTCCGGGGGCGAACTTTGTTAGCCTCAGGGATAGCGTAGGAGAGATGGGGTTAGAGGTTGGCGGCGATGTTGAGGGAGTGTGGAGTGCATTCCGGGACGAGTTTATGGTGCTGCAGTCTGCTGCCATACCCTCAAAACCGGTCACCCCTGCTTCAACGCAGCCTAAGTGGTTCAATCGTGACATCGCTTCGGCTATCCAAAATAGGAAAGTAGCGTATAGGAGGGCGAAGGCCAATCGTTCCCACGAGAACACTGAAGCGTATGTCCGACTGTGTAGGGAAGTGAAGGCGAAGGTTAGGCTAGCGAAACGTAACGAAGAACTACGGGTGGCAAGCCTCTGCAAGGGGAACCCTAAGGAATTCTTCAGTTATGTTAATAGTAGAAAGCCCATTAGAAGCATGATAGGTCCGTTAAAGGATGGAAGCGGCGTTCTGCGGACCTCCGACGCGGACATCGCTAATGTGCTTAATGAGTACTTTGCGGGAGTGTTCACCAGGAAGGATACCTCCGTCATCCCCGAGCCAGGCGTGAGGCACGAAGGTGCTGGCCTGGATAGTGTTAGATGTACCGCGACAGTCGTTGCCGCTAGAATAGACAAACTGAGCGCGTTTAAGGCTCCTGGGCCAGACCAGTTTCTCCCCAGAGTGTTGCGAGAAGTGCGCGACCAGGTGGCTCCCCACCTGGCTACAGTCTTCAACAAATCGTTGGAGATGGGCCAGGTGCCTGGTGACTGGAGGGAAGCCAACGTGACCCCTATCTTTAAGAAAGGGGATCACGAAAGTCCAGGGAACTATCGTCCCATTAGTCTCACTTCAGTAGTAGGTAAATTATTAGAAGGGATAATAGCTGATAGGATCGTTGACCATTTGGATTCCTACAAGCTGCTTGGGGACTCCCAACATGGGTTTAGACGGCATAGGTCGTGTCTCACCAACTTGCTCGAGTTTTCCACGTCATGTTGAGTGAGTACGATAAGAGTAGGGCGATTGATATACTTTATCTCGACTTTCAGAAAGCCTTTGATAAGGTACCTCACCGCCGGCTAATGGCGAAAGTGCGCGCGCTGGGTATCGGTGGGGAAATAGGTAGGTGGATTGAAAACTGGCTGAGGAATAGGCGGCAGAGGGTGGTAATTAAAGGTGCTAGTTCGGGTTGGGCCTCGGTCACTAGTGGGGTTCCTCAGGGTTCCGTTTTGGGGCCGCTGTTGTTTATCATTTACATAAATGATATCGACGGTGGCATCGTCAGTCGGATCGCCAAATTCGCTGATGACACCAAGCTTGGGGCCAATGTTGGGACGCCCGAAGCGATCGAGGAACTGCGTGCGGACCTAGGTAGGATAGGAGAGTGGTCCGGAAAATGGCAAATGTCGTTTAACTTGGGTAAATGCAAAGTGATGCACATTGGCTACGCCAATCCCAAGTCGGACTACTCGATGTTGGGTAGTAATATCGAGGTGACTGATTTAGAAAAGGACTTGGGTGTGCTAATTAGCAGCGATCTTAAGTTTACGAAACAGTGTGTAGAGGTGGAAAAGAAAGCCAGAAACTATTGGGTTATATCAGGAGGCAATTTCAGTTTCGGAACAAGGAGATTGTGCTCTCACTGTACAATTCCCTTGTTCGGCCGCACCTGGAGTATGCTGTGCAGTTCTGGTCGCCCACCCTCAGGAAAGATATTGAGAGGCTGGAGCGAGTGCAGGCGAGGGCCACAAAGTTAATCCCTTCCGTTAGGCATATGGGCTACAATCGACGGTTACGCGCCCTGAACTTGTTTTCGCTTGAAACTCGGAGGCTGCGCGGTCAACTGATCGAGGTTTTCAAGCTCTTACGCGGGTTCAACGATGTCGATTTTAGAAGTATGTTTAGTTTAAATGATAACCCAACTCGCAACAATGGTTGGAAGTTGGATTTGAAACGGTTTAGGACTAGGTGTGTGGGAATTACTTTACGTATAAGATCTGTGACACATGGAACAGGTTACCTTCGGAAGTTGTGAACAGTTCCTCTGTGGATCAGTTCAAGAAAAGGGTAGACGAAATCTTGCACACTATTTGAGTGTGTAAAGACATTTAGGACCTCAGTCTGCGGAAATTTCTTTTCCTATAAAATAGTTAATGTCTGGAACCAACTTCCCTCAGAGGTTGTTTCCAGTCAAAGTGTAAATGTGTTTAAAAATAGGCTAGACAAAGTACTGAATACTCTCATAGTTCAAGACTAAAACATAAGAAAACTCTGCAGGAGATCGCTTGCACGGTGTCTCTGTGAGCAAGCTAAATATAGAGCTATTTATATATTCTCCACTTTCCTGTAAAATTTCCTTGGCTACTTTTCCAGGGTCAAGGTATTTTTTTTCAACCTTTTCCGTACCTGCCTCTGGCAGGGAGGGAGCGGAGAGTGGGGAGAGAGCCTTCTACTTTTCTATCCAGTTTTCTACTACTGCTAGGATAGTTGAAAGAAAAATAAACGTTTAAAAAATTTTCCCTGGCACCCGTTGCCATTGGTACCTCCTTGGTATGGGCCGCAAGGCCTTTTGAGGTACTTTTTCCTTGTAACTCCTTGTAACTCTCTTCTCCCTGTCCCTCTACCCTC